>JACVBY030000651.1:2738743-2986963 GCA_017589505.3 Metroxylon sagu | reverse complement strand
CCTTAACCCTTAAAACCCTAAAACCTAAAACCCTAAAAACCCTAAAACCCTAAACACCTAAAACCCCTTAACCCCTAACCCCTAAACCCTAAATACTAAAACCCTAAAACCCTAAAACCCTAAACCCTAAAACCCTAAAACCCTAAAAACCCTAAACCCTAAAACCCTAAACCCTAAAACCCTAAACCCTAAAACCTTAAACCCTAAACCCTAAACCCTAAACCCTAAACCCTAAACCCTAAACCCTAAACCCTAAACCCTAAACCCTTAAACCCTTAAACCCTAAACCCCTAAACCCTTAAACCCTAAACCCTAAACCCTAAACCCTAAACCCTAAAACCCTAAAACCCCTAACCCTAAACCCTAAACCCTAAACCCTAAAAACCTAAGGCCCTAAAACCCTAAAACCCTAAAACCCTAAAACCCTAAAACCCCAAAAACCCTAAAACCCTAAAACCCTAAACCCTAAACCCTAAAAACCCTAAAACCTAAACCCCTAAAAACCCTAAAACCCTAAACCCTAAAAACCCTAAAACCCTAAACCCTAAAACCCTAAAACCCTAAACCCTAAACCCTAAAACCCTAAACCCTAAAAACCCTAAAACCCTAAACCCTAAACCCTAAAACCCTAAACCCTAAACCCTAAACCCTAAAACCCTAAAACCCTAAAACCCTAAACCCCTAAAACCCTAAAACCCTAAAACCCTAAAACCCTAAACCCTAAAACCCTAAAACCCAAAACCCTAAACCCTAAAACCCTAAAACCCTAAAACCCTAAAAACCCCCTAAACCCAAAAGCCCTTAAACCCTAAAACCCCTAAACCCTAAACCCTAAACCCTAAACCCTAAAACCCTAAACCCTAAAAACCCTAAAAATCCTAAACCCTAAAACCCTAAACCCTAAAACCCTAAACCCCAAAATCCTAAAACCCTAAACCCTAAACCCTAAACCCTAAAAACCCTTAAAACCCTTAAACCCTAAAACCCTAAACCCTAAAACCCTCAAACCCCTAAAACCCTAAACCCTAAAACCCTAAACCCTAAAACCCTTAAACCCTAAAACCCTAAAACCCTAAAACCCATAAATCCTAAAACCCTAAACCCTAAAATCCTAAAAACCCTAAAACCCTAACCCCTAAACCCCTAAAACTCTAAACCCTAAAACCCTAAACCCTAAACCCTAAACCCAAAAAACTCTAAAAACCCTAAAACCCCAAACCCTTAAACCCTAAACCCTAAACCCAAAAAACTCTAAAAACCCTAAAACCCCAAACCCTTAAACCCTAAAACCCTAAAACCCTAAACCCCAAACCCCTAAACCCTAAACCCTAAACCCTAAACCCTAAACCCTTAACCCCTAACCCCTAAAACCCTTAAACCCTTAAACCTTAAAAACCCTAAAAACCCTTAAATCCTAAAACCCTAAACCCTAAAACCCTCAAACCCCTAAAATCCCAAACCCCTAAAACCCAAACCCCTAAAACCCACCCTAAACCTTAAAACCCTAAAACCCTAAACCGAAAACCCTAAAACACTGAGACCCTAAGACCCTAGACCCTAAAACCCTAAGACCCTAGACCCTAAAACCCTAAGACCCTAAAAGCCTAAAACACTAAGACCCTAGACCCAAAAACCCTAAAACCCTAGACCCAAAAACCCTAAAACCCTAAACCCCTAACCCTAAACCCTAAATGCCAAAACCCCTAACCCCTAAACCCCTAAAACCCTAAACCCTAAATTGTAAACCCTAAAACCCTAAAACCCTAAACCCTAAAACCCCTAAAACCCAAATCCAAACCCCAAAACCCCAAAACCCCAAAACCCCAAAACCCCAAACCCCAAACCCTAAAACCCTAAAACCTAAACCCTAAAACCCTAAAACCCTAAAACCCTAAACCCTAAACCCTAAAACCCCTAAACCCCTAAATCCTAAACCTCCTAAAAAAACCCCTAAAAAACCAAACCCCAAATCTCAAACCCCAAACCCTAAACCCTAAACCCTAAACCCCAAAAACCTAAAATCCTAAACCCTAAAACCCTAAAACCTTAAACCCTAAAACCTAAACCCTTAAACCCCTAAAACCCTAAACCCTAAAACCCAAAACCCAAAACCCTAAAACCTAAAACCCTAAACCCTAAAACCCTAAACCCTAAAATCCTAAAAAACCCTAAAACCCCAAAAAACCCTAAAAACCCTAAAACCCAAAAACCCCTAAACCCTAAAACCCTAAACCTTAAAATCCTAAACCCTAAACCCTAAACCCTAAAACCCTAAAACGCTCAACCCGAAAACACTCAACCCTAAAACCCTAAAACCCTCAAACCCTCAACCCTCAACCCTCAACCCTCAACCCTCAAACCCTTAACCCTCAAACCCTAAAACCCTAAAACCCTAAACCCTAAACCCTAAACCCTAAAAACCCTAAAAACCCTAACCCCCTAAAACCCTAAAACCAAAAACCCAAAACCCCAAAACCCCAAAACCCAAAACCCCAAAACCTCAAAACCCTAAAACCTAAAACCCTAAAACCTAAACCCTAAACCCTAAACCCTAAAACCCTAAAACCCTAAAACCCTAAACCCTAAACCCTTAAAACCCTTAAAACCCTTAAAACCCCTAAACCCCTAAACCCTTAACCCTTAACCCTTAACCCTTAACCCTTAAACCCTTAAACCCTAACCCCTTAAACCCTAACCCCTAAAACCCCAAACCCTAACCCCTAAAACCCTAAACCCTAAACCCTAAACCCTAAAACCCTAAAAACCCTAAAAATCTTAAAAAACCTAAACCCTAAAAAAACCTAAAACCTAAAAACCCTAAAAAACCTAAAACCCTAAAACCCTAAACCCTAAACCCTAAACCCTAAACCCTAAACCCCTAACCCCTAACCCCTAACCCCCTAAAACCCTTAAACCCTAAAACCCTAAAACCCTAAACCCTAAAACCCTAAAAACCCTTAAAAACCCTTAAAAACCTTAAAAACCCTAAAAAAAACCTAAAAAAAACCCTAAAAACCCTAAACCCTAAACCCTAAAAACCCTAACCCTTAAAAACCTAAAAACCCAAACCCCAAACCCCAAAACCCCAAAACCCAAAACCCAAAACCCAAAACCCCCAAAACCCCCTAAACCCTGAAACCCTGAAACCCTGAAACCCCTAACCTCTAAACCCTAAACCCGAAACCCTAAACCCTAAACCCTAAACCCTAAACCCTAAACCCCTAAAACCCTAAACCCTAAACCCTAAACCCTAAACCCTAAACCCTAAAACCCTAAAACCCTAAACCCCTAAATCCTAAACCCAAAAACCCTAAACCCCTAAACCCCTAAACCCCTAAAAACCCTCTAAAAACCCTAAAACCCTAACCCCTAAAACCCTAGACCCTAGACCCTAAAACTCATTAACCCTAAAACCCCTAAAACCATAAACCCTAAACCCTAAACCCTAAACTCCAAACCCTAAACCCTGTAAACCCCGAAAACCCAAAAATCTGAAAACCTGAACCCCTAAACCCTAAACCCTAAAACCCCTAACCCCTAAAACCCCTAAAACCCTAAACCCCTAACCCTAAAACACTGAACCTAAAACCCTAAAACCATTAAACCCTAAACCCTAAACCCTAAAAACCCTAAAACCCTAAACCCTAAACCCTAAAACCCTAAAACCCTAAAACCCTAAAACCTAAAACCTAAACCCTTAAAACCCTTAAAACCCTAAACCCTAAACCCTAAACCCTTAAAACCTTAAAACCCTTAAAACCTAACCCCTAAAACCCTAAAATCCTAAAACCCTAAAACCCTAAAACCTAAACCCCTAAACCCCTAAAAACCCTAACCCCTAAACCCTAAACCCTAAAATCCTAAACCCTAAAAACCCTGAAAACCCAAAACCCTAAAAACCCAAAACCCGAAAACCCTAAAACCCAAAACCCCAAAACCCCAAAACCCTTAAACCCTTAACCCCTAACCCTAAACCTCTAAACCCCTAAACCCTAAACCTTTAACCCCCTAGAACCCTAAAACCCTTAAACCCTTAAAATCCTTAAAACCTAAAACCCTAAAAACCCTAAACCCTAAACCCCCTAAAAAAACCCTAAAAAAACCCTAAAAAACCTTAAAAAATCCCTAAAAAAACCCTAAACCCCTAAAACCTAAAACCCTAAACCCTAAACCCTAAACCCTAAACCCCAAAACCCCAAAACCCCTAAACCCTAAAATTGTAAAACCCTAAAACCCTAAACCCTAAACCCTAAACCATAAAACCCCTACACCCCTAAAACCCCTAAAACCCTTAAAACCCTAAACCCTAGAACCCCTAAAAACACTAAAAACCCCTAAACTCTAAACCCTAAAACCCCTAAAACCCTTAAACCCTAAATCCTAAACCCTAAAACCCTAAAACCTAAACCCTCTAAACCCCTAAACCCTAAAACCTAAACCCCTGAACCCTGAACCCTAAACCCTAAAACCCTAAACCCTAAAACACCCTAAAAAACCCTAAAAAATCCTAAAACACCCTAAACCCTAAACCCTAAAACCCTGAACCCCTAAAAACCCTGAACCCTAAAAATCCTAAAAACCTAAACCCTAAACCCTAAACCCTAAACCCTAACCCCCTAAACCCTTAACCCCCTAAAACCCCTAAAACCCCTAACCCCAAACCCCAAAACCCTTAAACCCTTAACCCCTTAAACCCCTTAAACCCTAAACCCTAAACCCTAAACCCCAAAAACCCCAAACCCCCTAAACCCTAAACCCTAAAACCCCTAAACCCTAAACCCCTAAAACCCTAAAACCCCCTAAACCCTAAACCCTAAACCCCTAAAACCCTAACCCCTAAAACCCTAAAAACCCTAAAAACCCTAAAACCCTAAAACCCCTAAAAACCCTAAAAAAACCCTAAACCCTAAAAAAACCCTAAAAACCTAAAACCCTAAGCCCCAAAACCCTAAACCCTAAACCCCTAAACCCTAAACCCTAAAACTAAACCCTAAAACCCTAAAACCCTTAAAACCCCAAAACCCCTAAACCCTAACCCCTAACCCCTAACCCCCTAAACCCTAAACCCTAAACCCCTAAACCCTCTAAAAACCTAAAACCCTAAACCCCCAAAACCCCTAAAAACCCTTAAACCCCTTAAACCCCTAAAACCCTAAAACCCTAAACCCCAACCTAAACCCCTAAAACCCTAAACCCTAAAAAAACCCTAAAAAAACCTAAACCCTAAACCCTAAACCCTAAACCCTTAACCCTTAAACCCTTAAACCCTTAAACCCTAAACCCTAAACCCTAAACCCTAAACCCTAAAACCCTAAACCCTAAAACCCTAAAACCCTAAAACCCTAAAACCCTAAAACCCTAAACCCTAAACCCTAAACCCTAAACCCTAAAACCCTAAAACCCTAAAACCCTAAAACCCTAAAACCCCTAACCCCTAACCCCTAAGCCCCTAAAAAAACCCTAAAACCTAAACCCCTAAAACCCTAAACCCCTAAAACCCTAAAACCCTAAACCCCTAAACCTAAAACCCTAAAACCTAAACCCTAAACCCTAAACCCTAAACCCTAAAAACCCAAAAAACCCAAAAAACCCTAAAAACCCTGAAACCCTAAAAAAACCCTAAACCCCTAAACCTTGAAACCCTGAAACCCTAAACCCTAAACCTTAAAATCCTAAACCCTAAAACCCTAAAACCCTAAAACCCCAAAACCCAAAACCCAAAACCCTTAAACCCTTAAACCCTAAAACCCTAAAACCCTAAAAACCCTAAAAACCTAAAACCCTAAAACCCTAAAACTTAAAACCCCAAACCCCTAAAACCCTAAACCCCTAAAACCCTAAACCCTAAGACCCTAAGACCCTAAAACCTAAACCCTAAACCCTAAACCCTAAACCCCTAAACCCCTAACCCCTAAAACCCTAAACCCTAAACCCTAAACCCTAAACCCTTAAAACCCTTAAAACCCTAAAAAACCCTAAAACCCTAAAAACCCTAAACCCCTAAACCCTAAAACCCTAAACCCTAAAAACCCTAAAAAACCCTTAACCCTTAACCCTTAACCCTAAAACCCTAAAACCCTAAAACCCTAAACCCCTAAAACCCTAAGCCCTAAGCCCTAAGCCCTAAGCCCCTAAAAACCCCTAAAAACCCTAAAAACCCTAAAACCCTAAAACCCTAAAATCCTAAAAACCCTAAAACCCTAACCCCTAAACCCCTAAAACTCCTAAATCCCTAAAACCCTAAATCCAAAACCCTAAACCCTAAACCCTAAACCCCTAAACCCCCCAAAAACCCTAAAAACCCTAAAACCCCAAACCCCTAAACCCTAAAACCCTAAAACCCCAAACCCCTAAACCCTAAACCCTAAACCCTTAACCCTTAAACCCTTAAACCCTTAAACCTTAAAAACCCTAAAAACCCTTAAACCCTAAAACCCTAAACCCTAAAACCCCTAAAACCCAAACCCCTAAAACCCTAAACCCTAAACCCTAAAACCCTAAAACCCTAAACCAAAAACCCTAAAACCCTAAGACCCTAAGACCCTAGACCCTAAAACCCTAAGACCTTAGACATAAAACCCTAAGACCCTAAAAGCCTAAAACCCTAAGACCCTAGGCCCAAAAACCCTAAAACCCTAGACCCAAAAACCCTAAAACCCTAAAACCCTAAACCCCTAACCCTAAACCCTAAATGCCAAAACCCCTAACCCCTAAACCCTTAAAACCCCTAAAACCCTAAACCCTAAACCGTAAACCCTAAAACCCTAAAACCCTAAACCCTAAAACCCCAAAACCCAAAACCCCAAAACCCCAAACCCCAAAACCCTAAAACCTAAATCCTAAAACCCTAAAACCTTAAAACCTAAACCCTAAACCCTAAAACCCCTAAACCCCTAAACCCTAAACCCTAAACCCTAAAACCCTAAAACCCAAACCCTAAACCCTAAACCCTAAACCCTAAACCCTAAAACCCTAAAACCCCTAAACCCTAAACCCTAAAACCCTAAAACCCTAAACCCTAAACCCTAAAAACCCTTAAAAACCCTAAAACCCTAAACCCTAAACCCTAAACCCTTTAAAACCCTAAAACCCTAAAACCTAAACCCCCTAAACCCTAAAACCCTAAACCCCTAACCCTAAAACCCTAAAACCCTAAAAAACCCTAAAACCCCTAAACCTTAAAAACCCTAAGCACCCTAAAAACCTAAACCTAACCTAACCCCTAAACCCTAAAAACCTAAAACCCAAAAACCCTAAAACCTCAAAAACCCTCAAAACCCCTAACTCCCTAAACCCTAAAACCCTAAAACCCTAAACCCTAAAACCTAAAACCTTAAACCCTAAAACCCTAAAACCCTAAACCCCTAAGACCCCAAAAAACCCCAAAAACCCCAAAACCCAAACCCCCTAAAACCTAAAACCCAAACCCCCAAAACCCTAAACCTCAAAACCCCTAAAACCTAAATCCTAAAACCTAAAACCTAAACCCCTAAAACCCTAACCCCTAAAACCCTAAAAACCCTAACCTAAACCCTAAAACCCTAAACCCCAAACCCTAAACCCTAAACCCTAAAACCCTAAAACCCCAAACCCCAAACCCCTAAACCCTAAACCCTAAACTCCAAACCCTAAAACCTAAACTCTAAACCATGAAAAACCCTAAACCCTAAAAATCCCAAACCTCTAAACCCTAAACCCTTAAACCCTAAACCCCTAAAACCCCAAAACCCTAAAACCCTAAAACCCTAAAACCCTAAACCTTAAAACCTTAAAACCCTAAAACCCTAAACCCCTAAACCCCTAAAACCCTAAAACCCTAAACCCCTAAAACCATTAAACCCCTAAAACCCTAAAACCCTAAAAACCTAAAACCCTAAAACCTAAAAACCTAAACCCTAAAACCCTAAAACCTAAAACCCTAAAACCCTAAACCAAAACCCTAAAACCTAACCGAACCCAAAACCCTAAAACCCCTAACTCCTAACCCCTAAAACCCCCGAACCCTAAACCCGCAAAACCCCAAAAACCCGAAACACCCTAAAACCCCTAAAAACCCTAAAACCCCTAAACCCCTAAACCCCAAAAACTCAAACCCTAAACCCTAAAAACCTCTAAACCCTAAACCCTTAAAACCCTGAACTCCTAAAACCCTAAAACCCTAAACCTAAAACCCTAAAACCCTAAAAAACCCTAAACCCTAAACCCCCAAAAAACTCCTAAAACCCAAACCCTAAAACCCAAAACCCTAAAAACCCCTAAACCTAAAACCTAAAAACCCTAAACCCTAAAAAACCTAAAACCCCTAAAACCCCTAAAAACCCTAAACCCCTAAACCCCTAAAACCCTAAACCCAAACCCCCAAAACCCTAAACCCCAAACCCCTAAAACCCTCCAAATCCTTAAACCCTAAACCCTTAAACCCTAAACCCTAAACCCTAAAAAACCCTAAACCCTAAAAAACCTTAAACCCTAAAAAACCCTAAACCCTAAACCCTAAAAAACCCTAAATCCTAAACCCTAAAAAACCCTAAAATCCTCAAACCCTAAAAAACCCTAAACACTTAAACCCTAAAACCCTAAACCCTAAACCTAAAACCCTAAAACCCTAAAACCCTAAACCCTAAACCCTAAAACCCCTAAAACCCTAAAAAAACCCTAAAACCCTAAAATCCTAAAACCCCTAAAACCCTAAACCCTAAACCTTTAAACCCTAAACCCCTAAAACCCCGACCCCCTGAACCCTGAAAACCCCTAAAACCCTGAAACCCTAAACCCCCTAAAACCCTAAAACCCTAAAAAAACCCTAAAACCTAAACCCTAAAAACCCTAAAACCTAAAAACCCTAAAACCCTAAAAACCTTAAAACCCTAAAACCCTAAACCCAAAACCCTAAACCCCTAAAACCCTAAAACCTAAACCCCCTAAAACCCTAAACCCTAAACCCCTAAAACCCGAAACCCCATAAAACCCCCTAAAACCCCTAAAAACCCTCAAACCAAACCCTAAAAACCCTAAAACCCTAAAAACCCCAAAACCCTAAACCCCCTAAACACCCTAAACCCTAAACCCTAAACCCTAAAAAATCCTAAACCCTAAACCCTAAACCCCTAAAACCCCTAAAACCCTAAAAACATTAAAAACCCTAAACCCTAAACCCTAAACCCTAAACCCTAAAAACCCTAAACCCCTAAAAACCCTAAACCCTAAACCCCTAAACCCTAAACCCTAAACCCTAAAACCCTAAACCCTAAACCCCTAAAACCCTAAACCCCTAAAAACCCTAAACCCTAAACCCTAAACCCTAAAACCCTAAAAACCCTAAAACCCTAAAACCCTAAAACCCTAAAAACCCTAAAACCCTAAAACCCTTAAAAAAACCCTAAAACCCTAAAACCTAAAAACCCTAAAACCCTAAAATCCTAAACCCTAGCACCCTAAAACCCTAACCCCCTAAAACCCTAAACCCTAAAACCCTAACCCCTTAAAACCCCTAAACCCTAAACCCTAAAACCCCTAAACCATAAAACCCCTAAAACCCTAAACCTTAAACCCTAAAACCCTAAAACCCTAAAACCTAAAACCTAAACCCCTAAACCCTAAACCCTAAAACCCCTAAACCCCTAAAAAAACCCTAAAACCTAAACCCTGAATCCTAAAACACTAAAACCCTAAAACCTAAAACCCTAAAACCTTAAACACCTAAACCCCTAACCCTAAAACCCTAAACCCTAAACCCTAAAAAAACCCTAAACCTAAAACCCTAAAACCCAAAACCCTGAACCCTAAACCCTAAAAAAAACCCTAAACCCTAAACCCCTAAAACCCTAAAACCCTAAACCCCTAAAACCCCTAAACCCTAACCCCTAAACCCCTAAAACCCTTAAACCCACTAAAAACCCTAAACCCTAAAACCCCTAAAACCCCTAAAACCCTAAAACCCTAAACCCTAACCCTTAAACCCCTAAAACCTAAATCCCTAAACCCTAAACCCTAAACCCAAAAAACCTTAAACCCTAAACCCAACCCTAAAAAAAACCCTAAACCCTAAAAACCCTAAACCTTAAAACCCTAAACCCTAAACCCTAAACCCTAAAAAAACCTAAACCCTAAACCCTAAACCCCTAACCCCTAAACCCTAAACCCTAAACCCTAAACCCTAAAACCCTAAAACCTTAAAACCCTAAAAACCCTTAAACCTTAAAAACCCTAAAAACCCTTAAACCCTAAAACCCTAAACCCTAAAACCCTAAAAAACCCTTAACCCTTAACCCTTAACCCTAAAACCCTAAAACCCTAAACCCCTAAAACCCTAAACCTAAGCCCTAAGCCCCTAAAAACCCCTAAAAACCCTAAAACCCTAAAACCCTAAAACCCTAAAACCCTAAAAACCCTAAACCCTAAACCCCTAAACCCCTAAAACCCCTAAACCCTAAAACCCTAAACCCTAAACCCTAAACCCTAAAACCCTAAACCCTAAACCCTAAACCCAAAAACCCTAAAAACCCTAAAACCTAAAACCCCTAAACCCTAAAACCCTAAAACCCCAAACCCCAAACCCCTAAACCCTAAACCCTAAACCCTAAACCCTAAACCCTAAAACCCTAAACCCTTCAACCCTAAACCCTAAAACCCTTAAACCCAAAAACCCTAAAACCCTTAAACCCTAAAACCCTAAACCCTAAAACCTAAACCCCTAAAACCCTAAAACCCTAAAACCCTAAACCCTAAAACCCTAAACCCTAAACCCTAAAACCCTTAAAACCCTAAAACCCTAAACCCTAAAACCCTAAAACCCTAAAACCTTAAACCCTAAAACCCTAAAACCCTAAACCCTAAAACCCTAAAACCCTAAAACCCTAAACCCCTAAAACCCTAAACCCTAAACCCTAAAACCCCTAAAACCCTAAAACCCTAAAACCCTAAAACCCTAAAACCCTAAACCCTAAACCCTAAAACCATAAACCCTAAAACCCCTAAAACCCTAAAACCCTAAAACCCTAAACCCTAAAACCCCTAAAACCCTAAACCCTAAAACCCTAAACCCTAAAACCCTAAAACCCTAAAAACCCTAAACCCTAAACCCTAAACCCTAAAACCCTAAAACCCTAAAACCCTAAAACCCTAAAACCCTAAAACCCTAAAACCCTAAACCCTAAACCCTAAACCCTAAAACCCCAAAACCCTAAAACCCCTAAACCTCCTAACCCTAAACCCTAAACCCCTAAACCCTAAACCCTAAAACCCTAAACCCTAAACCCTAAACCCTAAAACCCTAAACCCTAAACCCTAAACCCTAAAACCCTAAAACCCTAAAACCCTAAACCCTAAACCCTAAAACCCTAAACCCCTAAAACCCTAAAACCCTAAAACCCTAAACCCTAAAACCCCAAACCCTAAACCCTAAAACCCTAAAACCCTAAACCCTAAACCCTAAACCCTAAACCCTAAAACCCTAAAACCCTAAAACCCTAAACCCTAAAACCCTAAACCCTAAAACCCTAAACCCCAAAACCCTAAACCCTAAACCCTAAACCCTAAACCCTAAAACCCTAAAACCCCTAAAACCCTAAACCCTAAACCCCTAAACCCTAAAACCCTAAACCCCAAACCCTAAACCCTAAACCCTAAAACCCTAAACCCTAAACCCTAAACCCTAAACCCTAAACCCTAAACCCTAAACCCTAAACCCCTAAACCCTAAAACCCTAAAACCCTAAAAACCCTAAACCCTAAACCCTAAACCCTAAACCCTAAACCCTAAACCCTAAACCCTAAAACCCTAAAAACCCTAAACCCCTAAAACCCTAAAACCTCAAAACCCAAAACCCCAAAACCTCAAAACCCTAAAACCTAAACCCTAAAACCTAAACCCTAAACCCTAAACCCTAAACCCTAAAACCCTAAAACCCTAAAACCTTAAAACCCTAAACCCTAAACCCTAAACCCTAAACCCTAAAACCCTAAAACCCTAAAACCCTAAAACCTAAAACCTAAACCCTTAAAACCCTAAACCCTAAACCCTAAACCCTTAAAACCTTAAAACCCTTAAAACCTAACCCCTAAAACCCTAAAATCCTAAAACCCTAAAACCCTAAAACCTAAACCCCTAAACCCCTAAAAACCCTAACCCCTAAACCCTAAACCCTAAAATCCTAAACCCTAAAAACCCTAAAAACCCAAAACCCTAAAAACCCAAAACCCGAAAACCCTAAAACCCAAAACCCCAAAACCCTTAACCCCTTAACCCCTAACCCTAAACCCCTAAACCCCTAAACCCTAAACCCCTAACCCCCTAGAACCCTAAAACCCTTAAACCCTTAAAATCCTTAAAACCTAAAACCCTAAACCCTAAACCCTAAACCCTAAACCCCTAAAACCCTAAAACCCTAAAAACCCTAAAAACCCTAAAACCCTAAACCCTAAAACCCTAAAACCCTAAAACCCTAAAACCCTAAAACCCTAAACCCTAAACCCTAAACCCTAAAACCCTAAACCCTAAACCCTAAAACCCTAAAACCCTAAAACCCTAAACCCTAAACCCTAAAACCCTAAAACCCTAAAACCCCTAAAACCCCTAAAACCCTTAAAACCCTAAACCCTAAAACCCTAAAAACACTAAAAACCCCTAAACCCTAAACCCTAAAACCCCTAAAACCCCTAAACCCTAAACCCTAAACCCTAAAACCCTAAAACCCTAAACCCTAAACCCTAAACCCTTAAACCCTAAACCCTAAACCCTAAAACCCTAAACCCTAAAAACCCTAAAAACCCTAAACCCTAAACCCTAAAAAACCCTAAAACACCCTAAACCCTAAACCCTAAAAATCCTAAAAACCTAAACCCTAAACCCTAAACCCTAAACCCTAACCCCCTAAACCCTTAATCCCCTAAAACCCTTAAAACCCCTAACCCCAAACCCCAAAACCCTTAAACCCTTAACCCCTTAAACCCTAAACCCTAAACCCTAAACCCCAAAAACCCCAAACCCCTTAAACCCTAAACCCTAAAACCCCTAAACCCTAAACCCTAAAACCCTAAAACCCCCTAAACCCTAAACCCTAAACCCTAAAACCCTAACCCCTAAAACCCTAAAACCCTAAAACCCTAAAAACCCTAAAACCCTAAAACCCTAAAACCCTAAAAAACCCTAAACCCTAAACCCTAAAAACCCTAAAAACCTAAAACCCTAAACCCTAAACCCTAAACCCTAAACCCTAAAACTAAACCCTAAAACCCTAAAACCCTTAAAACCCTAAAACCCCTAAACCCTAACCCCTAACCCCTAACCCCCTAAACCCTAAACCCTAAACCCCTAAACCCTCTAAAAACCTAAAACCCTAAACCCCCAAAACCCCTAAAAACCCTTAAACCCCTTAAACCCCTAAAACCCTAAAACCCTAAACCCTAACCTAAACCCCCTAAAACCCTAAACCCTAAAAAAACCTAAACCCTAAACCCTAAACCCTAAACCCTAAACCCTAAACCCTTAACCCTTAAACCCTTAAACCCTAAACCCTAAACCCTAAACCCTAAACCCTAAACCCTAAACCCTAAACCCTAAACCCTAAAACCCTAAAACCCCTAAACCCTAAACCCTAAACCCTAAACCTTAAACCCTAAAACCCTAAAACCCTAAAACCCTAAAACCCAAAAACCCCTAACCCCTAACCCCTAAGCCCCTAAAAACCCTAAAACCTAAACCCCTAAAACCCTAAACCCCTAAACCCCTAAAACCCTAAACCCCTAAACCTAAAACCCTAAAACCTAAACCCTAAACCCTAAACCCTAAAAACCTAAAAAACCCAAAAAACCCTAACAACCCTAAAACCCTAAAAAAACCCTAAACCCCTAAACCCCGAAACCCTGAAACCCTAAACCCTAAACCTTAAAATCCTAAACCTTAAAACCCTAAAACCCTAAAACCCCAAAACCCAAAATCCAAAACCCAAAACCCTTAAACCCTAAAACCCTAAAAACCCTAAAACCTAAAACCTTAAAACCCTAAAACTTAAAACCCCAAACCCCTAAAACCCTAAACCCCTAAAACCCTAAACCCTAAAACCTAAACCCTAAACCCTAAACCCCCAAACCCCTAACCCCTAAAACCCTAAACCCTAAACCCTAAACCCTTAAAACCCTAAAACCCTAAAAACCCTAAAACCCTAAAAACCCTAAACCCTAAACCCTAAAACCCTAAACCCTAAAAACCCTAAAAAACCCTTAACCCTTAACCCTTAACCCTAAAACCCTAAAACCCTAAAACCCTAAACCCCTAAAACCCTAAGCCCTAAGCCCTAAGCCCCTAAAAACCCTAAAAACCCTAAAACCCTAAAACCCTAAAACCCTAAAAACCCTAAAACCCTAACCCCTAAACCCCTAAAACCCTAAACCCTAAACCCTAAACCCCTAAACCCAAAAAACCCTAAAAACCCTAAAACCTAAAACCCCTAAACCCTAAAACCCTAAAACCCCAAACCCTAAACCCCTAACCCCTAAACCCAAAACCCTTAAACCCTTAAACCCTAAACCCAAAACCCTTAAACCCAAAACCCAAAACCCTAAAACCCTAAACCCTAAAACCCTAAAAAACCCTAAACCCTAAAAAACCCTAAAAAGCCCTAAACCCTAAACCCTAAAACCCTAAACCCTAAACCCTAAAACCCTAAAACCCTAAAACCCTAAAACCCTAAAACCCTAAAACCCTAAAACCCTAAACCCAAAAACCCAAAAACCCAAAACCCCAAAACCCTAAAACCCTAAAACCTTAAACCCTAAAACCTAAAACCTAAAACCTAAAACCTAAAACCCAAACCCCTAACCCCTAAACCCCTAAACCCTAAACCCTAAACCCTAAAACCCTAAACCCTAAACCCTAAAACCCTAAAACCTAAACCCTAAAACCCTAAAACCCTAAACCCCTAAAACCCTAAACCCAAAACCCTAAAACCCTGAACCCTAAATCCTAAACCCTAAACCCTAAAACCCTAAAACCCTGAACCCTGAACCCTGAACCAACCCTAAAACCTAAAACCCAAACCCCAAAACCCTAAAACCCTAAACCCTAAACCCTAAAACCTCAAACCCCAAACCCCAAACCCTTAAACCCTTAAACCCCAAACCCCAAACCCCAAAACCCAAAACCACAAAACCCCAAAACCCTAAACCCCTAACCCCCTAACCCCTTATGGGCATTATGCAGTCGGGTTGGGTCAATTCCTCTTAAACCTAGACCTCGCTCCAAAATTTTTGGGCCAGGCTTGGGTTGGCCCATTGGCCACTTAGCCTATGCCCAGCCCTACATTTAGGGTTTATTCAAAAGTTTTGAGGAGAAGAAAAGGATGGATAATTAAGATAAGGGAAGAAGAGAGAAAGAAAAGTAAGGTTCTATTTGAATTGGCTACTATTTGAAAGAACAATGACTGGATTAACAAACCATCATTTTACCATAGGCCCTATCATTTCACCGATATCTCAAACCAAAAAATATAAGATTGTCAATCCCATCCCAACCTAATTATATCAGTGATCTAAACACGTCATGAGTAGTTATTTCCTAATAACTAAGTGAGATAGCTTTGACCGAGAGTTATATCAAACGGGCTCTATATTCTCTCCTTATTTGGATGGCTTAATAAAAAGGTGGAGAGAAGAGTAGTTACTCTCTTTGTATTTTGTTAGAGGGTGAAGGGAAAAGGAATGAAGGTAATTATTATAAAAACAAAGAGAGAGCTCTCACATCTCTTTCTCCTCCCCCTTTCCTCCATTAGCCCCCTATTTTAGGTATCAATTCTTACTCTCTATGGGAGGAATGGAGGATAATTATTCCCTATGATTCTCCTTCCTCTTCCCCTTGTTAAAACTTGGGTGTTAAATTTTTTTAATCTCCCTCCATTTTTTCTCATTCACCTCCTCCCAAACACGCTTTTAATAAGAAGTTTTTGTAGGAATGTATTGAAGAAATTTTACAATGTTACAAGGGGCTTCAAGAGAAATGGGGTATTAAAAGTATATCTACGAATTACTCCTTGAGAATGTAAAAATTATACAATAAATTTTTGAATGTTCATATTTTCTAAGGCGTCAGATGTTTGAATAACCCTGCCAGCCAAGTGCCGGAAGTAACATAAATTTAATAGCTACGCTGTTACGAACTACAACTAGACAATTTAAATTTTATAGATAACTACCTCTTTCAGTTGCCTTTCCTTTATCATCATCAACTATCCTACTTTAATTAGATTTTTCACTATAGAAAATATTATGCCACTATAGATTTAGGGAGCTTACTTAGATGATGAATTACAAGCAAGCATCAAACGGGCATAAACTCAAAAGAATATTTTGTATACTTAATTGGGGTTTCAAAGCTGTTCCAATAAAGAGCATCAAACATATGTATGGCTTCAATGAATTACATTGACCGAAGATAAATACGTGCCTTGCTTGCTAGTATTGTTGCTTGAAGGCCATGTGTCTCACTCTCCTTTTATAACAAGAAAAAATTTATATATTGAAATAATAAATACAATAAATGTATCGACTCCAAATAGTTGTGGTCATGGTACCTATCAAATACGGCTGTCTTTGATGCCATGTTTGCTTTCATGGCTTCCACTGGATCCTTCACATTGCAAAGATTTTTAATTTTTAAATGGCTATTTCAAGGAACCTAAGATGTTTTAATTTATACTTATTATGTAGGGCAGTTTTACGATGCCACTCCCATTTAAATCTAATGCATGGAGATGAGTGAAAAATGGCATTGCAATGAGGCAATTTTTTTAAAGTAAATCCTTCATGAAATAAGTGTTGCTTCTTAAAAGTAAATCACCTGTAAATATATATATATATATATGTTGTCATTGATTGTCGACGGCATGCTTCGCAGCCTCTTGATGTTGGAGTTGACACTCCGCACCAATCCCGAACGCCACCCGGCATCCAGAACCCAGCTTCTTGATCACAAGTTTCAGCATGGGAGAGGCAGGTGCCATCTTAAATTTTTTTTGTAGGAGAGTTTAATCATTCATCGGTTAGATGTAATACTTTAAAAATTATTTTATATTTAATTTAAAAAAATATTTTATATATATATATATATATATATATATATATATATATATATATTAAATTTATTTATTATTAATAATTTTTTAAAAATTATTAAGATTATATAATTTTAATTTATTAATAAATTAATTAAATCAATAAATGAACTTAGGATATTACATTAGGGTCCTAATAATTTTGCTCTAAAAGAGCTTTTTGAGACGATCGAGTTGTGATTTACTGGATTTTGATTTTGATTTTTTTTAAAAAAAAAGAATCTAGTTGTGGGCAATAATACAAAGGACCTAAAATGTTTTAGTTTATTTATTGTGTGGGATAGTTTTGCTATGCTATGCTGTTCTCATTTAAATCTAATGTATGTAGATGAGTGGGCTATGGCATCGCATGCCAGGCAAATTATTTAAAGTAAATCTTTCCTAAAATAATAATAATAATATTATTATTATTATTATTATTAATTAATTAAATCATCCATAAAATAAGTGTTTTCAACTTGTTTGCTTTAACAGTGGCCTTGAAAGTACTTCGGGATGTATGGTATCGTCGTAAGCAATTAACGAATGGCGACATCCATTTCGAACGCTTCTCGTCGCACCTAAATGCTGCAGTGGAAATCACAACGGTTTACATTAAAAATCGGCTAGAGACAATCTTCGTATAACTTTAATGCAACTATTCCATTCCATTTAACAGTGGATATAATCGGACAATAAGAAGCGATACCAGCTAAAGACTTCAGAAGGTTGGTTATTGGGATTTAAGATCCATCACAGGACTGCTGAATAGTAATCTGGCTTGTCCTCAAGGAATGAGTAGGGTAGCGCTTGGTGATCAGTCTTCTATTTGTCCTAATTGGATTAGAATTGCCTGTGAACCTCGTGTTCTTAATAATATAAATTTTTTAATCCATTGTCACATATATATAAGCTCTCGATTATTCTGGTGAATGGCAATCAATTCCCTAGATCTAACGCTCCGTCCACAACACAATGGCTTCCAGAGGCTAATCATTTTAGAGACGTGACTTCGAAGTTCTCCACTGATACCTAACGGCGCAATGGCCCTGGAGGTCAGGTGGTATGATGTTCTTTGCTTTGCCATTGTCGCCGGTGCCGTCATCGGCTCCCTGCGGGCCATCCTACGCAGCGAGGGCGGCGAGCACCGGCATGGCCGGAGCAAGTACGAGAGCTTGCTGATGGTCGCAGCGCCAAATGGCGAGGGTGGCGTTGGGACTGCGTCTGGGATCGGGCATGTGGGCTTGGCCCAGCTGTGGACGAGCTGCTGGCGTGGGCTTGGTCCAGAGTGGCTGCTTGGTCTCAGGGTTGTGGCCGTGGTCACCATGATCTGGTTCCTATCCTATGACATCTTCACCTACGATCGAAGCATCCTGGTGTACTACACCGAGTACGTTGTTCTCTTACCATTCTACGTGGTGGTGGACGAAATCACCATTGATACTATAATGGTTTCATTCATCAGTTATGATTGGGTACGCTAAGGATGACGCCGGTGATGTATCACTTGTTTAGGGCGGCTTCGAGACAGCCAACGTACACCCTAACATAATATGATTTATATGGCCAGTAATCACATAACATAATATTTTGTATTTTAGGTATGATCATCGTGCTTGTTAATGAATTTAGTGACCTCATCTAATAACTCATGACAAACTCTGCTTCATCCATCCTTTCTCATGTCAATGATTGGAAAAATAAATTAAACAAATTGTACAATGAAAGAAATGTCTGATAGAATTTCACGCCTGGATGGCTTCATTTTTTTTTAAAAAAAAAATTATCTAATTATCGTTTCTTCTAGGTGTTGTCATTATAGTCCTCTTTTTTCTTTTTTTTTTTTTTTTTTTAATTAAGCCGATGGATGACTTTTAAGATTATGTACACCTCTTTTATATGATCTTTGATGAGGGGGTGATGTTAGAAACAGGTTTTGAAATAGTGATAAAATCATTTTATTTGATATTCTTATTTTGATAATATTTTATATTACCGAAGAATTAAGATTATTATTTAAGAAGATAATCTTAATTGATAATAATTTAATCATGCCTACCAGCAAATCAAAAATATTGGTTCATTGTGATGGTAGTGATATGCATCAAAATGTGTAAATAATTTTATCAAAAATTACAAATACTTTTATCTCTTATGAAATGTTATGTTGTTGGATCACCGTTGATTTTATGGTTAATGATATTGTTATTAATAATTATATTATTAAAAAAAATTATCATGATAATTAATCATCCATTTCATCCATTTAATACCAGTATAGTTGATTTTAAGGATATTCAACGAGCAAAAGTTTTTTTTTTAAAAAAAGAGCGTCTAAAAGGGTAGCTTAGAAAGTATCACAAGAGTAAATGTCATTGTCTCAAAGCCTGCGGCAATTTTATCATCATAGCCTGTGGTCGTTGCACCGGGTTTGGACTTTTTCTGCGTCCTTTACTGAACCCTATCCCTTCCATTTCCCAACTGCCCCTTTTATCGCTGACCGCCCGAAATCCCAATTCGCGATGCTGGCTGCCATCATCGTCTCCATCGCATTGATCCTCGGCTTTTGGCCTTTCGTGTCGGAGATGGTGGCCGGAGGGGTGGCGCTAGACTATTGGCTGCGATGGCAAGTGCTGGTCTGCGCTCTGATCATCATCGCCCCGGCGATCGCGGCCGCTGCTCTGATCGCCAGAGGAGAGAGAAGGAATCCCCTGAGAGCCGCGGACCTCTGGGTCCCGTGCTGGAGGAAGGTTCACCCTGTCTGGCTCCTGGTGTACCGAGGCCTTGTGGTCTTGATCATGACCTGGTTGCTGTACCGGATAGCTGTCCTTTACGGCGTGTCTTCTACTTCTATACTCAGTAAGACCTCTTTCGTCTGGGTTCCTTCTTTCGATGATTCTGAGCGCTTTATGTTTTTCGCCTATCAGTTCTTCTTAGTTCCTTAATCACCACATCAAAGCTTACATTACCTTTCTGCTGGCTTAGGAATTTTTGGTCATCGAGGATTGATAAGATTAGAAATGACGTTGTTCTTAAAACTCTTCAGGAAGACAAGAAACTTTTTTCTTAAAGATTGTAGCAGTTGAATTTGTTATATTACCAGAGGATGAAACTTTATTTGTAAGGAAAATGATGCTAGGTTCCAAGAATAGATTCACTATTGCACAATGATGTGTTTGGACCTTTCTACTAAAATTTGGTGGATATTTACTCAAACACATGCATAACAATTAGATCAGTAGTCACCGCTCACCAAGAACAAAATGCAAGCAATAGAAGAGCAAACACAAGCACACAACCACAAGAGGACACTAAGTTAGGTGGTTTGGCCAAACCCAAGGCCTTCATCCATGGGAGGACAATGCAAAAGCAGTTTCCACTATCAACAAGAGGATATTGCAAAATAAAAGGAAGATATCAGCTCAAATAGGGTGTGAGGGATGAATACAATGCTTCATTGGCTCTCTAACTTTGGGAAAAGAGGAAACAAGAGCAGCCCCTCAAAAATGCAAGATCTTGTCCTTGTAGAACACTTGAAGAATTGCTGCTCCTATTTCTTCACCTCTTCCTCTTTATCTCTTGTTCCATGCACACTTGTCCAACCCAAAATAACCCCTCTAGTGACCAATCAGCACATATAAATATCAGTCATTGGATCAAAACATAATCCAATGGCTAATATTCAATATGGGTAAGTTACTTGAGTTAGTAGGGATAGAAGGAGATTATGCTTGTTTGATTAATATCAACTCTGACTCAAGTCCTTGGATCAAGTTAATATTACTTTAACTGATAATTAATTTCCAACTCCAGCTCAAGCTGAATTTTAGAAAAAGTTGTCTATTTGATTAATTTAAACTTCTTCCATTAGATCAGTTTTTTTTTTTTATTAACTGGAAGAAATTAAAGAGTAAATTTGAAGGTGTATACCCATGCATCCAAAATGTTCAGTTTTGGGTTGGAATCATGTCGGGTTAGTATTTGGGTCAAGCATTTAGTAATTATTTTATAACTAAAATCTAATAATTGATAATTAAATGTACAATCTTTAAAAAATTTAAATAAAACAAAAGATCCATCTTAAATCTAAATTTTTGTTCAAAAAATTTTTAACTCCATTTGAATAATTGATCATACTTAAGTTTACAAATTATGATTTTTAAAATATACATTGATATATTTGAAGTATTATAAATAAGAAACTACTAAAACAAATAATGAAATATGAATATTTATATATAATTAATTGAAAATAAATGTGAGGAGTTGTAGTTGTTCAGATAAAAAAAAAGAATTACTTTAAATAAGAGCTTATTCAATGAATTAGTAAAGATAGTAACAGTGAAGAAAAATGAGATTTATATAATTCATTTTTATGGGATGAGTTGGATCAGAGTTGGATTGGGTTAGATCAAGTCTACTTTTTATTAATTCAAATTAGACTTGGATGATATATAAATCGGATTGGGTTGAATCAGATTAAAAAATACAAGATCCCAATCTAGAATTTAGATTGGATTCGATCTTCAAATTTGATCCAATCCATGGATCTTTGAATATAAATAGAGTCGAGTTTCAGTGGATGAGGACCGGGTAGGGTCATGAGTCAACTCAATCCAATTGCAAACTATTCACACCCATTCATTTGTGCTTCTTACATGTACTTAAAATTAAATGAAAATAAAAACTAAAATAATAACTCTCGCATAGATTTTTTTGCGGAAATCCTTATTAGTTGAGGGGAGTTTTTGATAGGATTCCCTAATTTTGGAGATATTTTCAAATCTATAATATTCCCTTAATTTGGAGGATCTAGTTATTAAGGGAACTCCTGATTTCAGTCAATAATTTATTTCTTAGTTATGGATTGGTTACATTAAGTAATTTTCTTTACATAATTGTATTAGACTTTCCTTCAATAATTAAGGTTTCAATCCTATAAATATATAACAGTCCTTTTGGCTTTTTCAATCATGAAATAATATTATTGATTTGTTTTCATTGGAAGTTTAACCCTTTTGAAGTGGTTATCATGAGATCTAACCCTCTCGAAGCGGTTATTTGGAGGCGTGATCCCCTCGAAGCGATCATAGTTATCCAAATTTCATATTTTATCAATCATTGCAATTGGGGTTTGCAATAGTATATATTAGAGCTTAAAGCCAATAACATGGTACTCTTCTATCCTTCACTTTATTTCTTCTATTTCTTTTCAACTACAAAACCCTAGTATTGAAAAAAAAATCTTCCTTGCTTCTTGTTGCCACTCCCAAAACCCATCTAATTCCTATCTTGAAAAAAAAAACCTCAACCTTGTTTTCTATTTTTTTCTCATCTGCAAAAAAAAAAAAAAAAAAAACTAATTGGGGCGGGGGGAGAAAGAGAGTAAAAAAAAGAGGAAAGAGAAAGTCAAAAAAAAAGAAGAAAAGAGGGAGAGAGAAAAAGAAAAAAAAGAGAAAAAAAAGAAAAAGAGAGAGAGAGAGAGAAAAAAATTTTTCTTATTTTTAAGGAGGTTTGTTGCTATGACCTACAAAGATATGGCCGAGAGAACTCGCCTACAACAGTGGAAAAAGCATGTGGAAGGTGATATTAAAAGTTTAAAGGAGATGACGGAGGCATTTGTATTGGAATTACAAGAAGCAATCGATCAAAATACCCATAATGTGGCTGAAGTAATGGATGCTTTAACTGATTTGAAAAAGATGATTATAGGCATAAGAAAAAAAATTTTTGGTGAATCTTTAAGTAGCATCTATCGGATTTGACAATAAGGATTTGATCACTATACAGAAATAGGAGGAATAATCCAATCCTGCACCTTATGCCATGAAGTTTCCTATTCCAATGAAAAACTTGCTAAATTATGCCAAACCTCCATGGTACATGAGTATCAATTCTAATCTAAACAACTCATTAATAATACTATAGAGTTAACTGAAGAATTTTTTATAAGTTGCTTTGTTGATAGACTTAAAGAAAAAATCAAGCATGCAGTTCATATGTTATAGCCAACAACTATGATTAAAGCTATTGAGTTGACTAAACTCAAGAAAAAGTAACTACTTGCTTTATGCAAGCAAAAAGATAGCTATTCTAAACTAGACTCAAGGAAGAGTAACTACTTACTTTATGCAAGCAAAAAAATAGCTATTCTAGTCCAGAAAAGTAAGTTGGCTCGGAATCTAAACCTAAAGAGACGCATATAATTTCTAATATTGGTCTGAAACCTCATGTAGCAATTGTTTCATCTCTTGATGGTGTGGACCATATAAGATTTGAACCACCTAATGAATGAAATGCCCACCATAGCATTCTTTCACTAGATAGCCAAGATCTCCATTACTCATGCTAAAAGAGTTGATGGCGTATTTAAAGAAAGCCAGCAGTACTTTAGCAACACGTACCATACTCTTATTTCTTTTTCTGATACAAATTTTGCTCCTCTACAAACATCTATTAGAGCAGTAGCCTTTTCTTAAATAACTATCTTAAGGAGTTTGACATCAACATCTAAGCCTTATCAGCCCTTATAAATTACAATAAAGCCATTAAAAGCGTGACAAGCTAATATGCCAGTAAGCAATCATCTGTTATTGCAAGACTCTCTAATGTATAATGATGTTGGTACTATAAAATTGGATGATACTTCTGATTTAATACGATTAACAGATTGTTTTTCACATGAATTTACTTTTAATCCTACTCCACAAAAGCCACTGCATTATCTAATGATGACCTCACAAACTTTATATCTATCGTTCATGATTGGGTCTCAGTGAACACATATAGACTAAGGTTCCATTTTAATGGGGTTGTAAATAAGGATAGTGGAAAAGGCCATATGGGAGTATTTCTACAAGAGAAGTTTTTTGATATCCAAACTTGAGGATAAGGTTGATTTTAAGAGGGGTGAAATGATAGGATTTTCTAATTTTGAAGATCTTTTCAAATTTATAAGATTCTCTTGATTTAGAAGATTTAGTTATTAAGAAAACTCTTGATCTCAGTCAACGATTTATTTCCTTAGTTATGTATTGGTTACATTAGGTAACTTTTTTTACATAATTGTATTAGATTTTTCTTGAATAATTAGGATTTCAAATCCTATAAATATGTAATAGCCCTCCTGACTTTTTCAATCATGGAATAATATTATTGGTTTGTTTTCTTTGGAGACTCAACCCTCTCGAAGTGGTTATCAAAAGGTCTAACCCTCTCGAAGTGGTTATCTGAAAGCACAATCCCTTTGAAGCAATTACAGTTATCCCAAATTTTCTATTTTATCATTCGTTACGATTGGGGTTTGCAACAATTTTATCTTCAAATTCTTTGGTAGTGGTTGTTTTACTAGTATTGAAAGACTTTTAAGCAGTCCACAGCCTCCAGAAGATTTCACTCCCTCCCTCCCTCTCTTCCCAACCCCTCCCTCTCTATCTTATAGTTAGAGTTTCTGATTGTCATTTTGATGGCAACAATACTAGGTCGGTCGTTGACAGTGGAGATGGTGGCTGAAGGGAAGGGGCTACACTACTGGATGCAATGGCAAGTGTTCGCTTGCGCTTTGATCATTGTTGTTTCGATGGCTGTAGCGGTGGCCATGATCATGAGATCCAAGGAAAAGCCCCTGAGAGCCATGGATATTTGGGTCCCATGTTGGAGAAAGGTGCACCCACTTTGGCTTCTAGGGTATCGAGGACTCGTGTTCCTGGCCATGACCTGGTTGCTATACCGTATGTTTGTTCTTTCTGGGGGTAGTATCTCCGTTTTCTACTTCTATACTCAGTGAGACCTCCTTTCCATCTTTGTTCATTTGATAATTTTCACACTTTCATGTCCACTTTATTAGTACCTATGTAGTGCATTGGAGCTTGTATGCCATTTTAAGAAATTTGTATAATTTTTTAGAAATTTTGGATCAGTGCAAATTGAATAGTATCAATGCTGCGTCTAGAAATTTATAAAAATCATTCTGTTTAGAAAAATTAGAAAGAAAATTAACTTTTCTCTTTCTTGATGACAAGAATTGAGTTTTCTTATCTTTTTGAGAAATTTCTACCTGTTGGAACTTGTGAATCACAGTAATTAGAAGCCTGAGTGCTTTCACAAAATTGGTTTGTACAAGCTGTTTGACTGAAGTGAATCTTTCAGGCATACAGTGTAAGAGGGAAGGGAAAAGAGAACATAGTGGTTGTCTTTTAATTTGCTCTTTTTTGCACTCCTAATTCTGGGGATCGTTGAGCCATTAATAGGCAAATTTAGTTGGACATTTTATGCGGCTGAGAAGGGAGGTTTTTTACTTAGTTGGGCTTGATGTTTTGAATGCTTGGAACTTTGAGGGAAGTGGAGCTAGATGGTTGGCGATTAAGGAGACAAGGATGCAGGGAGAGGTGAACAGGGGTCATAAAGGACAAAGTGAACAAAATAAAGCTAATGCAAGATGCATGAATCATGGTCAGACTAGGAAGAGTTGAGTTGTTTTTCTTTCCTTTTCCTCATGATGCTAATTCAGGAATGTTTACAAGTTTTATGTGTAAATGGACTAAATTATGCTCATCCTAAGGCTTGGAAATTGGGTTCTCGAATCCGGTCATATTATCTTCATCTTCTTTTATTTTTACAGTTTCTTGGTTGGCTGTGCTTTAGGATGTTAGTTGTGTTATGAAGTCCCTGTTTTCTTTCTAGTAATATAAACTTTCTTTGCATTATTTTCTTTACCGCCTTTGGTGCTGTTGGTGGTCATGTTATGATAGCTGTGTTTCCTTTTCTCCCTCTAAATTCCATATCTTTGATTTTATTTCATACAGAATTACCGTTCTATGAGATTCAACAAAAATATGATTGCAGGAGTTGTATCTTTATGGTCAACCTGCTATTAAAGGTTAAATTGTTCCCCGATATTTGGAGCCATATTTATATATAATGTAACTAGATGAGATGCTGCACATTTGTTAGAGTGGATCTTTTAATTTGATTGTTCTCATAAAAATGATCTGCAGGTGGACTTTTACATTGGTCATCGTCTATTTTGCAGTAAGTCCCTACAATAGTCCCTTTTGTTATTTTAAAACAAGATTTCATGCGACAGGTTTTTGAATATTTTCACGATATCTTTTTTTCGGTAGAGTTTCATTGTATCATTTAAAATGTTTCCGTGCTTCTATATGGAACATAAATTATCTATGGTACCACTAAAAGCAAATAGTAGGATGATTTGATCTTACCCGTCTTTGATCATATCCATGTAATTGACTAAATAAAATTTTTCATAATATCATGCAAATCTAATTTCCATAATATCCTGAATCGATCTAAATAAATGCACATAAATGCATTTCACTGTCAATGCCTCATTTCTTGCATCCATTTCTACATCATAAAATTTGTTGTACTGGACACACAGATGAGCTCTATATTTACCTCCCATAAATAATTAACTAGTCTGTTTCTAGTCATTTTTCTTCATAAATTAACGACTAATTTTATTAGAAATAATAAATTTCCTATTTTTGGTTGCCTTTATTATAAAAGATACATTTTCTAGCAATTTTCTTCTCCCTTGTTTATAATTATATCTTTTCCTCTTATTCATCTTTATCATAGCTTAAAAAGGATTACCTTATTCTTTTCATTATTATCACTCTATTGGCATACATCAAGGGAGAGGAATGAGTGAAGACTGACATGAAATAATAAATTAACTTGCCATTAATGATATCTTTCCTTCTTCATTTTCTACCATAGCTGAAAATGGACTACCTTAATTTTTTCATTAATCTCACTCTAGTGCCATTCATCCATAGAAAGGAATGGGTGAAAGATAGAGAAAAAATTCTCTCTCTCTTGATTACCTTACCCCCTCCAACTATGCGCTTCTATACTAAATAGGATAAGAAAAACTAGCTACTAGGGGTGGGGCATGGGTTTGGTTGGGTTGGTTCTAGGCTAGGATCTAGAACCATCCCAATCAGAATAAATTTTAAGATTTTGGACATAGAACTAAGCCTGTTCTATCCTAGAACCGATCCAATTAGATCAATTTGATTCCAAGTCGGTTTCAGGGTAGAATTAACTTTCTTTTTTCTTTTTTGTTTGACTGATATCTGGTATCTAATAACTAAAACTTTTTCTCCTAGTTGTGTTTAATAAAAAAGATATATATAGTATTTGCCGACTAATCTAATGCTTAAGGTCTCTTAATGGAGATGGTAGACAATTTATGAGGTGTACGTGATGCCCTAATTTAGATCTGTAGGAGCACTTCAATATTTTTTATTTTTTAAAATCTTGCTAAGAAAAGATGTTAGTCGATTCTGAGGTCAGAATTAAGGATTTGATCCTTAGAACCAAGGACCAATCCGAAGGAGTCTGGTTCTAAAGTTTTGGACCCAAAACTAACCTTATTAAGACTCAGAATTGATCCGACCGGCCCTATCAGATTGGATTGGTACCGATTCTTAGATTACGTAATCCATTGCTTAACCCTGCCAGCTACCTCCACTTTTTTTTTCAAACATCTTGAATCACCTTTTATTTCTCCCTTGATTAGCTCTTTCTTTTCAAAATAGTACCAATTATCGTCATTTAATCACCCTTTATTCCTCCTCTTAACCCATCATCCTTTATTTCCTATTTGAAAAATATAAAATTATTACTAGATATGAATTTATGGTTTTCTTATACGGCTGTAGATCCACAATATAACAAATAAGAGACTAAATGGTCCCGTTTGTAACTTTCAAAGTGGAATATGGATTTATCTTCCTTTTCTCTATATTGCGTTTATTGTTCTTCCTTGCGTTCTTTATTTACTTTTTGCTACTCTGTTTTCTTGCTTTACTTTATCATATCATCCTTTTTTTTCTCTTGAAATTTTATTCTATTTATTGCTCAAAGGCTATAGGATAGGTAATAAAAAGGTTTCATGTTGTATGACACCAGAAATCAATGTAGTTTTCTTGGTCAGTGTGATAAAAGATGGACCCTCTTTGTTTTTTTTGTATATATGAAAAGGGTGCCACGATTCTATGTATGATCACATTAGGATAACACAAAATATCGAGATAAACTTTTTTTTCATTTTTTACTTTAATTATTCATTTGATTATATATTTTTAGCAATGCTAGCTTTTTGCAAATATTAATCTCTCTTTTTCTATGTATACAACCTACAGGTAAAGGTTTTCCTTTATCTCTTATGCATGAATTTATTATAATATTTTAATTATTGTAGCTAATAAATTTATGTATTTGATTTATTATAATTGCTTTAGCATTCATAGGCTCAATTCTCTTGAAGCAAAGTATGAATCTTGCAATTTTTTCTTTGTATTCTTCCCATGCACCACTATGACAGTCAGAACCCAGTTCCTCCTTGTGATCTTTTACTCTACATACATCAAGATACTAGGTCATTGACATCAATATTGACCTCTTTCTCTTTATATATAGTATTGTTTGCTAATTTATTTAAATAAGTATTATATTCTTTGTTGCTTTAGCTTATCAAAAGTACATGCATTTGGCATTAATTGAGTTATATAATCTAATCAGTTTTGTTATATAAGTTGATAAAATTATATAAATTTTATTAAATTAATCTAATTTTGAAATTCTTCATTTTTTATTCGAACTTTAACTTGTGGCTATTGATAATACAAATCTCCATTTTTTATATGGTGTAATATTTTCATACGTAAACAAATTATAGAAAAATTATTCATAAATTAATTTTGTTCCCTAATATATGTTTGCACGGTCGGATCATTAATTTTCTATATTCAAAGTACTCTACATGTAAGGCATGTGCATTCTCATAGTAAAGCGCACTAAAATAATATTTGCATTTTTCTCCTCTGCACCCCCCCATCAACACACACAAACATGATTATACGCTCCTTAAATGTCGTCTCTTAAGTTACATCCAGTTATGTCCCCTTAGGGGGAAAAAGGTTACATCCTGTTTTGATTTTTTCCAGTATCCCTGCTTGTAGATTGCCACCTTGATTTCTGCTCATGGCTGTTGGATTTATTCAAAACAACAAGTCACTGGAAGTGAGGAGGCTAACAGATTCCTTAGAAGTGATTTTGAACAGAATAGACATGCAACTCCAACTTTCAGAGTGAATGGAAACAGGGATGCAATTAGATTGCAAAGCCATCATGAGCAAGAAGTGACTGTGAAAAGAGCTGGATTATGGGGATACACAATGCAAATTGTCTATCAGGTTAGCATTACATCTCTCTTTTCTGGCATTTCTGGCATTGACATTGAAGATCCAATTTAAAATGTCCTTAGTTATTATAATTTTTTATATAAAGTTTCCAACATTTATCTAAGATAAATAGTATTTTTTTATTAGCATATGCACTCATCTATTTCAAAATATTTTTTTTGATCTAAACAGTCTTATGTTAAATTTGTCTCTATCGGCTCAGCTTAATCTGGTCACAAATTTACTAGCTTTTGAATTCTGAAGTTCTTGTTCCTCTTTTTTTATCATTATTCTTACTGTTTTCATCAAAGTTATAGAACTGAAGCCCACCCATTCATGTGACAGACTAGTGCAGGTGCTGTGATGCTGACAGATGTTGTGTTTTGGGGTCTTCTAGTACCATTTCTAACTTCAGAAGATTTCAGCCTGAATCTGGTGAGTAATATATATTTTCCTGTTGTCTAAACAAAAAATTTTAAGATGATGTCTTCTTTTTCTTTTTGTCAACTTAACTAACTGTAAATGTGAGAGCCATTATGTCATTTTTGTAGTCTTGTATATATTTTGTTGAAAGAAAAGAAAACAATATAGATGATAGACAGTTTTTGAATTTATTTGTGATTGCTTCTACTGATTTTTTAATGATGGCATCATAAATTTGGTCCTTTTAAATACTCATGCTAGTTTGAGAAAAAGCCACATCTCTTCCTACTTCCTAGAGATTGAATGTCAATATTTAAAGTTGAAATTATTGTTGATATTGTTGTTGCTGTGGATCCCTTGAATAGTTCTTCCACCGCATAGGATGCACTTGTATGTTATGAGCTGCTTTTCGGTTGCCCTTCTGTGCCAAGGGGTCATCTTCTTAGATTGATATATCGTTATATCCAGTTAAGAAGCCCAAAAATTATGTGAGAAATTGGGAAAGGCTTGAGGAATATAATCCTAAAGGTTTACTCAAGAAAAGTGAAAATTCCCAAGATGAAAGTCCGGGTATATGGTTGCCACTCTTCTCAGAAGCAGCCATTGGCTCCAACATATTGGTGTACTCTTTAAAATTCAATACAATTGAAATTGTGATTCCTTCAAGTCAGTTCTTCTGCTGTTCAATTGTTTAATTTGCTAGACAGTTCTCATGGTATCAGAAAGAAATGTAAAAGTGGTGAAAGAGGAAGAGAACATCCAAAGGAACTAGAAATCATCTATCTTTATCCTTGACTCATTCTCACCAAGTCTCATGGTCACTATCTATTATTAATTTGTCACAAATTATTATTTTCCATTTAAGTTTTCTCATTTAAGGTCATGTAAAATCTCCACCTTGTTTTGCCTAGAGCGAATTACACAGTAAATATCTTCTGTTTATGGAGGAAAACATGCTATAATGCTGTTCTTAGATACTCTTTTACATTTAGGATGGTCTGGTGCATGTATTAGTTGTTCACTGCAATCTCCTGGTCCAGATGGCTCTATCCTCATACTTGCGTATCTTTTACTGGCATATCCTAGTTGTCATCCAAGTTAAGTGGATTTGTAGTTAGTGTTTTATCGCCTCTATCATTGCTCAAGCATCAGTAGTAAATTTTCATGATATTTAGGTATAAGAAGAAATCAAATTGCAAAATAATGCTTTGTTTGCCTTCTTAAAATCAGTCGAAATTTTTTTTTTCTTTTGCACTAAGAGTAGTGCTAGGAGAACTCCACTAGCGGCAGATGTTGCACTATTGTTCTCAGGCAAAAGTGGAAGTTTATCTATTAAATTGTTTGAATTAATCAAATATAAGATCACATCCATCTATTCTTCATTTTACATGTATTGTCACATACCTCATACTTTTGTCAGATAAGTTGAAAAATAATATGTGTTTCCATGCCCTAACCTCTTCCAATTGCATTTTTTCTTCTTGATTATCTTATGTGCTTGTTGTCATTGATATTAGCATAAGCAGTATCTTACATCTGTGGATTGCAATTGCATAATTTTATAGTGGACATGAGCAAGTATAGTCATAGCCAAAGAGAGGGCCTTTGCACAATTTTATAGTGAACTTAAGGGAATATAGTCATAACCAAAGGCAAAAGCCTTAAACATCAACCCTATATGGTAAAAACAAATACCGTCTGGACCAAAACAAGGAGATTAAAGCCAACAGTTGGTGCTGCTGCCACTAGCACTTTAGATGGCCGTTGTCTGTGGTTTAAACAACCATTATTTTGGTTCTGTGCAGCTTCATATTTTCTGGTTACCAGTCATTTCTCTTTGATATCTTCCATAATATCTTGTGAAAATTAATTGATCAGTCTCTCAGATAATAGATCACATAAAAGGCTGTGCATCCTATATGATGTTAAAGATGTGTCACTTGCTGATGCCATCCCATGGAAGTACACATAACAGCTAACTAGCCATTAGAGTTTAAACTTACTAAGTATTTAAACACCGAATGTGAAAATCTGCACTGACATTTGGACCACGGTTTTACATTGAAGATGTTCTATAATCATTTCATTCTGCATTATGAAATTCTTGGAAGCATTCTGTTTACTTTTGCAGCTCTTATCACTGTAAACTCAAAGAAATCATATGTCACTAGTTGTAGGGAAAAAAAAAAAAGAAATTATGCCTTTGATGTCAATTTTCTGGGGGATAATAGGCTGAAATTTCATTCTCAACGCCTTAAATATACACAAAAAAAGAGAAAGGAAAAAAAAAGGAACCATACTAGAAACATTTGGTTGCTGAAATAACTGCTCGCAAAAATGTCAAAACAGAAGCTAGCTCTTTTTAATACCTTTACCCATTATCACCATACCATTGAAGGAGGTAATCCTGTTTTTCTAGAGCATTATAAGTAGTAAATACTCTATAATTTTTTTGTTTTGTTTCCAAAAATTTGCTTCTCCAATAAAGCTCAGTAGCTTCTCCAGTTAAGTTTATAAAGAATGTCATTGTTTGGTGAAATTATAATTAAACAAATCACCTTTATTTGTGGTTGTTAGATTTAGATGATTGTCAGAAACCTGAAATTTGGTAAGCTTTTTTGTAGTTTTATATTATCTGTGTTAATCTGTCCAGCATATCATCTTTGCATTATTTATACTTACTGGGGTTTTCTGTTGTGATGCTGACATCGTATGGCAGATAATGGGTTGCATGCATTCTCTTAATGCCATCTTTCTTCTCCTTGATACGGCCCTTAACAGCCTGGTACGTACTGCAGTAATATAAATATAATGCAGTTACTTTTATATAATTTTAAACAGAAATTAATCTAAACCTTGTTTTTTCAGCCTTTTCCTGCATTCCGAATGGCATATTTTGTTATGTGGAGTTGTACCTACATAGCTTTTCAATGGGTCCTGCATGCCTGTGGTGTGTCTTGGTGAGCATATTCTTTCTCCTCATTGCATTAAAATACACTTCACATGGTAGTAGGAATTAAAATACACTTCACATAGCAGCAGGGTAAAACAAAACTATGATTAAAATTTATATGAGAGAGAGAGAGGCCACAGTGGCTTGCATCATATTTTTCCGAACTCTTGCACAGGATACGCTCTCTCATGATGTTGGACATAATTTAGAGTTAATGTTTCTACAGGTGGCCTTACCCTTTTCTTGAGCTATCAACTCCTTGGGCTCCTCTATGGTAATTATTAGTTTTTCTGATCAATTATTACTTGTTCATTTGATTTTTGATACTGATGAACATTCAACTTGCAGGTATTTCGGTATGGCATTGATTCACATTCCTTGTTATGCCTTTTATTGGTACATCGTAAAAGCGAAAAACACGTTTTTGCCGAAGATTTTTCCTAATGCTTTTGTAAGGTCATGCTAGCATCAAAGCAGCATACATTATGTTAAGAAAATTGCATACCCTGTTAAAGTTAGGCAGATATTTGGAGCACTGGAAGCTTCGCACCAATACGTTACAAGCAGTGTATGGTAAGCTCCACGAACGGTGAGATGCCATGTTCCATCTCTTCGTTTCCATATTATGGAGCAACAAAGCTCTAGCCACTGAGTTTAAATAAGTTCAGATCACAATAAATGGGAGTGAATCATTTGACCAAATGGTGATTATTAATGTACATATGATGGGACGCTTCCATGGTGGATAAGCAGAATGATGGGGATTGCCGCGGAAATGTTTCAAATTAGATTCTATTTACCATAAAGGAATAGGAACCCGCCTAGATGATGGTTTTTGTGGATAAGCAGAATGATGGGGATTGCCGCGGAAATGTTTCAAATCAGATTCTATTTACCATAAAGAAATAGGAACCCACCTAAAAAAATGATGGTTTCAAATTAGATTCTATTTACCATAAAGAAATAGGAACCCGCCTAAATGATATGGTAACGTTGAGAATCTCCTATTTCATTTGCAATACTAAGCACGACGACCATTGCACAGGAGGTATTATCTGGGTGGAATACCTTCTCAACGTGGTAGCTGGGTGGAATACCTTCTCAACACGATAGGGTCGGATTTCCTGGAATGGCATAACCTACCGGTGCGTGAAAATAGGCTGATTTGCTACATGCTGCCCAAGCCAACATATCTCCAGCCCTATAAACTTGGGCATATCTTGGGACGTGGTGCAGAAGGCCATTTACCAAAAAAGAGCTATAGGCCTCCATATAAAAACATCTCCCATCTATTTACAATATCATACATCTAGGAATTCAGTCAAATATAAGCTCTTTAAGTGAGGAAAGAAATTCTTTAAGGACCATTTGCTTCCGAAAGCGTTGAAGTTACTATGGCAGTCAGAAGAATGGAAGATGTGAACCAGAGTGACTATGATTCGAATTGTCAAAACATCTGAAATAATGATTCGAATTGTCAAAACATCTGAAATAATGATTCGAATTGTCAAGACGTCTGATACACTCAGGTAAAAGATATATGACCAATAAATATTTGCACCAAATTATGACAAACTAACTCTCAAGAGAAACATGTAAAATCAATAGGGCATGGACGTTGCTTACTCAAGTAGATGATCTTTTCTTGGTAAAAACTGCTCCTAGTAGATGATCAACAAAAAGATTTAAATAGAGGAAATCCATAAAATGTTAAATTACGTTCATAAATAAACACATGTAAGATTTCTTGGCACGCGGGGTGAACTTGGAAAGACATGATAATTTGATGGAGAAAGTAAATAGAAGAGATTAGAACGTTAGTTGTGGCATGTATATATTGGCACTTCAAACATTAAACCAATAATGAATGAACATTCCTAGGCTCATATCAGTTATGATTAAATGCAAAATTTAGCCTGTTTTTTTTTTTCCGGCATATAAGATCAACAAGTTATGAAAGTTTCTAAGTTAGACTGAATAAAGAAGCAACTAAAATGTAGAACAGAAGGTTAAAAATTATTTTAACCATCAACTGAAAAAAAAAAATTTGCCAAGCAAAATCAGATTTTGTTGTTCTCTTATATGCGCCTTTACAGGGAGAGAGGGATGAAAACATCAGCAATCAACTTAGAGCAAGATGCATCACAAGTGCTTTGGCATTAATTGTGTAGTTGGTGTAAGCCGCAAAGACTAAGAGGCACTTTTAAGGCTCAGACATGCATTGTAATGCACTGCAAAGTTGCGGACCTCATTTTTAAGAGGTACTGTGCAAACAAATTAAAAGAAAAACTACCTTTGATGTCAAATAATCCAACAAATTTCCCTCAGGGCCAAAGATTGCTCTGTTGTGAAACAGAGAGGATAAACAAGTATGACTAGATAGCTAACAATGTAAGGTAACAGCAAAGGTCAAGGACAAACAGCCTATGATGTCAAACAATCACTCACCTACATACAAATGATGAATGTCCATTAGAAATGAATACATGAGCTGGACTTCAGATCTGGTTGCCTTTTTCACTGTTGGGTCCATATGAATCTCAAAGCCATCCTACCGTTTTAATCTTTAGGATCTATGATCCGTGTGGATTAAAAGATGAAAAAAATAATCGGATATAAGCTTGGCTGAGTACAAGTATAGCCAAATCCATCTCTGCATTTTAATATATAATTAATTTTCGTATCCAAAGAAATGGATATAATCTAATATTTCTAAAATGCCTGCATAACAAAAGAATCATGATTTAAAAATTCCTAACCCATGCATTTGAAGATTAATATATATATATATATATATATACTGTATTATTTACACTGTTCAGTTTTTATTGGCTTGCTGTATGGGTAGAAAGTTTCCAAATCATATAATTTTTTTTATATGTATGCATTTTAAAGGTACTAAACCGTATCCCTAATTACCCAGATAATCAATGTGAGACATTTGTCATCCAATTCCACACCTGACCAATACTGAGTGGAAAGCCTCTGAATTATAGCCAAGTCAAGCTATATAGACACACAACACACTAAATTTATAGCAACCATGAAATTCCAACTTGAAATGGATCAGCATCCGCCAACATAATAAAAAGACCATCCGAAACCAGGAAGCTATTGAATATCTGACATCTGAAACTCCAAGGACAAACATCAAAAAGATGAGCATGTTAAGGTAAATTGGAATTTAGATGAATGCATATAAAGTTTGATCTGAGTGTACTAGATGAAGCATAGCTGGTTCATCTATAACCGATAAAGAGTTGAATAGGATGAGATTGAACTAGGACTAGGAGCATAACGAACCAACAAACACTCAATCAGAAAACAGGAAACAGAGTACATAGCTGTATTTAAAGGAAGAATATTTTGAGAAAAAACTTGGAAAATTTATAGCACATAATAACGATTAGCCATAATTATCCATCAGCCTTGCCCCATTTACACTGGTTTTTGAATAAATGATTAAAATCGATGAACTTCAGTCCAAATAACCATATATAAGAACCTGAACATAGATCACATTTTCCAGTATTATATCAACATAACAAAAACAAACACCAATCGAACTTTCTCCACTTAAAATAATTATATATATAAAGGAAAGGAATCTAACCATCTATCATCATCGATCCCAAAAAAAAAAAAAAAAAAAAAACCAAACAACCAGCATTCACAGCAATTAACCATCAACCGATCATTTCTAGCAATAACAAAAACCCAATTCCAAATGTTCCATAATCCATCCATCTCATAAAAAACATCAACCAAAAATTAGATCTAAAATGTTATTTTCCGTCTTCCAGGCTTAAGACTTTAAATTAACCGACCGCTAAAGTAAACCCTAAGGAATAGATCTAGAATCGAATACCTCTCTCTATCGATCAGCAATCGGCTCTGTCTCTCGATTCACTTACTCACCCCCAGCCTTCTGGTAGACGTAGGTGAGGCCGCACTTGCCACAGTAGTGGCGATCGAAGTGGTTGGCCATGAAGGTCCCGGCGCCGCACTCGGCGTTGGGGCACTCCTTCCTGAGCCTGGTGACCTTGCCGGAGTCGTCGACCTTGTAGAATTGGAGAACGGCGAGCTTGACCTTCTTCTTCTTGTGCTTGATCTTCTTGGGCTTGGTGTAGGTCTTCTTCTTGCGCTTTTTGGCGCCGCCGCGGAGTCGGAGGACGAGGTGGAGAGTGGACTCCTTCTGGATGTTGTAGTCGGCGAGGGTGCGGCCGTCCTCGAGCTGCTTTCCGGCGAAGATGAGACGCTGCTGGTCCGGGGGGATGCCTTCCTTGTCCTGGATCTTGGCCTTGACGTTGTCGATCGTATCCGATGACTCGACCTCGAGGGTGATGGTCTTGCCCGTGAGGGTCTTCACGAAGATCTGCATCTTGGCGACGGCGGTGGAGCGCGGTGGCGCTCCGGTGGTGGGGGGCTGCCGCTCTAGGGTTAGGGTTGGGACCTTGAAGGGTCGGAGACGGAGGCGCTAGGGCTGGGGAAGGGCCTCGTGAGTGGAATTTATACGGTCGAGTGCGTTATGGTGTCTCGCGGCGGGGAGGCACCGTTCGATTTCCATCGGCGAGCACTAGCGGGCAATCCGCGTTAAGAGACATCGCTCGCGGAACATCGGACCGGATCCAGCGCTTCCTGCATTTAAACGTGTGGGAACTTAGAGGTAGGTTTGTAAGTTAGCAAGTTTTTGTTAATTAGATGTGTTTTAGTTTATATTCGAAGCATCTCGTGGGGTGGCAATATTAGGTATAATCTATTTATCTGATAAACAATAAATAGGTTTGAGTTATGAATAGAATTATATAGATTTAGATCGTAAATAAATTAATCCATCTTGATCTCTACATTAAATGAATTAAGTCAAATTTTATGTCCTTAAGTTATTCATCTGTTTAAATAATTAGTTAGATCAGATCAATTTGAATTGATTTATTTATCTAATCCATCTATGTTCCTTTTTATTATTGAATAACAGATTAATTGGATCAGATCAAATCCAATCGGATTACCTATTTATTAAATAGATCAAGTTCTGACTTGAAATTCTGGCTTATTTAATAAATAGATTGAATATAATTTGATGGTTGTTATGGTTAACCGATATTAGACGTGATCTATTTACAACCCAATCTGACTTAATTGCCACCTCTACTTTCTCAGGCTTTCAATTGATGTGAGCTTGAGCTACGGTGGAAATAAACTCCAATGAAGCTTGGTACTAACATAATCAATTCAAGCTTGAACCAGATCCGTAAAATTAAAAATAATTTTAGATTAAGCTTCAATCAAGCTTGATTAGATTGAGCCCGATAAGATTTAAAATAGTAATACATATCCTAATATATATTGTAAGATCTAATTTGATAATTAACCTTTTAATTCAGACTCGCCAATAAATGAATTGAGCTTTAATTAAGCTTGAAGTGAGTTTGAATCAAACTTCTAAACTTTATCGAAGATTGAATTGAGTATCAAACAAACTCAGTTACAACCTTTAACTAATTTCAACTCGATAGATATTATAAGCTACTCGAAATAAGTTTTCAACTCAACTTAAAAATAAACTCAACTTAAACTTGTTCAAGCAATAAACAAGAGAATCTTGGTTTCAAATTCTAAGTTCGCATTAAATTCAATGCTAGAGCCAACTTGATTTAATTCAGCTTAGTTACACCCTTGCTTCTTTGGGCGGGTGGTGCAATCCTTAAATTTCTATGAATTAGCAAAGTTCATCATCTAGTATCGATGCAAGCTGCTGCCCCTATTAATTTCTTTTAACCACTGCTGCCCCAATAAACTCTCTATGGGCATGTCATTTTCTAACAAGTCTTGAGAATCAAGCAAGTTGTTTAAAGGTGTTGAATTATTGAAGAATAAGATATCAAAATTCATTTGAAAGGTTATCTTTGAGATCCCATTTTTGAGGAATTGCACAATTTGAAATTGCTACAATTTGAAATTGCTACAATGTTGTCATTTTTCTTTTTTTTGAAGATAGTTTTTCATATCTCAAATTTAGGGAATGCGTATTTCAGGATTCCCATAACCAAATTAGCACCATTAGCTATTCTCAGTGTTAACTTAGATAAGAAATTTTCAAGCTCCAAGAATAAAATATATGGCCAGGTTAGATAAATTCCAATAATCATTGGTAGAAAGCCCTTCTGCAGATGCTCCTCAACCAAACTCTAATATTTTCAAAGCTAAAAGAGTGACTAAAAGTTATGGTTATAATTGAATTATTTTCTTTCAAATTTTAGATATTTTGTCATATGAGGAGTGTAATGAAGATCATCATCAATGTGTCCAACAGTTTTGCTCATAATTTCATGTACAATATATTAAAAAAATAATAAATTAATTGTCTGAACACATAAGAATATTTACTTGGTTCTACTGGATCAAAATTTTATGTGGATCTAGAAAATCGGAGGATACAGCATTTCTCTTAGACTAAAAGGCTCTGCTGAAGTTCATCCAAAATTAGGCTGAGCAGATGCAGGCCAGATCAGTCGCATATGTTTAAATAGGCCCGTATCAATGCCTTGGCCCAATTATTTGTTCGGCTCCATTTCTTCCACACAAGTACAAAATTATACCATCTTTTTCACTCTTAAATCTATACGAATCTCAATGTCACTATATCTTTTTTATTTTTTTATTTTTAGAATTCGTAAAATATATGTATCGAAAGAGTATGAGAAATGTTCGGATTTAGGCTTGAATACATTTAAATATAGTTAAATTTATTTCTCTCTTTATATATATATATATATATATATATATATATATATATATATATATGATCTATGATATAGTACTTAATGTACTTTTTTTTTTTTTTTTTTTAAGTATTTTGAATGTTTGAAAATGGTGAAAGAACACTCTATCAACCCACAAGCCTATATAATATGTACAAAGAAGATAACAAACGTAATGATAGGTTATTTTGTATTATGATTGCATAGTGTAATACAAACAATAATGATTATTTATATTTGCACTATGTCTTGATATAAATAATACTTTTTTAAAATTAAATTTTTTTTTACAAAATTTCCTTCCAATAACAATATCTGTATTACCTAAAATATACTTTTCTACTATTGAACAATGATTTGAAAGATAATAAATAATTCATACATTATTATTTATTATTTTCTTTTGCAATTCCATCATGACAATCACTATGGTAATAGAAAAAAAAAAAAATTGAAACCATACATTGCCGAGAAAATAATGGCTATTATAATCTTCAAAACAATCAATAGTAATTTTGGTTCATGCCATTAACGAAAGCTTGCAACCAGGAGGGGTAAAAAAAAAAAAAAAAAAACTATTCATGGAAAAGCTAGTGACACAGGATGCTTCCAAGATTCATGTTTGCTCCACCGCTGGGTGCAGCCCATTTGTTATCAAGGGAACCTGGACCTTCTCCAAATGATATTAGCCGAGTCTGACAGGAAATGGCCCATCGGCCCAAGCTTATGAAATCCATTTCCATCGCAACATCATTTATACTTCTCATCGACTTCGGTTCCAAACATTTATCTGGACAGAACTAGAATTAGTTTCTAATTTTACTTAAAATTCAAATTATGTACCAATAAGATTTCAAATTAAAATTTTTTATCAAAGATTACAAATTCATTTCATGTAATTGTAACCCAACCCACTTCTTTCACCCCCTCTCTCACTCACCTCCCTCCCCCCTCCCTCTTCTTAATCGATCCTTCTCCTTTCCTCGCTTTTAAAGGCCCTCAATGACATTGTTGGTAGAGGTAAGTTGGTCCCGTACTGATATTTTTAATCACTTTTATTAGATTTTGATAAAAAAAATTTTTTTTTCTTTTAATTAGTTTGATTTTGCAGGTATCCTGCACCATTTTTGATATATTTCCGTTAATATTCATTTGAAATTTAATCTATCTAAGATTTGATTCTAACTTTGATCCTCATGAATAAGCAATTCTAGATCCTAATTTCAATTTTGGTAGAATTGGATTATAATTCAGATTTTGATCATAGTGCCTAACCAAACAGGCGCTCAATGTCAAGGGGATGGCTTCTTCACTTAAGAAATGGCCCTCTCTTACGTTATCTAAATGTCCAAATATGAGGTTGGCTCCAGGAAATTAGCTGTTCTCTAAGCGAAAAATCATATGCATATACTAAACCAAGTCAATAACATATTAGTAGGCTAAGCATCCGATTTGACGCGGTATTCTTATCATTTTTAATATTCTCAAGTGGCATGCAGCTGTCAATATTATTGTAAGCTCATCATGTTACGACTCTCTAACCACAGCAGGGAAGCAGTTGTCGATCTGCTTCGCTTGTGATGGTCGCATCCTAGTTTAAGTCCACACCATCCATCTCATTCATTTTTGTCAATCGCCTGCAAGCACGTGGAGTAGCTGTTCATCTCTCTCACGTCTGGCTCTAGTTAGGGGTGTTCGGCCTAAGACCGGCGTCTGAAAAATTTCAAAGCTCCGATCTTAATTTTTAGTTTATAAGATTAGGTCGAATCTAAACTTTTAAATCTATTTAAATTTCAAACTAAATTCAAGCATAAAAAAACTAGATCAGATCCCATCCGATCTAATATATATATATATAATTTTTTTTTTTTTTTTTAAATGATTATGAATAAAAGTCGAAACCAAAACTTAGAGTCTTATTGGACTGATCCAAGTCCGGTCTGAACCATGCCCATCTCTAGCTATATTACTCAAGACAAGCAAGCATGAGGAGAAGTGGAGTATAAGTGCGCATCTTCGGCTCATGTTTTCTCTTCATCATGGCCATTGGGACATGTTCCAATTGTCATCATACCATAAAATGGTTACAGACCGTACACAAGGCCGTGGTCCATAATTCAGGTATCGCTATGGGGCTCATAGGCATGCGGTTCGTTGTTCGGGTTTACCTTATAATCCATTGCTTTAAGTCATATATCATTCCAAAATTGTGTTGGCTCATTTTAGGGCATTAATATAACTAGTGTAGTGCAGCCAACTAAAATTTAATTTCTCTTATTATACTTGATTTAGGGCTGCAATGTTTCGATCTTTTGCCAGCATACAACAAAAGCACAAGATTTTAAAATATTTGAGAGTTTATGCTAGTGTATATTTAATTTTATATTAGTTATATATTAGATAAATCTTGAATACTTAGTTAGAAAGTCAAAAAAAATCATTTTTTAACTAGTTTTTAAGATGATATGCCACAAAATAGTATTAGATTGGGACTGATTTATGATTCCTATAATCTAAAAAACACCTTAGACAAACTCATATTTGCTCTCACATCGGCAACCACCAGTATATTATTAAAAAATTATCATTTAATGACAATCAAAACCTGTTAGCAAAAGTAAAAAAATCTTTGTGTAGATTATTTCAGGCTATATCAATGACGTTGCTAACCAGTCCATTGACAGTGAGGTTGATGGCAGCCAATGCCTTGAATGCAGTTAGTTAAATTTAGGGCAGCCATGGTTAAGATAGGCTTCATCCAGGTTCTCACTGGAAAGCAGGGTGAGATCAGGAGGACATGTAGGGCTATGAACATGTGTTAGCTAGCTCTTCCTATAACTTTATGTTGGTGTGTAGCCATGTGTAGCTACGTTCTTTGTTTTGATGGACTATTTGTCATCCATGTTGTTGGTGTAAATTGCACGATAGACATTGATTTATACCGTTATCTCTTATTCTTTTCCTTCGATAAGACGGTCTTTGAATGGGAAAAAAAAGATTAGCATGGCAGGATATTTGGTTAATTTGTTTGCAATCCTCTTTTTAATTTTGACGAGTTCAATAGACTTTTCCTGATCTTTATAATATAGGTGAACTTCCGTACAATAATGAAAGCATGCTGATGACTCGCTCGACGTTATGTTCTCATAATGAAGAATCATTCAAGAAGCTTAACAACAACGGATAGCCGCTAACTTTTCCGCTTTCCTACGCAAGCGCACAATTTTCAGAGAACAATGCAATATGGGGCCTGGAATTGTCAACTTGCGTCGAATCAAACTTTCGTTACATCATGCCCCAAACTCACCGCACAGGCACATGACAGCATAGGATAAGGCTCTAGAAGGTATGCAAGACTTGATGGTCTGACCTATTCAGTTAACAAGAGAAGGTATAAATAATTATTTTATTCATCAATAAATATAAAATTTAGATACATCTAATATCAAGAATAAAAACTAATCAAAACTTATTCAAAAAATCTCTGATCAGCCTATACAGAAAAAGCATCTTACAATCATAAAAATATAGAAAAAATAATAATATGAGCTCATAACTCGATTAAGAATCTTTGTACAAATACATCAACAACAACCATAACATACTGATAATAATAATAATGGTAATAATGAGAAATAAGTTTGACAAATTATGTAGACATTGATATTTAAATTATTATGCAATAATCTCAACGGTACTCAAACACTCAACTACTTAATCATTAGTCAACAGATAGTAATCCCATGTATATAACCATGCTTTCAAATAGTATTACCTGCTGCATATCACCACAATACACATTTTTCTTTTTATTATTATTATCATAGATCAGATCCGACAGGGTATTCTTTTACTGGCATTAGAAATGCAGCCCACAATGAATAGCATCATACTTTAGTCCATGGTTGGGCAATACTCATATGATTAGTCTAATATTCAAATTTTAATTTATCTATCCTTTCTATTTCTTTAAAATTATTTAATATCATAAGTATATTACACTTATGCAAATTTAAATATATTTTATTTCAAAAATATACTATAATTATGCTACATGGTATACAAGAAAACATCCATAGATGAATGTGAAAGGAAATCCTTATCTTCATTAGGGCATAAAATAAAAAAAAAAATGTCAATTTAGCTATAGGCCCACCAACACACCCGGTAATTTAAAATTAATGTAGCATAATGACATTTGAAAATTAGCATTTTCAATGATTAAATAGTAATCCAAAAGTTTCTAATTTCCTTATCTTTTGGGAAATTAATTTATTTCTCTAACCCTAACACTAAATTTCCTACCGCTCAGACATAGAAATTAATAAATTAAAACTTTTACCTCATATAAAGGAGTCCTTTCACTGCTCTACCATAGACCAGGATATCTGCCCATGAAATTAAGCTAACCTGGATCAAAAAGTATTCTTGGATGAAGAAGGTGGCCCAATGATGTTCATCGATTTAGGATGAGGATCGTAGTCCTAGGATTAACCTAGACGGGGGATTGAAGTGGATGAGAGGAATGAATCATGGTCGGGTCCCATCTGCTACTCGGTGCCATCCTTGAAGTGGATGAGATTACAGCTCAGGATCCCAGGGAAAACTACTAAATGTTGCGACGTGAATAAATCTCTCTTACACTCTGGAAGTTTGCTGTTGGAATATAACCATTCACTAAAAATTGGCATGCCATGGATTTCGACCTATTCTTGGAAACACAACAAATTCTTTTTACATGTCATGATATCATTGGTGGATATTCTCAATCCAGGGTTTTGTCCCGTTCATTTGATAAATTCTTGGTGGAGGTTTTGATGCTGCCAATATACCCCTAAAGCGTATCCCTCATAAATCTTTTTATATATGATTATACATGATAAATTCCTGGCATGGAGAGGACAATGTGAATGCGATCATAATTATTTCCATTATATAATGCCTATTACAATTACAAAGTTGTTTAAAAATGGTCGAATAATGGATGCTGCATAAATTCATGCTATGTATGAATAAGATATAACAAAGTTTTAAAAACCATTATAGTAACCGTTATATCATTAAAACACTATTTCTTTTCAAGTTTCTCGACATCAATATTCTTTACACATGGAAAAGGAAATGTGATTTCTTTTTGGTGTTGCCAACGGATATGTGCCTGCAAACCAGAGCTCTACAGGCATAAACATAGTTAATCATGCAATTAATTAGAACTCTTTACCATAGTTAGTTAATTTGATCCAGACATAATATTCTAATCGAAGAAGAATTCAAGGATTAAAGACAAAGTTGCCGTACAAGGAATATTCTTCTAGATTAATTTCCTTCTGTAATTAATCTCATCTCACTCGTCTGGTAGATTTTTTTCAAACTTTTTTTTCCCCTTAAATTTCTAACACTGTACCTACTGTTTGTAATAAGTATGTCCTATTTTAATTAGAACTAAAAGAAATTCCATGGAACCCAAAACTTGTCAATTAGTTCTCTGAAATAAAAGAGACCAGGATCCTATTTTTAATGTTATTTAAAGGTATTATATATCTTTTCAGATTAGAAGAATAAACTTCTTCTTCTTCTTCCCTTGATGGGAACAGTAAGTGACCCTCTACGGCCATAAGCTAGAAGGAAGAGAATATTCTGTGATCAGTGAGGACTAAGTGGCAGTTTTATCTCTGGAAAAATATCCTCATGCCATCATGATAAGTAACTAAACTCCATTTCAGCTCGAGGAATCGAACTTGAATTTAGGCATCATGGATCCAATTCCCTTCACCAACATGGTAAGCAGTGAATTAAACCATTTCCCGCATCGTTGTGTTCGACCCGTCAATTCTACAAGATACATAACTTCATATATTAATGCAAGCAACTGGAAGCTGAAACAAATCCCACGCAATTACGTAACCAAGGCTAAACACGCCATCAACTTTGTCAAACTTGGAATCGTCAATAATACTCGTGCGTGCCAGCACAAGTTTCAATTGTCATCTTCCCTATATAATATTTTAATCTCCTGACGTTTGTCGTGAAACTCTTTATATATATATATTTCATTTAATTATATATATTCCTTTTTTTTAAGCCATACCAAACACGCACTTATTTAACCTAATCTCGACGAAGAGGTCTGTTGAACTAGTCATTTATTCGTGCTATTTTAATGGGTATTAAAACTAACACCACTTGCACCATCCTGACCATAACCATAAATTCCCATTCATGAGCTCGACTCTTGACCGCCAGCTCCTTGTTTCTCCACTTCTCCACAAGCAAAACCGTCTCTCTCCTCCCTCCTCGCCATTGATCAAGCGTATATCCAAACAAGTGTCTCTCTCTTCCGTCCTCGTCCTTGATCAAGCATGCATCCAAACAGTGGTAAAAGAATGGATCTGAGAGCTCAAGGCCCTGCATTCTCTTCATGCATGGCCTTCTTCATGGTCATCCTAACCATGTCCTCTGTGGCATCGGCATCACTGAAGGTTGGCTTCTACGAAGAAACATGTCCGTTGGCAGAGCACATCGTGCGGAAAACAGTAAGCCAAGCCGTCGCCCAGAATCCCGGAATTGGCGCTGGACTTATCAGGATGCATTTCCATGACTGCTTCGTTAGGGTATACTTCTTAGTTCTTATCTCTGTAAAATCACATGCACTATAGGAGTGAGTCTAGCCCTCATAGTTAAGCTAAAACTCATTGATCAATTCAATTACATATGGGTTACCTTCTTCTATACATCAATATCTGACCTAGTTTCAGAATTTTGGGATGACTGAAACGGTCAGCAAAATCCATTATCTATGATGTAGAATTGGCCCTAACACTTGCTATTGAGTTTTGACCACTTATTAAATTCGTTGAAGGGTTGCTTAACTGGCATAATTATCTGTCTTCCAGGGATGTGATGCTTCCGTGCTTCTTAACTCAACCCCTGAGAACCGTTCGGAGAAAGAGGCCGTGCCGAACAACCCAAGTTTGCGAGGTTTCGAGGTGATCGACGCAGCGAAGGCCGCGGTGGAAGCCCACTGCCCCTGCAAGGTCTCCTGTGCCGACATCGTTGCCTTCGCCGCACGGGATAGTGCCTACATAGCCGGCGGCATCGACTATAAAGTGCCAGCCGGGAGACGTGATGGAAGAATCTCTCTAGAATCCGAGGTTCTCGACAACATTCCATTTCCAAACTTCACTGCCAACCTACTGGAGGAAAACTTTAAGAGGAAGGGCCTGTCGCTCGAGGAAATGGTCACACTCTCGGGAGCCCACTCCATTGGCCGCTCTCACTGCTCTGCCTTCACAACCCGACTGTACAACTTCAGTGCCACCCACCCTCAAGATCCCTCCATGGAGCCAGCCTTTGCAGCATACTTGAAGGCTAGGTGCCCGCCGTCGACCGCTAACTTTAGCGATCCGACGACGGTGCTCCTCGACGCCGTTACGCCCACTCGTCTTGATAACTTGTACTACTGGAATGTGTTAGCGCATAGGGGAGTGCTGACTTCAGACCAGACCTTGCAAGACAACGCAGAGACTGCAAAGCTGGTGTGGGACAATGCAAACTACCAGTCGGCCTGGGCTGCTAAGTTTGCATCTGCCATGGTGAAGATGGGTTCTATTGAAGTGCTCACCGGAAGCCAGGGGGAGATCAGGGGGAGGTGCTGGGTTGTGAATTCCTAGGCCTTTCAACGAAATCTCAGCTACTACGAGTGTGTCAACTTTTTTCCTTCTTCCTTGATATCATTTTCCCTTTAATTTGAGGAATCAAATAATTCATATGTTTGAATATTTTTCTCCAAAAAAAAATAAATGTTGTAACCTATCGTATTTTTATTCCATTAAAATTTCAAGAGTAAATAATCAAATATCATGTATCCTTGCGCCTGGACGGTGGAATATACGTGTTTCTTTGTTATCTGTGTCAAAGTTGTTCCCGTCTCTCCATGTTTGTTGGGACGAGAGGAACGGGGCTGATATCATTGAATAGCTCAACCACCTTTTGATGAACTAATACTAATTGTTTGGCGCTGGTGTGTCGATCGCAGTTTCTTATTGTCTGAACGCTCTGACGAGCAAGTTTTTACTGTCAAAGCACCACTGTCGACATGCGATTTTGGTGTATTAGAAATTTGATTTTTGACCTTAAATAAGCTGACCTAGGTCAAAAACACATATTATTTTGTGTAACCTAAACTTTTCAATTTTTAATCCAAAATTTTTAATTTTTTTTAGTTATGACCATGGTGAATTATATGATTTTAGTCTTTAAATATTTTAGAAATAAAGATCATATTCAATGTTTTGAATCATTGATGTTGGATTTTTATTACCTGATTTAGACGAGAGTAGACTTGAGTGGAGATTTGCTTGGTATAGCCAAGCCGAGTTAAGAATATCATATGAGTAAAATTCTTTCTTAATAAGCCGTATTATTAAATTTGATTTCTCTTTTGTTAATAGCTTCTTACATAAACATGGTTACATGCACTTTAGATCCAGCCTGCTACATCAACACTAGTTATAGAGTTGATACAACATGCTAGGTCCATTTAATTTCAACATAATTATGCATCCTAAGCCCTAAGTAATACACACACACACACATATCATCCCATTGAACTATATTTATGAGATAATGAATTTTGCATGGTGCTCTGTATCATTTTGCTAGATGAAATGGTTTATCAGATCACCCATCTTAGTGCACACAGTGATACCCAAGCACCATAAACTATTATCTTGGAAACAAATTGGAAAATTATGATCAAGATGTGTTCCAATGTTCTCCATTAATATGGCCGCTTCCTTGCATAATGTACAATGTCTTTCTTCTCAGTTCTCACAAAATATAAAGATTTTGACAATCGATTCATGGATACACCATTCCAATTCTAATGATCAAAGTTTGAGAGATAGGATGGATGGCAATGAATACTTACTTGATATCCTAGAAGAGAGAGTATGTGTGTATTCGAAATTAAGAAGAAGAGCCTCATCGTAAGCCTTCTGCTATTGCCATTCTATCCCTTTAGAGAGACTTCAACTATGGGCTCGTTTGGTTCACGGTAAAAGAAATCACGGAATTTTATTTTCCACAAATTAGAATGTTTGGCTCGTCCTTTTAGGGCCCGTCCGTGAGAATACTCTATTCCCACGTGATTTGAATTCCTGCATTTTATGAAAAATAAAATCTCATCAGTATCGTGGGATTTACTTTCCCACCGCATCGTATTTCCTTTTTCTTTCCAACATACCCTTCTTTTCCGTCGTATACCTTTTTTTCCCAAATCAGCGAGTAAGAAAAGAGAAAAAAACGCTTCGCTTCATATCTACGGGTGTCAACTTGATCTAAAACTTTTTTTCTTGATTTAGAATTTTGGTATCTTGATTTCTTGATCATTTTTTATAGCCCATATAGAAGTTAAAAAAATTAGATGGCAAAAAAAAAAAATTTAAGAACTAAAGGATATAATTAGTATTCTGTACTATTTTCTGGAAAAAGAAACTGTTCAACCAAACGTGACAGTTTTATTTTTTCTCAAAAAAATACCTGTTTCTTATGATCAAACAAACGTGATAGTTCAGCATTTTATGCCTGTGAATCTAATTTTTAGATATTCTATTTCTATCTGTAAGTCACTTTCTGCGAACCAAACGAGCCCTATAATCGAACTCTTAATCCCTTGTTAAGTGATAAGCGATGATGCAATCCATACTAAAATTTTAGTGGTAAATCCAAATGCCTATTTAGTGAGAAGCAAACTGAGCGTGAGTCAGATTTCTCATCCAGAACAATAATTATCATTCTCAAGCTTGGCTTCAAATTCCAAGTCTTGCACCAAGCTCGGTCAATATTCATAGATTTGTACTTGTTAGGTTCTAGTAATTAATAGATTTGAGAACAAGCTTCCAATGAATTATATGCTTTAATTTTATGGTTGCACAATCAACAAAAGTTTGTTATATTATCAGATTTTAAGAACATTTTTCAATTTTCATTTCTTATTTACCCAGACAGATGTTCAACTAAACTTTTAAATAATGTAATAGGAATTATTATACATCACAATGAAAAATAGCTTGCACTAACGAAGAAAGAACAACAATACTTGCTTAAATTAGTGTTTGTATATTAAAATTTCTCTTTTGAAACTATTTCTAAAATGAAATATACATTTTCTCAACATTATATGAAGATTTTGACATTGAACATTATTTCGATCCACTAAATAATGAATTGCTTATTTAGTAACTATCAATGTTATTATATTGCTATTTTATAAAAATAAGATTATATATGATCAATAATTATTTTTTTTAGAGAGAGAAAATTAAACATTTTTGATTCATATGCTGGCGCGCGTGCGTGCTATGGCTCTTTGATTGTGGTTGGTTGGTTTCGCGTGGTACAAATTAGTATTTGACATAGGGTATATAACTCAAATCACAACTGTTACGTAAGATGCCGCCCTCTCCAGCATGACCTCGAACTTGAAAGGATCGCAATCAAGTGGGCTGTTACTATGTTGTCTCTGTTGTTATTTTGTACACGGGCCTTGCCATTTCCATTTCAACCTGATAATGATAATAATTTCATGCATACGTTGCCAGCCAGCATTCCATTATTTTATAGGGCGGGCTACCTTTCAGACCTGAGGATGTGTTCTGGCTTACTGTTGTTCTTTTCCAAATCGAGGCATGCATTTGGCAGACTTTGGCTAATCCTCTTGGTATGACCATGCAGTTTCATGGAAGTTGCATATTAGTATATGTGTGTATGTATGTGTATGTCTATATATATATATATATATATAGCTAAACTTGGTTACGTAGCTAAGTTCAAAATTTAATCACTTTAACCATCCTTTAATCTACATGAATTCCAAAGTCATCCTATCTTTTTTTACCTTTTTCATTTTTAAAATCCATAAACTATATGTATCCAATGGTAGGGAAGATGATTGGATCTAAACTTGGTTACATTCGAATGTAGCTAAGTCTACCTTGCACACACATATAAAGAGAAGCAGAACTGGCTACATTCAAATATAGCTAAGTTTATATCTGATCATATTTTCTACCCTTAAATTTATAAAGTTTATAAATTCTAAAATAAATAAAAAATAAAAAAGATAGAGTAGCTCTGAAACTCGTATAGATTCAAATGTGTGTGTATCTAAATATATATATATATATATATATATATATATATATATATACATATACATATGTATGTATGTATGTATGTATATGTATATGTATGTATGTATATAATGTGTACACACTCTTTTCTTTTCTTTGACTGAATCAATCAGCGGACCCACTCGACCAAAAGCTAAAAGAGGGAGTCCATTTGTAATCAACTCATGCTAAGTTGAAGTTTTAGCGTTGGGAAAGCATCCTTATGCCTTCATGATTTGTGACCAACCATCCTTCCAGCTTAGGAAACTGTTTAAACCGAATCTAGGCATCATGGGGCCGGCCGCATTCCTTCAGAGACAAGTTGAGGACTGAACTAGATCGTTTCATGGGACTTTCTTCGCACGCACCCTAAAAGAGAGAGAGAGAGAGAGACCGTTTCCTGGACAGAGGCTAATCATCAAAGTAATATTTGACCAGGTCAATTTTATAAAATACATATGTTTATTAATCACACAGCTGGTGACATTAATGCTTGCATCTGGTTGATGATGAGCTAGTATGAATATGATCATCTCCCACCAAATTACGTGAGCAAGAAAGACTATAAGCCTCAGCCATCAATTTGTTAAAATGTCAGACAGAAGCCGGCACAAGTTGCGACCGCCTTCTTCCCTATAAAATATTTTAATCTCTTTTTATCATTTCTCCTGAGACCTTTCTTGCCTCGTTTAGTTCCGCCTTCGCTTTCTTCTCACCCCCGCCACGCCAAATAAACACCAATTCAACCTAACCTCGACGAAGAGGTCATTTTTTGAACCAGTCGTGCATTCGCGGTATTCGAATTGGCACTAAAACCAAAACCGTTTCCACCATCACTCCAATACCCATAAATATCCGTTCATGAGCTCAACTCTTCTCCATCGGCTTCTTGTTTCTCCGCTTCTCCAATAAGCAAAAGAATCTCGCGCGTTCGTTTGCTCCCTCCCTCCCTCCCTCCCTCCTCGTCCTTGTTCAAGCATAAGTGCAAACGGTGATAAAAGAATGGATGCGAGAGCTCATGATCCTAAATTCTCTTCGAGCATGGTCTTCTTCGTGACCATCTTAACCATGGCCTCCGTGGCATCGGCTTCCCTGAAGGTTGGCTTCTACGAAGAAACATGTCCGTTGGCAGAGCACATCGTGCGGAAAACAGTAGGCCAAGCCATCGCCCAGAATCCCGGAATTGGCGCTGGACTTATCAGGATGCATTTCCATGACTGCTTCGTTAGGGTATACTTCTTAGTTCTTATCTCTGTAAAATCGCATGCACTATAGGAGTCTAGCCCTCACGGTTAAGCTAAAACTCATTGATCAATTCAATTACATATGGGTTACCTTCTTCTATGCATCAGTATCTGACCTAGTTTCAGAATTTTGGCATGGCCGAAACGGTCAGCAAAATCCATTATCTATGATGTAGAATTGACCCTAACACTCGCTATTGAGTTTTGACCACTTATTAAATTCGTTGAAGGGTTGCTTAACTGACATTATTATCTGTCCTTCAGGGATGTGATGCTTCCGTGCTTCTTAACTCAACCCCTGAGAACCGTTCGGAGAAAGAGGCCGTGCCGAACAACCCAAGTTTGCGAGGTTTCGAGGTGATCGACGCAGCGAAGGCCGCGGTGGAAGCCCACTGCCCCTGCAAGGTCTCCTGTGCCGACATCGTTGCCTTCGCCGCACGGGATAGTGCCTACATAGCCGGCGGCATCGACTACCAAGTGCCAGCCGGGAGGCGTGATGGAAGAATCTCTCTAGAATCCGAGGTTCTCGACAACATTCCATTTCCAAACTTCACTGCCAGCCTACTGGAGGAAAACTTTAAGAGGAAGGGCCTGTCGCTCGAGGAAATGGTCACACTCTCGGGAGCCCACTCCATTGGCCGCTCTCACTGCTCTGCCTTCACAACCCGACTGTACAACTTCAGTGCCACCCACCCTCAAGATCCCTCCATGGAGCCAGCCTTTGCAGCATACTTGAAGGCTAGGTGCCCGCCGTCGACCTTTAACTTTAGCGATCCGACGACGGTGCTCCTCGACGCCGTCACGCCGACTCGTCTTGATAACTTGTACTACCGGAATCTGTTGAAGCATAGGGGAGTGCTGACTTCAGACCAGACCTTGCAAGACAGCACAGAGACTGCAAAGCTGGTGCGGTACAATGCAAAGCACCAGTCGGCTTGGGCTGCTAAGTTTGCATCTGCCATGGTGAAGATGGGTTCTATCGAAGTGCTCACCGGAAGCCAGGGTGAGATCAGGGAGAGGTGCTGGGTTGTGAATTCCTAGGCCTTTCTATGAAACCTTATTTCCGCACTACGAGCGTCTCAATTTTTTTCCTTATTCCTTCATATTATTTTCCCATCAATTTGAAGGAAACAAATTGTTTGTATGTTTGAATATTTTTCGAAAAAAGGATTTGATGTAAACTATCGTATTTTTTTTTATTCAATTAAAATTCCAAGAGTGAATAATAGGCTATTATATGTATCCTTGCCAGCGGACGGTGGAATATGTGTTTCTTTGTTATCCGTGTCAAAGTTGTCCCCGTCTCTCCTTGTGTTTTTATTTTATTTATTTTCCCCTGCAGGCAAACGATTAGTTGAGATTTCTTAGAGCACATTTTACATGCTGCCACTGAGCTAATGAGGTTCTGTTGGCTGGTTAGAGTCAATCTCGATTTAATTTTTTCAGATATTAAGATGATTCGGCCTATAAAATTGATTTAAGGGATTGGGAGTACTTCGTCTCAATCGAGAACTCTCACGTCTTCTAGTTCCTCAATAATTCTTTCTTTTCTTTGCATATCTAGTTCTTCTTGGGCAAGTGAAGGTACACAGGTGTAGACATTTCACTTTTAACCCCATGTATAACATTTTGGGGTGTCGCTCAATGCTATATCCTAAAATTTAAAACGTGCTTCTGAGGTTCAATCAACCATCCACACATATATCTTGAATTAGCTCTAGCATATGCTAGTCTTCTGCAGCAAATTGTTGTTTTTGGAACCTTTCCACGACGGATTTTCACAATCGATGGCTCATTTTCAATTTCCCTACTTTTGGAGTTCCCTAATGGTAGTGCTGTATCAAAAACCTTTTGATTGCAAGTTCTAGCCATCAGATTTGAATTTTTAATTTTGGCACCATTACAACAACTCACAATATCATAGAATGGCTCATAAACTTTCCAGTATTAGTCTGATCATTTTGATGGCAGGACTTTGCCATTTGAAGGTTAACGCAACGGAAGTATATATATATATATATATGGTGAGCATTCCTTAAGAATCTGAAGTGAAAATTTTTGATTTTTTATGGAATTCTATGCACTTTCTTTGAAGACTTTTTTAAAATCTAAGATTGAAACTTCGCGATAGATCAGGCTACATGATCCTGATCTTTATTTCTACCATACCAAAGCCTCAGAATCGCCAGATGTTATAGAGATATCTCTCTCCCTCACACTCTTCATGCTTTGGCATCAAAAGATAGAACATGAACTAAGCCAGAGGATGAAGAGGATATTCCAATAATGACAAAGTTGGTTAATGTCAGTGTTAGATAGAGCAGTTGAGAATCACAACCATTTAATCCAAAGTCAAGATCGGTTCTGTATATATTCTTACCATACAATTGATTATTCAGTTACATCATATTCATGAGGCTAGCAGGTGTTGGTCCCATCATAGGCATCATCCTTGCGGCGTGCATACGATGACATGAGGAAGAGGATGGTGACTCTAATTTCTTGCTGGAGTTGTCGCATTATGTCGATACTAGAGACAACATAGAACTTATTATAGTATAGGAACCATTCAAGGTCAATGACTAATTTTGATTGCTCAGTCTTTCACTATATTTATAGGGATGGCTGGTTGATAAGTAGTATATTCTTCTCTGGACCAATTATCCTTTAATAAATACAAGGTCAAATGATGCAACCTATAATGAAAAAAATAGAAAAAGCTTTAGTTTTTAAGAAAATTTTATTATGAGTCTCCTTAAGAGTTTTGATTTTATCCTCATCTCTATAGAAGACTTATTCAATCCTCTTTAGAAGTTTTATATTATCCTCTTTTAGGAGTCTTATGTTTATTAATATCAAATCAGTCAATGATTTTATTCTTTTATTTTTGAAAGTGTTTACTCCCTATTTGATTAAGAATTCTGGGCTAGTTTTGCTCTATAAATAGGTCTTTTAATGTATTCCATTGAATCAATGAATTTTAATTTTAATGTTTTAAGAGATTGTTCTTTTCTTTTTGACTTGAAGCTATTCTTAGCTTGAGTGGTACGAGTCACAACTTTTTTCTAGGGAGATTGGAGATGCTCAATCAAAGATCCTCAAGAAACTAGTACGATACTAATGGACAACCCCATCATATCTACTTGCATCATCAAGCACACTAGTAGTGATCCTTCTTCCATCGCTTTCACTAAATATTTCCTTCAACATCAATTTTGAATCAAAGATCTTAGCATGCTTAAATACTTCTTGGGCTTTAGAGTTGCACACTTCAATAAAAAAATTTTTCTCTCTCAATAGAAATATATCTTAAATATTATTGAAGATGTAGAAATTTTAGGTGCTAAAGCAGTGCACACCTCAATGGAGCAAAATTTAAAATGATCACCTAATCTTGGAGAACCTTGGCATGATCTTGGACCATACAAGTATCTAGTAGGTCATTTGATGTATCCCATAATCACTCGTCTGAAAACACATTTGTTATCAATCTTCTTAGTTGATTTATATAAGCACCATGCTAACCCCATGTAGATGTGACTCTTCAAGTCTTAAGATACCTCAAATCATATCCTAGCTTTAGTTACCTTACACCTACTTCAAACAACTTTCATCTCAGTGCTCATTGTGATGCTAATTGGGTGAGATATTCCACTATCCAACATAGGTTATTGCAGCTTTCTTGATGACAGCCTTATCTCATGGTGCACAAAGAAACAAAGTACTATCTCTCACTTAACTATTGAGGTTGAATATTAATCAATCAATGGCCTCTACTAGTTATGAATTAATCTGGTTCAACGCTCTACTCTTTGATTTGGCGATTCATCACTCTTAACCTATCTCTCTTTATTGTAATAACTAAGCAGCTTGTCATGCTGCCGCCAATCCTATATTTCATGAGCGGATAAAATACATCGAAATAGATAATCATATCATCTAGAAAAAATTACAAGCAAGTATAATATTCCATACCAAGCTGCTTCGAAGTAATAACCAACGTGATGATATGTTTATCAAAACTTTGGATTGTGATCGATTGTTGCATCTACTAGACAAATTAAGGGTTACAGATTTACACATACCAACTTGGGAGAAAGTATTACTGCTATAAAAATGAAGCACAATCTCACTCATTATAGTGTGCACAATCTCACTCATTATAGTACCCAAAATATTGAGTATCACAACTACCGCATATTGCATGCACAATGCAACTCCAAAACTCATGAAATTATGTTATTGTATCATACTATATCTTGTCCTCATTATTTTTTCATAATCATGAGATTTTATTATTGTATTCTATAATATTTGATTTCTAGACTCAAGGGGCTCAAGTTATAGATAAAGCACACAAATGCTATTAACAAGTATGGTAACCTAAAATCTCATTTCCAATACAAATTTTTCAAGGACCATCAGTATTCATCAATGTAAGCTTGTGCATTAGTCTGGTGAAATAAAAGAGATAAGAATCATATATTTAATATTATTTATGGACATTACATAACTTTTCACATTAGAAGAATAAATTCCTTCTTCCCTTTATTGGATTTATAAGTGACCCCTCGCTGGTCATAAGCTAGAAGAAAGAACATTTCGTGATCGATGAGGACTAAGTAGCAGTTTTAGCTTTCGAAAAATATGCTTATGCCTTCATGATGAGCGACCAACCTCCCTTTTCAGCTTGAGGAATCGAACTTGAATCTAAGTATTATGGAGCCGAATTCCCTTCACCCACATGGTAAACAGTGAATCAAACCATTTCACGGCCGTATAGAGAGTTCCACCATAAAAGTCATGTTTGATCCGTCAATGCAATAGAATACATAACTTCATTGAATACGCTTCAAAGTGACTGCTAGCAGCTGTCGCATGATGAATTGGAACAAGTCATGATTTTCCATCCAATTAAGTCAATGCAATAGAATACATAACTTCATTGAATACGCTTCAAAGTGACTGCTAGCAGCTGTAGCATGATGAACTGGAACAAGTCATGATTTCCCATCCGATTAAGTAACCCAATGCTAGAGGCACCTTTGTCAAAACTGAAATCGCCAGCAATACTCGCACGTCAACATAACTTGAGACTGTCATCTTCCCTATATAATATTTTAATTTCTTGAGACTTTTTTTTTTTTGGGCATCATCTAATTATATATGCATTCTTTTCTAACCCCAGCCATACCAAATACGCGCCAATTCAACCTAAACTCGACGAAAAGGTCATCTGTTGAACTAGTCATTCAATCGTGTTATTTTAATTGGTCCTAAAACCAAGGCCATCTCCATGATCCCTCCAATCCCTTAAATACCCATTCATAAGCTCAACTCCTCCACCAGCTTCTTGTTTCTCCACTTCTCCATAAGCAAAAGAATCCCTCTCTCTCTCTCTCTCTCGCTCCCTCCTCGTCCTTGATCAAGCATATATCCAAACAGTGATAAAAGAATGGATTTGAGAGCTCAAGGCCCTACATTCTCTTCATGCATGGTCTTCTTTATGGCCATCTTAACCATGGCCTCTGCTGCATCGGCATCCCTGAAGGTTGGCTTCTACGAAGAAACATGTCCGTTGGCAGAGCACATCGTGCGGAAAACCGTAGCCCAAACCATCGCCCAGAATCCTGGAATTGCCGCTGGACTTATCAGGATGCATTTCCATGACTGCTTCGTCCGGGTATACTTCTTAGTTCTTGTCTCCGTAAAATCACATGCACTATAGGAGGAGATTAGCCAAATAGTTAAGCTAAAACTCATTGACCAATTCAATTACACATAGGTTACCTTCTATACTTCAATTTCTGACCTAGTTTCAGAAGTTTGGCATGACTGAAACGGTCAGCAAAATCCATTATCTATCATGTAGAATTGGCCCTAACACTTGCTATTGAGTTTTGACCACTTATTAAATTCGTTGAAGGGTTGCTTAACCGACATAATTATCTGTCTTACAGGGATGTGATGCTTCCGTGCTTCTTAACTCAACCCCTGAGAACCGTTCAGAGAAAGAGGCTGCGCCGAACAACCCAAGCCTGCGAGGTTTCGAGGTGATCGACGCAGCGAAGGCCGCGGTAGAAGCCTACTGCCCTCGCAAGGTCTCGTGCGCCGACATCGTTGCCTTCGCCGCACGGGACAGTGCCTACATAGCCGGCGGCATCGACTATCAAGTGCCGGCCGGGAGGCGTGATGGGAGAATCTCTCTAGAATCCGAGGTTCTCGACAACATTCCATTTCCAAACTTCACTGCCAACCTACTGGAAGAAAACTTTAAGAGGAAGGGCTTGTCTCTCGATGAGATGGTCACGCTCTCGGGAGCCCACTCCATTGGCCGCTCTCACTGCTCTTCCTTCACGACCCGACTGTACAACTTCAGTGCCACCCACCCTCAAGATCCCTCCATGGAGCCAGCCTTTGCAGCATACTTGAAGGCTAGGTGCCCGCCGTCGACCGCTAGCCTTAGCGATCCGACGACTGTGCTCCTCGACGCCGTCACGCCGACTCGTCTTGATAACTTGTACTACCGGAATTTGTTGAAGCACAGGGGAGTGCTGACTTCAGACCAGACCTTGCAAGGCAGCACAGAGACTGCAAAGCTGGTCTGGTACAATGCAAAGCACCAGTCGGCTTGGGCTGCTAAGTTTGCATCTGCCATGGTGAAGATGGGTTCTATTGAAGTGCTCACTGGAAGCGAGGGGGAGATCAGGGAGAAGTGCTGGGTTGTGAATTCCTAGGCCTTTCTATGAAATCTTAGCTGCTAAGGGTGTCTCGATTTTTTTTTTTCCTTATTCTTTGATATTGTTTTCCCTTCAATTTGAAGGAAACAAATTGTTCATATGTTTGAACATTTTTCCAAAAAAAAAAAAAGTGATGTAAACTATCATATTTTTTATTCAATTAAAATTCCAAGAGTAAATAATAAGCTACCATATATCCTTGTGCCTGGACGGTGGAATATAAATGTTTCTTTGTTATCTGTGTCAAAGTTGTCCCCATCTCTCCTTGTTTGTGGCGAAAAGAGGAAGGGGGTTGGCTGGATTTGGGTTGTTTGAATTTAAATGCAATTTTATTATTTTAAAGCTTTAAAACTGTTGATCTACTTTATTTTATTTATTTTCTTCCAACAGGCAAACGATGAATTGCGATGCCTTTCGAGCACACTTTACATGTTCCCAATGAGATATTGAGGTTTTCTTGGCCGGTTACAAAGTCCCTCTTTATTTAGTTTTTTCCGGTATTAGGATGATGTGGCCTATAAAATTGATTTAAGGGATTGTAAGTATTTGATCTCAATCTAGTACTCTTTTTAAGTCTAAATTTAAGTCTAATATGCTTTTGAGGCTTAATCCACCAGCCATTTATGTGCCTTGAATTAGCTATAGCATATATTTTCCTTGGGACTTCTGAGCTCAAGGTCTTGTTGTTGGAACCTTCAGTCGATCGATGGACCATTTTCAATTTTTTCATCTTTTGAGTTCCTCATAGTATTTCTTTGGCATCAAAATCCTTTGATCCTAAGACTTTGATATCGGATTCTAAGTGAAAGTTCACTCGAGCATAATCAAGTCAAGGTAAAGAGTGTGTTCCAAGTAAAATCCTTTCTTATATATCTCATTCCACTTAATTTAATAGTTGACTCATCTATATAAGATATCTCTTGCATGGTTCTTTCTATCATTTTGCTAGTTAAAAAAGTTCATGAGATTGCCCATCTAAGGGCATGCGGTGATACCTAAGCACCATAAATTAGTATTTAGGAAACAATTTGGAAAATTATGATCACAGTGTCTTGCAATGTCCCCCATCATGACCACTTCTTTTCATGATGTGCAACATCTTGCTTCTCAGTTCTCACAACATACAAAGCTTCCAACAATCAAGTCATCGACACGCTATTTCAATTTTGATGAAAAGAGTTGAGATAAGATGGACGACAATGATCATTTCTTTCCTTGAAGATTTGCTTAATATACTAGAATTTTCTTTTTTTCTTTTTTGTTAGAGATTAGAAGGGGATCATCCTGACGTTTCTATCTCATAGCTATTCCATTCCTTCAGGGAGACTCCAACCATAATCAAACTCTCAATCTCTTATCCAAGTGATAAGAGATGGTACAATCCATGCCAAAATTTTGGTAGACTTGGATAAGAGATGGTCCAATCCATGCCAAAATTTTGGTAGTAAAATCTTAGTGAGAAGCGAGCAGAGTGTGGGTTAGCTTTCTCAATCTCGAACAAGGATGATAATTCTTGGGCTTGGCGTCAAATGCTGAGACTACTATCAAGCAGGTTCGATGTTCGTAGTTTTGTGCATGACAGGTTTTAGTAATTAATAGATATTCAAATTTCATTAAGAACAAGCTTCCAATGAATTATATGCTTTAATTCGATGGTCGCACAGTCAACAAAAGTTTGTTCTATAATCAGATTTTTAGAATATTTTTCAGTTCTTATTTACCGAGACAAATGTTCAACTAAAGTTTTAAATATACAGCAGGAATTATTAGCCATCACAATGGCAAATAGCATGCATTAATGAAGAGACAACAACAAGACTTGCTTAAACCAGTGTTTGTAGATTAAAATTTATCTTTTGAAACTATTTCCTAAATGAAACATACATTTCTTGATATTATATGAAGATTTTGACTTTAAACATTATTTTAATCTACTAAATAATGAATTGCTTATTTATAACTATCGATGTTATTATATTATTATTTTATTTTAAAAAAAATGTAAAATATGATCAATAATTACTTTTTTAGCAAGAGAATTAAACCTTTATCATTCATACAGGCGCGTGTGCGTGCTAATGGCTCTTCGATTGCAGTCAGTGGTCTTGTGTGGTGCAAATGTTTGACAGACATAAGGCATGTCACTCGAGTCACCATCGTCATGCAAGATGTGGAGCTCACCACCTCGACCTCGAGCTGAAAAGGATCCCAGATCAACAGGCTGTCAATCTGTTTCCTACTGTTAATTTGTAGCCCAGCCTCGCAATGATACCTTAAATTTAGTCTCATATTGAATGAAAAAGAAAATATCATATACTTATAACTCAAGTCTATTTGCTACTCATTAATTTTTACTCGAATTCTTAGGTTACGTGATTTCAGTCCGCTAACGAAATTAATTGAACCAGCAGATGGACTTGAGGCATTACGAATGGTATCAGAGCCAATCCGAGTGTGCAAAAGTTGATGAATATGAGAAAAAAGCTACCCATGAGACAGTGATGGAGTCCGATAATAGATTCTGGCTAGGGAGAGATTGTGATACCCTAAATCTATATTGGATGGGAAAGAAAGTGTCATGTACTTATAATTCAAGTACACTTGATATCTATTAATTTTCACTTGAGTTTTTGAGTTACGTAATTTTGAATGGAATTGGGCGTTATACTCGCCGTGGTCATTTCTTTCTTATGACGATCATAATTTCAAGTACACGCTTGCCGGCCAACATTCCATTATTGGTGTGGCCTATATATCGAACATATGCTGCATAGGATTTTTCTGCTCTAATGGTCAGCAATACGATTTCATAAGACTTTTGACCTTGCCGTTTTCCGAATCTAGTTATTGGTCCTCATCTTCCCGACTCCGGCGACCCTTTGCGGCTAGTGGAGCTCAGAGACGATGTGCCGGGAAGGCATGATGGCATCAATGATCGGCTAGGATGGTCAATCATCAGAAATCGAGGCTTGATAGGCGGTGCTAATGAGAGGGATTGGGGGGTCAATGGCGTCTCCTCCCATGCTGCCGATTCACATGATTGTCAGCCGCTTTGGGACCGTATTAATTGATCGGTAAGTCGATCGTCGAGAGCAGTGGTGCTGGACCTGGACTGGGTCGACTCAGTCAAGTTGAGACCGAGTCCGAGACCCGCTTCTCACATCTAAGCTTTGTTCTTAAAAAATAATATGGACGAGAGGAAAGTAGGTCAAAGATTGCTGATTAATTTTATCAAACCCAATATATAAATCTGATTTTTTACGAGTTCTTGCAGAATTATAGGATGGACTTCGATGAGCAAGATTAATGTGGCAAAACAAAGTTCCCTTATCAAACATAATAAGCCATTGATTATATTTTAAATTTGATGGTGATAATTTTATGATATGGTAGAATGTTACATTTTTATTGAAGCCAAAGGTTGGTGCATGGTTTAAATAGAAAGCCTAATTCATCAATTTTTTTTTTTTGGGTCTACCATAATCGATCGTTATGAGCTTGTCCTTTCTCTTTTCTTTTAACAACTCATAATTAACAATGAACATAACAAATTAAAAATTCACACAAGTAACCATATTTTATATAATAAAATATTATTTTTAAATAAAAAATATGTATTATATAAAAAAATATGTATTTTAGAGATTATTAATCTATGCATCAAGTGGACCAAAAATAAATTTATAACCTTGCTCACACATGATATCATTATGTTTATGAATATGATGATTCCTTAAATTTCTATAAAAACTGTAATCCAACTACCATGGGAGCTAAAATAAATGGAATTGTCTATTGGCTTTTATTTTTAAAAAAAGTCCAAAAATAGATCATTTTAATGGTTCAATTTGATGTTTTGAATGATTTATGACTTTGAAATTTTCAAATATACCCAATTATGGTAAATACATATTTTATAGAGTAGGTTGTGCTTGTCTATATGTCCTATTCTAATTTAGTATATTAGTACATTACAACTTTCAATATTTGATGTGCAAATAGGTAGCCAAGATGAATGATTTTTTATTTCTTGACAGCATTTATAATATAGATAATGATTAATTTTTTTGATTTGGATAAATAGAGCTACAAAATGCCTTGCTAAACTCTTGATGTTATACTCATGATGAACCTTTGATTTCTTAGTAACGCAGGAGCACATTTCATGCACTCAAGAAATCCTCAAATTTTTTTGGATAATATGGGAAAGGATTTTGAGTAATATCTAGATTTGATCTAAGCATCATTGTTATCATTGTTGGTGGTGATGATGTTGGTGTTGTTATTGTTACTGTGATATCTAAAATTTGAAATTTAGACAAGAAATGCCAACTAATTAAGCCAATTAATATTGTCCTTAAAACAAAAAAAGAATAAAAAAAAAGCATATTTCATTATGGAATCCTTCCATTCTAAAAGGCTAATATTTTAGTCCTGCTATAGCTTAATTATGGAATCTCTTAATTCTAAAGAGTTATTTATTTACATCCTACTATAGCATAAACATAGAGTTTTCTATAGACAAAACTTATGCCCCGTTTGGTTGTTGCACACTTTCAAAAACTTTTTCTGGGAAGAATATGAAAGACCTCACATTTGGTTGCTATTTTCAACTTAGTCAACAGAAAACCTTCTTCTCAAAAGTCGTGACTTTTTCATCATCGTACAGAAGGTCACGTCCTATGCTGAAGTTGCAAAAATATTTTTTTATAAAAATGCGGGTTCTTAGAAACTATGTTACAATTTTCTAAATAAGGCTTTAGGTGCAATTATTTAAGTGTGGGCTATTCAGTTCTCTCTCTGTCTCTCTCTCTTACCATCACATGAAATTTGGAGACAAATTATCATCATATGAAACTCAGATGGAGGCTTAGGTGCTGAAAAAGTGAGAGATAACCTACATCAAAAGGACTGTACCTAAGTTTTTTTTCTAGTGCTATCATCATTCAGGCATGCTTAACTATAGAGTTTGAGTAAAACATGTTCTCCAATGCTAACATAATCACATCATCTATGCTACATTAAAAGGAGTGCTTGAGGAAGGATTTTAATTTGATTCAAATTTTTAAACTTCTTGTTATTTCTATAAAGTAAATCTTATGTTTCAAGTTCACTATATTTTTCATTTTATCATTTAACAATGCTTAATATCATATATTTTGCACATTTATTACTATTTTGTATAAAACAACCCAGTCAAGATATAATTTTCCATTAATTTGTATATATCTAACAGCGCAATCATGTTTTGATTTTTCATTATTATTTTATGGCTATTATTATTCTTTTCCCATTTTTTTATTTCTACTTACCTAATCAAATTTCCTCTTGGCATCACCATGAAAACATCATCAAAGTTCCTATCAGGATGGCCATCAGAAATAAATCTTATGGTGGGTGTAGAAACACACCCATCCTGGAGCATTATATGCCATCTCTAACACAATTTCAAATTACTTTTGGAGCGTTCTATGTCATTCTCTTGCAACTCTCAAAATAGGTAGACACTAAGTGATCCTAACTAAATGCGGCAATTAGATCGGTCTGAATCATTTTGGTTTTGGATTACTTTCAAAATTGGATCATTAAAGCTAAATTCTCATCCTAAATGATCAGATTCAAATCAACTCGTATATCATTTTGGATTAATTTAGTTTTTTTTCTTTTTAAGAATTCAATATACATACATACATATGTATGTATGTATGTATGTATGTATATGTATATATATGTATATGTATGTATGTATATAAAGTAATTTATCAATGATCAATTCAATACTTTCTTTTTTTCTTATATATATTTGTTACTTTAATAGAAGTTATAGTATAATTATATATATAATTACAATATAATTAGATACCAATAGAAATAATAATTATAAGAATAATGCTATGGTCCAAACAACTTTTTGGTCCAATGGTGCTCTTTCTTGTTTTAATCGTTCTCCACGTGTCTCTCATTTTTTTATGCACTATTTAGCTTTGATTTAACTTATATTTGCTTGAAAAAATATTAAAACATCGTCATATTCATCATTGGATGAGAATTATGATTAGTTCATGCTCTTTTCACATCAATGATCTAAAAATTCATCCAAAATTTATAAAAATTTTATTTTTATATATCTAAAGATTATCTGGTCAATAAAAAAATTTTCCTCTAATAAGAGGTCATAAATGCATTAGGGCATGTAGAGCTAGTGGTAAATATTTTATTACTTTTATTTCCTTGTTGGGATTGGAAGATCCCACAGGTAAAACGTGATTAGATTTTTTTAAAGTTTTATTGATATTTTATCACTAATTTTATTTCCATGATAGCCTGATTACACCATTTAAATTACCAATAAAGCTTTAAAGCTATGATTTAATTTTTATTTTTATAAAAAAAATATTAAGAAGTATTGTAGCCAAAGCCTAATTATAAACTTATAAAAAATTAAAATTATATAATTAAGTAGTAGTCTATAAAATATACTTTTTAAAATTAATAAATATTAATATCAAATTATTAGTAAGATTATAAATTAAGATAGATAAATATTTGAAATGTGCTTAATTCTAAAAAAAAAAAAAAAGAAGAGTGAAATCATTCACAATTATATTATTTCATCTCCCCCTTCAAACAATTATGTTATTCCATCTCTTTCTCATTGAATGTTTGAAGCAGGTAGTGTCAATTTTTCATTAACAATTAATTTAGAAAAATATACCTCTACTCATATGTGAATTTTTCATTAATATATAAGTTAAAAAAAATATACTTCTAACCATCCTAATATCCAAACAAACAATTATAAGTGTTGATCAAAGCTAACGCATTTTCTAATAAATATTATTTTTGGATATCGTTATCATTTTCAAATCATGTCTGGTTAATTCTAAAATTTTTAAATTATTTTATATTTGGATCCATTTGAGGTTTGGGCCAGAAAAACTAAAATACTAATACTATATTTTCCTATGAGTACGGATCGAGTTCTATCAGTCGAATACATGATTAATTCGAATGAGTGAAATGGTTCATAAAAATCCAGTAGAGCTGAATATAGCCTTTGCGACATCTTTCCATTTTTCCCTGCAGCACCGCTTTGAATAAATGAGCCACAAATTTCATCTGAGTCCACGGTTGGCATGCGTAGAACCATGAATAACACAATACGCAAACGCAGCCAATCTTGATCTAAAGGTAGAAACTTTAATTTAATAATTAAGGCAAACTACAAATATCCAGACTCGATCCAAGGCATACATACAGTAAGCACACGATAATACCAGTAACAACGTATAACACACCATGATAGCATACGACGACCCAAAAACCGCACATGAACTTTGACATCAACAGTCCAACAACATCAGGCTTTTGTGAAGCGGAGGTAATCCTTCTTGGATGGAAGATCCACAGTCTCAAATCCCTGCGGGAACATCTCCTTGGCCTCCTCATTGGACACGCTCGGCGAGATCACCACCGGCTCCCCCGGCTTCCAGTTCGCCGGCGTCGCCACCTTATGCTTGGCCGCCTTCTGGAGCGAGTCCAGCACCCTGACCACCTCGTCCATGTTCCTCCCCGTCGACGCCGGGTACAGTAAGCTCAGCTTAACCTGCTCCACCACCATACATATACATCATAAACACCATGCACATACATATATCGAAGAAATCTGGTCAGCAACAAATTTGTGATCAGAATTACTTAATAATCATCATGCTACCTTTTTATCGGGGCCCACCATATGAAGGGCCCGTGATGGGAGCTGGTTCCCGTTGGAGTCCTTCTCATCAGGGTCTACCATGTTCAGCCGCTTGATCACCTCCCTATCGGGGTCGGCCGCTATTGGATACGTCACGCGACACCCGGCCTACATTATTTTCACACGAGAAGAACTAATTGACATCAGGGAGGGACATTTGCTGGAGAATTTTTAGTTTTAGTCTCATGGGTTGAGGGAGAACCGCGTAAGCTTCGACGTCTTTGATCCATTCCATGTGGCACTTGACATCGTCGCAGGAGACGCCGAGAAGCTTCACCCCTCTCTTCTCGAACTCCTCCGCGTACGCCGCCATCTTCCCCAACTCCGTCGTGCACACGGGTGTGAAGTCCGCTGCACGCGAGATCAATCAGACATCGGAACGGAAGCAAAGCTCCATGCCTAAAGGTGCGACAGAGCGACATCATACCGGGGTGGGAGAAGATGATGGCCCAGCCACCGTCGACGTAGTCGTGGATCCGGATCTTCCCCTGGGTAGTCTCCAGCTCCAAGTCCGGGATCGTGTCGCCTATCGTTAGCCCCGGCATCCTTCAACGGCCCTGATTCACCACCGATGCCCCCTCCCGTACAAGAACCCTCGCTGTGCTCGGCGGGGAGGGCCCCCAGCCTTTATTAAAACGGTCCCGGTCTCGGTCCCTTTGCATGCGGGCCACGTGGCTCGCGTCGTGGGTCGTGGCAATAGTTACGGTAAGTTGCAAGCACGTGTCACGCTTCACGATAGCAGTCACGTCCTATTCAGTTAAGATGTGCAGGAGGAACACTTATTAAGTCTTCTTTATTCCAACGTGGCACCAACAGTTACATAGCACACTAATGAACGTAACAACGTTCCAAGCAAACGTGGATACAACGTAAGCGGCGAAGAGTCATATGTCACAAGTTATCCACAGAGGCTCCTCAAACTGGCCTCGGAGCTTGTCTCCGGTGGGAGACCGGAGAGAAAGAGACCCGACGTCGTCGGGCCCACCACGCGAATTCCACGCCGGCGTCCCGTTCTCATACGGGCCACACGTCAGCCTCCTCAGCTCGGAACCGTCGAGGCGGCACATAAACAGGTCTCCGTAGGGTTGAAAATGGTTTGGCCATGAGACCGGCTCGGCCGTCACGGCGGCGAGGTTCGCCGTGAAGAGGAGCCACTTGGAGTCCGGGCTGAAACACACGTGGTTGATCCTCTCCCTGTCCACGTGGCATGACCCCGCAGGCCCCGCCACGTGGACCCTGCGCAGGCCACTGCCGTCCGGGCGGATGAGGTAGATGCTGAAGACGTCTGGGTTGGAGGGTTTGTGGCGGTTGGAGGAGAAGGCTATCAGCTCGCCGTCCGGTGACCAGCTCGGCATTGTGTCTGTCCACTCCCCCTCCGTCAGCCGCCGGATCCCCATCCCGCCGTCGGATTCACCGTTGACGGCGTCGAGGATGTAGAGGTTCTTGTGTCCGGTTCGCCCCGACCGGAAGACCAGCGATTTCCCGTCCGCCGAGCACGCCGGGAACGCGTTGTTACCGGCATCGGTCCGGGTGAGTATCTTCACTGCCGCCGGGATCTCCTCCCGATCGTCGGTTAGATCGTTGGGATCGAAGGAGATCCGGGCGATTTGAACTGTCGCTTTGCTGGACTCGAAGATAGGGCCGATGGAAGTGTAGATCACACCCTTCTCGGTGGGGCTCCACGCCGTGTAGAACGCCCCCGATTCCTTCAGAAGAGTCCACCGCTTGGAGCCGTCGGATTTGAGAACCATCAGCCCGGGGGTGTTGAGGAAATCGCCGTTGATTGCGATGAAATCGCCGTCGGGCGAGAAGGAAGGGAAGGTCGCGTGGAGGCGGAGCATCTTAATCCCTCTCACCGGGGACTTCACCGGGCTGAAATTGGGGATGATGGAGTCACCGGGGGCGGATTCCCCTCGGAATCGGTGGTAACCGAGATGACCCGACTGCAGGGAGAAGAAGGGGTTATAATGGTGGAGACTAGGATTTAGAAGCTCTGTGATTGGGTAAAAGCGCTCCGATTCCAGATCGAAGATCTCGATGTGGCGGAAATCAGTGCCCTTTCTTCGCGTGGCGACGGCGATCCGCTTCCCGTCGTGCGACGCCGCCGGCGTGAAGCAGTGGAGCCCCGGCGGAGTGATCCGGCGAGCGGCGTCGGGCCCGCGGGAGTTCTCCAGATCCGCCGTCAGATCCGACCGGAAGATGCTCCACCAGCCGTCGTCGGCCTTGCGGTGGAAGAACAGGGTCGAGTCGTCGGACCACGCCGGCCATCCGCCGCGGCTACAGATCACGGCGCGGCGGGACGGATCGGAGGCCTGGAACACGACGATCTCGGTGTCGAGCTCGTGGAAGTCCCCTTTCCACGGCCGGGACCCGTACGACGCGACGGCGACGAGCTCCCCTGATCGGGACACCGCCGGGCTGAAGTCGACGACGCCGGGCGGGCTGAGACGGACGATCTCGTCCGTGTCGAGCCGGGCCGAGTAGACGGCGGACCAGCTCTTGAACGGCTCAGGTGGCGGTTCGTGGGCCGAGACAAAGTACACCCGGCCGTTCCTAACGGTTGGGCGGTCGTGGTACAGGCTTTCTACAACGGTCGGGAGCGGTTTGGGTTTGTGGTCTGGCGACTCGGCGAGGTAAAGCCGGGACGAGCCGGTTCGCTCGGACGCGAAGGTGACGGTCTCGCCCTCGTCCACGAATTGGGCGTTGAAGTTGACGGAGGTACCATCAGTGTGGCGGCGCTCCGTTAGTTTGTTGCCGGCAGCGTCGAGGTTGGAGGGGAGAGGAGTGGAGAAGACGTCGAAGCCGTAGTACAGCAATCCAACGGTGCTGAAGACGATGGTTCCTTGGGGCTCCATCTGGCGGACGGCAACGATTCGTTGGCGTATGAGCGACGAGGGGAGCGGGTGGAGTGTGTGGCTTTGGTGTGCGGTTACTTATATATAGCACTAATTCTCCGGGGGTGTTGGTGCCGTGCAACGACCACCCTCCTCTAGAATAGCGCCACGTGTCAAGTTATTCTTTTGGATTACCTGTTTGAGAGCATAAACTTTTCTAAGTCGTCGGACTCCATTTAATGTGACACGGGCTGGCCTCAGAAATAACGATAAAATGTGGCACATTGGATGGTCACGTTGTTGAGTCGAGCATTTTGGTGGCTGTAGGATAGCACTCTTTCCGTTGAACACGTGATACTGTTGAATGTCGGGCTATATGGTGTGAACGCGGAACTAGAAGGAATCCAGAGTGCCCCGTGGTTGCTTGAGCGGCAAGTCGACGGCTCGCATGCTTCTTACGTGGTTGGCCTCAGAAATAACGATAAAATGTGGCACATTGGATGGTCACGTTGTTGAGTCGAGCATTTTGGTGGCTGTAGGATAGCACTCTTTCCGTTGAACACGTGATACTGTTGAATGTCGGGCTATATAGTGTGAACGCGGAACTAGAAGGAATCCAGAGCGCCCCGTGGTTGCTTGAGTGGTTCTTCTTACGTGGTTGAGCGGCGAGTAGATCGCCCGGTGTTCAATTCATCGTGCTGGCTAGCGACGAGTTCAGAAAGGACGTCCTTTCGTCTCTCGTATATTACTTACAACTCAGCAATTTCCAAGTCCATTAAATTATTTATTATTTTTTATATATAATTATTTTAAAATATATATTGGTGGATTTATAGATTATCAAGCTATCAACAATCTATAAAATAAAATAAAATAAAATAAATAAATAAAGGACTGAAGCCTAAATGGTTAGTGCTTATATGCAAAAACTCGAGAGTCCGGTAGCTCCGTTCGATGTGAATAGAATAAGTATTAGCACGAATAAACAGCTCCAGATAGGGGGGAAAGGGGAGTAATGGTAACTTCTGAATTGACAAGATTTAACAAAGACAAATTGGCGAGCTGAATTTACTACGCAGTACGTTTCGGATGTGTACAGTGCTAGGAAGGGAACCGCCTGCCATAATATCATTATAGTTAATTAACATAAAGAATATAATCGTGTAGATATAAAATGATTCTTGGTGTTGGCAATTGGCGCATTGTTGTTGATAAAGCTAGATCTGGGTCCCGTGACTTGTTCGATTGTCGAGTTTGTTCGTATGCGGTAGTCCCACTCGCAAATTGTTAGGTCCGTCAGCCAGCAGAAAAGATTGACGCTTCATCCAATCTGCCATCCTTGAGGCACGTCATCTGAAAGGACTCATGACAATGACGAGTCTTTGGATTTGACAACTAAAATTGGTTCTAAATGTCGTAATCGTGCACAGTCACTAAAGTGATCCTGACTTGATTTAAAGAGCTTAAAGCTTGATCTAGTCTTCTTGCTGACACCCCAACTTGTTGACACGACGCTCTACCAGGCATTGCCAGGTCCACCATTTGGGCCGGTTGATTTCGGATAACCATTCTTGCCGATGCGGCAACACCAGCTCTGTTGCCACGTCACCATGTCCTCGATTATAATGATCTTTATTAGATGCGCAAACCCTCCTTATCTCTCTTTTTATTTTATTTTATTCTATTCTATTTTTTAAATCTAATATTCAATAATGCATACTTTGTTGATAATAAAATATTAATTAAAAATCAAATCTCATATTTAAGTTTATAATGATAAATAAATAATATATTTAAATTTAAGCATAAATGTAACTATAAATATCAACTAGTATATGCTTAGCTCAGGTGAAGCATAACGAGTGCGTTGTTTACCTTAAATGTTGTAAAAAATTTCCAAGTTGCAAAGGAATAAGTGCTAAATTGGAAATCAACCAACGGAACTAAAGTTTGTCTAATGAAAAGATTTACGAAGCTACAAAGATGATTTTTTTTTTTTATCTTCTAAGAACAATTCTTATAAAACTTGATAAGAAGATATTATCTTAAAAATCAAATAAGATTAGTCAGCATAGGCCAGTAAAAGTTTGACTACAATTATAATTCTAAATTTAAAAATACTAAAAATATTGATCAAAGCTTTACAAATTATATTTCAAAATATTTTTTTAATATTTTATTTTTTAAATTATTTATAAGATAAATTAATTTTTTAATATTTTTATCTAAAAGAGAAGCATCTTAACCTACTATTAGTCAAACCAAAATTTTCTGATTTTATTCCTAAGAGGAAGGGTTGGCTCTTTATTTTTGAAAATTTTAATTTTTTAATATTTTTATGAATTTAAATGAAAGTATTTCTTTTATCTGCATGAGAAATCTTAAATAAATGGTTTTAAATATAAAGAAGCTATGTAATTCAAGCTACCTCTTTGTTTATACTCAAGATCCATTAAAATTAATTAGGAATAGTTTTGGATAAAAAAAACATAAAAACCATATCAAAAATCCTAAGCTGCACTTGGAATGATCAACTAGTATGATTGTGCGGTTAACTAGCATGCACCTTGATCGATTAGCTTAGTGCTTCAAAGGCTAGACCTATGGTTCAGTCGACCACCCTCAGGGACTAATGAATCAATTTTACTAGAGAGTATTATAACCATTGAACAGTCAATTGTTTCCCTTCTTACAATCGATTGGTCATGGCTCTGTAAGCCCAATGATCGAATTCCAATCGATTGTTGAAATATTGACAAACAATCTAACAATAAAAAATTTTAGAAATCTACAAATTGGTGTGTTTGGCTTAGTTGTTTGCACGAAATTAAGATTGAATTCATTATTTTAGTATAGAATACACTAGAGAAAACCTTGTTCTTGGGCCTTTGGTTACAAATCCTCTTAATCCAAGTTTAGTACTATTTTACAAAATCTTTATCTTCTGAGGGTGATCTCTGATTCTTGTAATCCTTCAATTTTTTTACCCAAGAGTATTGAGCTTCATGAAAGATTTGTGAGGATCCATTCTTAGCTCAAAAAAGGATTAGCGTAAAGGGTTTGGTTTTCACTCATTGAAAAAATATTGGCTTAGTGAAATACTTAAAAAGTCTTAAAGAGTGGGTGCAAGCAAATAGTGCCGAACCACTATAAAATTAATTATACCCTATTTACTTTCATATGTCTTAAATTACTAGCTATTACATTTATTTTGTTATTACATTAAATCTCTTGCCTTATTTTTTATTGATACACTTATTATATTAACTCTGGTTTTAAATTTCTAAAACCCAATCCCCTCCCCCCTTCTATTTTGTAGGTTGCTCTTAGGCCAGCATTACTATCATGGTCATCTCTTTGGTTTGGCTTCTCTTTTCTTTGCTCCTCTTTCCCCAACAATCTACTTTCATGTTGTGATCATCATAATTTCCTTCTCTCTTATTTGTATAATTGCTGCCCTCTTGGAAAACCCAACTACAGTAATCGATGAAACATCCCAATCTACATCCAAATTTAGGAGTTCTAATTTTTTTTCCACAATTCATCAGGTTGAATGTAATAATTATATTTGGTTTAGGCCTAATTGGGTCAAGTTTGGATCAAACTTTGCCAACCTATGCTAGCTCATTTATAACAATTGTGAGCATGAGAAATATTGCTGAGTTGTGGTTATGTATAGGTAACCTTAACGTAATAATTTTGTTGAAAGTGGCTTGTAGTTTCCTAAAAGGAATGCTAATTTGAATTTTTCCAGGAGTATAAGACTTCAGCAGCAAAAGCCTAAGCAAAAGCTATTTTGATTCACTTAATGGGTTTTCTTATCAATATCTATACTACAAATAAAATAATAGTTTTGAAATCAAAGAATATTCTCTCTTGATTTTGTTTATTATTTTTCACAACGAAGATGATGCTCCCTCACTTTTCTATAATGATAATTTATTCCATCATTTTGATTTTGGTGGTAAAAAGGGAAAAATGAAAATATAATCTATCTATAATAATTAATTTATAAAAAAAACATATTATTTTCATTTAAATATTATGTTAATTAATACAAATTATTATTAATAGTAATATATAAATATATAATTAACACAACAATAGAAAATATTATAATTATATATAACATAATTATTGTAATAATATATTATATAAAGATATATTATATTATATTATAGTATAAATAATTGTAAAAAAAATTATTATAAAAATTAAATATTTATAAATATAATATACATAATATTATTATAAGTAAATAATTATTATAACTATTTCATACAACTAAATATTACAAAACATTATTAATAATATTAATAATACTACATATATTAGAATAACTAATATATAATATAATAATAATATATTTGATATATAAAAATATTAATATATATTTATAATGTTAAAAATATATTATATTCATAATATATATACTGTTTACTATATTATAAAATAAATGCAATATAAAATAACAATGTGATATTATTACATTCATGATAACAATTTGATGATACTATTAAATTATTTTATTTATATGATAAATTTAATATTATATTATATATTATATTACAAAATATTAAATTTTAGTAATTTGTTAGTATTAAAATATGACAATAATATAAATATAATTATATAGAAATAATTAATTATTATATATTATTTGACATTATAACTTTTATTATTTATGTTAATATGTAATAAAAATAATTAAAATTTTAATATAACACATTATATTATAGAAATTTATAATATATACGTTATTTGTGAGATAATTTTAGTAAAAAAAAAAAATGATGTATTTTGTTGGTAATCTCGTATTACTAATGTCCTCGGTAAGTAGCAATCTGATTTTTTAAGGTAATATTAAATACCCATTAAATTGCGTCGGTGCGTCCAACAAACGCGTGGTTGCGCGGGATTGCCACCATCTGGGAATCTTCAAATACTCGCTTCCTTTGCGCTTCCCAAACTCCACGCCTGGACGTGGGGTATGTCACAGCAGCATCACCATCGGCTCGACATCGGTTACGTCGCGGCATTCGGCTCTGCACCCATGACATCGACCAGGAAGGGCTCGTCTCAATCTTCTCTTTTATCTCCGGAAGGACTTTCTCGGAAAGATCGTAATGCACAACCCGTAAGCCATATCTCATTTAAGCAATTCATCGAATAAATGCCAGCATAACTGGCCCTGCCACTCTTTGCACCGCAATCATAATATATTAGCCGGTTTAATTAAACCGATTTAACTTAAACCAATTCATTTGATTTTTAACTCAAACCCAAATCAGTTCAATTGCTAAACTAGTTGGATTTTGTTCATTCTTCCAGCTTTCCTTCACCAGCAATCTTCTTCCACTCTTAGCAAATTCCAGATCATTCGTTCTTACTAACTTATCTTGCAATAATGGCTTAAGATCAAATGAGTTTGAGGACCGCAATACTCCTTAGGAGCCGAACCAGATCCTCCTCCTCCTCCTCCTCCTCCTCCTCCTCGTTCTTCCTCTCTTTCCATTCCTTCTCTTTAGATTCTGAAGCTAGAGGAGCCTGTTGGACCTTTGCCGGAGCCGAGCTATTGCCGGAATTGGCACCAAAGAGAGAGGGAAAGGTGGTGAAGATTCAGTAAATTAATTACTCTATTTTGGATGGTGAAGCCCTGTTCTACATTTTGATCTTTAATTCAATAGGCAGGGAAAGAAATTGGATCAATTGATGGCTAGAGAGGATTCGTGGGAGGTCCATCTTCAGTCTGCCGCCGCCGATTGTTGCTGCCGACAACTGTGCAACCACTGGGTAAGCCAACTTCCAAGTTCCTCTCTCTCTCTCTCTCTTTTTCTTTTTTTTTTTTTCAGTAGCTGTTAGAAGGCAGCACCTTAAGTAGGATTAAAATCTTTAAGTGGGGATTATAGTTTGGATCTTGATGCTTGGGAGGGAAGGTTCGCCAGAAGTCTAGCAAAGATATCTTGCTCCGGCGAGGACTGGTGAAGCTTGGAGATGGGATCTCACTCTTCAATGTCGGCGAGAATGGGTTAATTGGCCAGGAAACTAAGGCTGCCGGTTGGTTTCTTCAAAACTTGGCATTGAGTGCCATTGGCGGGGAAGAAGATCACCGTTGCAGTGGTCGGCTTGCTGGAGAGAAGATCAGCCATGGCCGATCGCTGGGTGTAGGCGTCGAGTGGATGGAAGAGGAAGACGCAATCTTCTTTATTTAACAAAGGGTTATGTCAATTTTTGGTTGGGCTAACCAAAAACCAAATTAATTCCGTGGGATCCAATGACTTGATGGGTCAAATGGTTGGGTTAAACCCATTGTGGAGCAACGAATTTGATTTGAACCCAATCCTAACCCATTTGATCCTGGTTCATTTGATTTGAACCAGTTAGCTGATGAATGGCTTAAATTATTTGTATGGGTTTAAACCTATTTGTATTTGGCCAATCCAAACCTATATTTTAACCTATTGGATCTTGGCCCATTTAGGTTGAAGCTGGCAACATTGGAAGGGTTGGGTTAATTGCTTTAGGCTCAAGTGGACTAGGGCTTAAGACCTGTTGTTGAATTTAAACCAAGAGATTATCGAGTTGGACTTGGGCTTTGGTCGAGTTGCTAGACTATAGCACCAGAACCCAAGTCTAGCTTAATTAATGGACCAACTTAGAATTTTAAACCATTTGATTAACTAGAATGCTGTTTTGATTTAATTAATATGGGATTATGCTGAAATAAAATAGGTTTAAGTGGATTTGTATTGGGTTAACCTAATTAAACTCTAGTTGAGGTTACCAGTGAACTAAATAAATTCCCAGTGATCTAAGTAAGCTAAGGTAAGTCCAATATAACTTAATTTGTTAGTTAGGAAGATTGATTATATAGTGGTTAGTACCATTGAATAATAATTAAGAGTATAATTAAAGGTGACTAAGCATAAGGTTGACAACTAGTGGAATAGAAGGGTAATTTGATAATTAGCTAATTAGTATTCCTTGTACTAAGTTAATTAATTGCATTACCAAATGACCTAATTAAGCCATGATTAACCTAGTTGAGTCTAGATAGGAAAGGTATAATGGTAATTTTAAATAGGTAGGCTAGAAGGGCATAATGATAATTTTTTAATTATAAATTTTTAATAAATTAATTATTTATTTATGATTATAATTATAGGTGATCATTATGTAGATTGATTGTTATTAATAGATACGGTATGGAAGATTGGATTAGCAATTAAGGTAGGAATTATATACCTATTATTATATAATATGTTTCATATTTTGCATGTCTGCATATATCAAGAAATTATTGTTGGATTTTTTAGCATATTTTAATCATGCATGATGATTTATGTGTGGAGCACATATATATATATATATATATATATATATATATATATATATATATATATATATATATATATATGTTGTGATACATTATTTTAGCTATGAAATGGTTTTGTCTTTGATTTGAAACATATCAGTATGATGTAGAGTGTTATTGTGATTATGATGTAGATATAGCTTTGTGTAGATATGAGTTGTTATTATGTGGGCATATGGACTAGTCACTGAATGTAACAGTGGTGGCATTGGGAAAGGACAGTTTGCTGGAGAGATTGATGTGAAATCAGTCATGGTCTGTTAATATAACATAACTAGGTTTGAGACATCAGATATGTTTACTGTTGATACGTGATACTAGTTTTGGTAGTGTTGAAGTGATTTCTTATTGGCCTAAACTGATGGCACTGAAAAAGAGCTAAGGGCCCGAGAGGCCGATGTGAAATCAATCATAGTCTGTGGATATAATATGACTGAGTTTAAAATGCTGGGCACTAGTATGGAAACCAACCTATGTATACGTATATCGCCAAGTTAGATTGTTAGACATTGACTACTGGCATGAGGTTTGTTAGTATGTATTTTCAGTATGCTGATGTGTATGATGATGATGTGAGTGACTTAGGCAAATTTCATGCATGGTTTGAGATTGTAGATATGATGCTTACCATTGTTACATGGTACTAATTCTAACAATGTTGGAGTGATTCTTTATTGGCCTAAATCGGCGGCACTAAAAAAGGGTTGAGAGCCGAAGAGGCTGGTGTAGAATCAATTATATCCCGTGGATATGATGTGTTTGAGTTTAAAACATTGGGCATTAGTATGAGAATCAACTTGTGTGTGCATTTATTGTCAGATTAAATTGTTAGACATGGACTACTAATGTGACGTTCACCAATATGTATCTTCAGTATGTGGATGTTTATGATATGGATATCTGGTTATGTTGGTATTTTGTGATTTTAGTATTTGGTATGGTTTATATTTGTATTTGATTATATTTAGTTTTATAGTTTTTCAGCTCGTTTTGTGGATATATTAAAGTTACTTTCTTTAAAAATTTATTTTGATATATAATTCGTTTCAGAGGACGATAATGATACTTATATGTTAAATTCAGATTTAAGCATGGATATCAAGAGTGAGACTTAAATATTATTTTTTATATAATCTGATATTAATGTGACTACTTTGATATGTACTTAGAAGATGATATTTAAATATTTTTATATATTAATATATTAATATTATGATAATATTTTAAGATATATGAGATTTAACTTTTATTATTATTATCATTGTATTGTATATTCTGAGATTTATTACTTCTTGCGTGTTCATACAATTTACTTTAAAAGTATATGGTTATGGTGTGATTGTCTTGGGATTGGGCTCCGAATCGGGGCAGAGGGCGGAGCCGTTCGCTGGAGATCCGGCGGTAGCCGGAAGTTTAGGATGGGGCGCAAGCGGCAGCACACGTTGAGACAACCCACATCAGCAACTTTCCCTCGACCATGTCGCTTCCCGGTATCGACCTTAAGTACGGATGTTCGTATGTGTTTTGTTATGCGGATTTTTTTCGCGTAAAATTTTATGCGCCATCCGTGCGCTTGTTTCCAAATTTCCAGGTGAAACCACCGTTCCGCATACGAATACATCTGCCAAGCTACCTTTCTATGCGGATTTTCTTCATTGATATTTTATACATGCGTCCGCATTAAATGACTGAGATAAATGCATCGTGGGATGACGGGCCTCGTCTACGACCTCTACCGTCTTGGCCTTATCGTTGCCCACCACGGCGGCCTTCTCCACCGTCGCAGGCGGCCGGCTTCGGGATTTCCCTCTGCCGCTACTGGGACACCTTGGCTTCATCCAGTTTGGTGGGCAGCGATCAACGTTAGCACCTCCCCTTTTAAAAAGAGTTGTAGCAACTTCTCAACTATATGTATGGAAGCGATCTACCCATCTGAGTTATCTTGCATCTTCGCTTCAATGAAACAACTGAGTTAAACAAGCAGTTTTCTTAGATTTTAGATGGGAGCTGTTTGAGCACTGTTCAAAAGGACAAACCACACGACCTGGAATCTCAGGAAGAGCACACTCAAATTTTTAACTACGTTTCATCATGTGTTTTAACTAGATGACAAAAAGAATGAAGCATGGACAAGAAGGAGATTTACATTTTCTATTTCGTTGTATCTCTTAACATAAAGACAAGAAGGAGATATTCGACTAAACAATCATAATAGTGCATTAATTGTTTTCTCGGGAGCCAAAAATACTTCACCTCTTCCCTCACCCTATAATTGAGTTTGGACTTCCACCGTCTCCTGATGGAGTCTGCCCTGTATGTTGAGAAAACCCAAAAAAAAAAAAAATATTGGAGCATATCTAGGCATTATCACATCTGTTGTTCCAAAAACAATTATATCACACAACATCATCACGAGAACATTCTGTGATTATAATTATAAGCAACACACTATTTAAAACAGTGACCTAGATCAACATAGTTATAGGAACCTACCACATTGAAATTTAAACAGAGTGCCACAGAAAGCATAGGCTTGCAACATCTTCATAAGTGCATAGATACATAACATAAGAACTCTAATAGAAACTATTCTTCATAGGCATCACTCGCAGCAAGAACTCTACTACGGCTCTGACATCTGAGTTGGTGCAACAACGGTCTCGAATTGTGGTGGGTGGGGGTGGGTCAGACTGGGGACTCCGCACTGCAGCCATATGATGGTGAGGATGATGATAACATGCGGCGACATCATATTGCGGAGGCCCGCAAAGCTACCAATAGACTGCAGCCCAAGGCTCAGGCAGTACATGACTACAGTGACGACGGAACCCACGCTCGCTGGCTTAGATATCAACACCTCCAGCGCCGTCGGGTCCATGCCGGAGCGCTCTCTGTTGAGCCAGTAGATGAAACCACGTACGGGGAGCTGGAAACAGAAAGAAAGCAGCAAAACAGAGGAAGCAGTGCCTCCAACATAAGCCAGCAGGGGCAAGCCAAGGTGTGCTGAGAAGAGAAACCATCCATAGGAGAACAGGAGGACAGAGTATGATCCCAGAGCTAACAGAGAAAGCAGAGCTACAACGTATGGAACACGAGCAGCAGCGAGGCATGGGAGGGTGACAAATATTATGAGAGCAGACGCCGAGAAAAGCAAAGCAAGGACCTCCGCAAATATGTAGAGACCAAACATATGTGGATGAGATTGGCGCAGGCCATCACTCATTGCATAAGGTGTCAGCAGTGCAGCAGAGAAAAAAATGACAAAGTTGATGCAGAATAATTGGGCATGAAGCATATCCTGTCTAAATGTATTGGTCCACCAATTTCCCATGAGCTGAAAACATAGAAAGAAACGATATTAGTGCAAGTTTAATAGTAAAATTCCTCCTAGGGAGGATAGAACAAAATAAGTTTAAGATGCAGAAGGAGAGGAAGAGCACTGCAAATGCCATCCATAATTTTCTGGACAAGTTGATGTCTTCCAACACCATATGTCACACGTGACCCACATTTCAAGGAAGAACAAAGAGGCCAAAATATATGTTCGTTTTTGAACTTCCCATCTCATGTAACATCCCATAGCCTTCTTCCAATACTCGCAGCACATCAAAACAGATGATAGATACAACAGGTTGATCTTGCATGTCCATCAAAATACAGACTCGATGCCTTACAATAATAATACTTATACAGTGCATGTCATGAAGTATTCTGGATGCTTTCACTAGAGCTTTCAAATCAGTATGCAGGAATAAAAATGGCATCATTCCATGGTTAAACAATTATATTTAAAACTTGTGGAGATATCACCATGGATGACCACTAATTATTCAAATTCTACATTCTAATGTCTAGAGAAGAACTTTAAACAGGAATCAGACAGAGGCTAAAAGGATGATAAAGTAATAAACCGGGGAACTATAGAAGCCAATAACTTTATTTAAATGCTGTGGCTTTGCGTTGGTTTTCCATAACACTGGTTTTCCAACCATTATATCCCTTGCTCTCCATGGCATCATTATTATCCAATTATAAATTTTAAAAGATGCACCATCCAAGATTAAATCCAAAATAATTGGTTGCGAAGGGGGAAGTACAAACAACCCACTCACTAAACTTTGTGAAATAGAATCCTGACTCATTTAGGTTGCCTCTATCATGCATCATTTATACATGCCAATAACTACAAGAAACAAATTCAACTTGCTGCATATCTAAACTGAATGCTGTAAACCAACAATCAGAAATGAAAGCTACAAGAGGTCTAGCAGTTAAAAATTCAGCCCGGGAATAGGATGATTATGTGATAAAACACAGCCTAGTGCAGAAGTAATGCCACACAAACTTGAATTTTGAGAGATTCCAAATAGGAGCAGAGGGGAAGACATCATTGCAACTTGAATGAAGTAACAAGGGAGTCCAGAATAACGGCATACCCATTTGAGTCTAGATCCAGAACCATTGATGGAGGATCTAGTTTAATCACCCACCATTTGTGTATCACACGGTGGAAGGTGATTGAATAGTGCAGGACATGTATATCTGAGTCCTATCCAAATATCCAATCACCTGATATTGCATGATATACAAAGAGAGGGTGATGATTTCTTAGGCCTCTCCTGTTCAAACAAATGAACTCTATCCATTTCCTTTTGGTTGAGGAACTATATTAATTTAAATAGCCATAAGCAACAATGTTGGATCAAACTGCAAAATCAAAGTTCAATCATTCAATTGCATAACTATAAAAGAGTTAAAAATATAGCAGAGGTATGCAGAGGCCATTTTCTTTGATGTAAAACTGTAGCGACCCAGTAAGTTGGTGTGATTCAAATATTGGCTTTTATTTTTTGAGCCAATAGTTTCATCTTGCTAGTTAATTGATGATTTTAGACAACTGATTAGATTGTAATAGATCGCTATTAATGGTGATGGGAATCTTTTGAGATCTGATGCACCTCCCTTCTTTTCCAAAGATGATGGATCGATGCAATTCATATGGTTTGTTGGATCATAACAACATCCCTTATCTACTATTGAAGCAATGAATTGCGATCGAAACATGTGAGATCTATAATACTATCTATCTTTGATTGTAATTTAGATATGCAAATCTGAAAGTAAACTCTCATAGTGAATCAAATATGGAAATAAACATCAATTCTTTGAGTTTGGGCTGCGATCCACTATCTTGATGAGCAAAAATTAACTTTCCCAAAATAAACGAATCTCGGATATCTACCAATTCATTAAAAATCTAAACTAATTTAAGCCCTATCATATGAGAAAAATTAGCATTTTTACAAAAAGCTGTCATAAAAGACTAAGATTTCAAGGGATCTTAAACCACAATCGAAATGTCTTGAAGTCGACGAGGAGACAGAAGAAAAAGAATCAAGATCGGAGATCATGAAACCAAAATATAAAGAAAAACAAACCAACTTACTCGATTGCCAAGACTAGTTCGTAGATTGCCTATGCCGATTGCTGAACGCCCGACTCTCTCCATCATACAAGATAGAATTAGGGTTATGATACTCGCGACAAAGAGAGTGTAGAAGCACAATATATCTATTGTTATAATGGTAGTCTTCAAGGTAAAGCTTTTCTCTGAACAATGCCAACTTATAATAAATTCTCGAACTATCCTTGTCTAACCCAGTGGACTTCAGGCTTACGCAACTCCACCTTTCCCTTCTTTTTCCTTTTTTAACCTTATTCGATCATTTTGGCATTATGTATCACACGTGTAGAGCTCTAGTCTCCATTATCATAATACAAACATGCAAGAACACGACTCCGACCACAAGTAACTCTACTTTTTTAAGTGTCTGAGCTGTCCTTCTCAATTCTCATGAACCCTGAGCTCATATCAATCTATATTTTAATATATATTTCTTTTTCTTTACTTTATGCCTCTATTTTGGCTTATATTTATTATATATTTATTGTTCTAGTAGAAAAATTATGAAATATCATTTTGTAACTCATGATTAAATTGTGATCAAGAAGATATAGATATCAAATTAATGAATATCCAATCATTTTTAAATCCTACCTACTATTAAAGGCTTTGGTTGAGATGGTTATTAGGAAATAGCTGCTTCAAGCAACTGATGGTAAACAGTTGCTGTTGGGCCAAAGTCCTACTGCAATACCAACCGTTTGATGATAATGAGACAATCATTCAAGGAATGTGTATTTTTCCCTCAGCAGATGCAAGTTGATAAACATACTCTAGAAGTTTATTAGTCTCTCTCACACACACCGAAAGAGAACGTGGGATGCGTACATAAAAGGAAATGAGCGTACTGGCGCTGCCCTCGCCTCCCCTTCAAATTTGAAATCGAGCGGAATCTCTCTCGCGTCAGAAGAATCTTTTCTCCACTGACCGTAGAACCAGGAATTCCAGCCGCTCCCTCTTTGATCCATGGCGGACTCCCACCTCGGACCAAATCCTTCCGTCTCCCCAAACCCTCACTTTTTATAAGGTTTATTCAGTTCCCTTTCTCTTCCTCTCGATCACGATCTCCTCCTTCGTCTCCATGTCCTTCTCCACCAGGCGAAGCAGCTTCAGAACGAGGCTGGCCGAAGGGAACGAGAATGAGCACGGAAACCCCGTGGATCCGGTTGCCCTTCACCCTCCCCGATCCCCTTTAATCTCCATCCAAGATTCGTCCCAGAACCCCAGGGAAGGGCCACCAAGCGAGCCGCGTCTCGCCGATTTTCCCGTCAAGGGGTTCGGCGCGACTCCAAAATCGGCTCCGAGCACCCCAGCGAGGGGCCTGTCTAAGGTTTTTAATGGAATTGGAAGCTCGGGAGCTAATAATTCTGGTCATCAGTTGGCGGGGAGAGAGAGGGGTTGCTCATCTAGGGTTTCTAAGGGGATACACGATGTGAAATCTTTGGTGCCGGCTGATGTTCCGTATTTTGAGCTCAATGAAGATCCATCCTTTTGGAAGGATCACAATGTGCAGGTCAAACACTTCTCCGCTACTCACAGAAGATATGTTTTGATGCTCATTTTCATATTTACGGTGAAAAGATGGAATTTTTATGCATTTCCATGTGTTTAATGTAATAATTTGGCTACTTTTGCACAGTTAGTCTTTTACGTCATGCTATATTTTGAAGCCATTGGTTGTTTTGTACAGATTTTGTTTGTTAAATTTCTAGCTTTAGTCAGGCTTGCTTATTGAGATCCATAATTCTTTCTGATTGGGCAATTACTTGCGGTGTTCTAGGTGAAGCATTTCATGATTTATTTTCAATTGATCACTACTTCTGATTCTGTCTGTACTCCCATTTTATAACAAACAAGTAACAACTCACCGATGCAAGAATATGATGCCAAAGATGATTGATGTAGGTTCTGATACGAATCCGGCCGGTAAGTGGAGCAGAGAGCGCCTCGCAAGGTCACAAGAGATGCTTGGTCCAGGAGAGTTCCCAGACATTAGTATGGACAGGTCATCCTGAAACCAGGTTTACTTTCGATCATGTTGCATGTGAGGCCATATCACAGGTTTGCAACTTTGGAGAACATTTATTATCTTGCTATATACATTGTGGGACTGGAATATCTTGATTGTCTTTCAACTTTTTTAACAGGAGAAACTTTTCAAAGTTGTTGGTATGCCAATGGTGGAAAATTGCATGTCTGGCTATAATAGTTGCATGTTTGCGTATGGTCAGGTAGGTTTGCTAAATAGGTTTGCTAAAGATATTGGTGTAAGCTGAGCTGACTACAGACTGATAATAGAATTTTTGGTTTTATTTTGCAGACGGGTAGCGGAAAGACATATACCATGATGGGAGAGATGCGGGAGATGGATAACATCCTCTGTGAAGATCGTGGAATGACACCTCGTATTTTTGAATATTTATTTGCAAGGATAAGGGAGGTGAGGTACTTGAAATAATAATGCCTCTCAACTTGAGGATATTCCTCTTATTGAATCTTTGTCTGAAAACAGGAAGAGGATAGTCGAAGTGGTGAGCAGCTGAAGTACAGCTGTAAGTGTTCTTTCCTTGAGATCTATAATGAGCAAATAACAGATCTCCTGGAGCCTTCTTCAACTAATCTGCAGGTATTTTACTGAAATTTTAAATGCCTCTATCATCAGTATTCATTTACAGACAGCAGATGATAATAAGATTCCTTATTATAGCTTAGGGAAGACTTGAAGAAGGGTGTATATGTTGAAAACCTAAAAGAATTTGAAGTATCATCTGTGAAGGATGTACTTGAGCTTCTATTACAGGTAACAAATTGTGCCATTATACTTGTTATCCCTTTAGAATGCCTGATCCATCTTAGGGGATGATGACAAATGCTATTCTGGGTACTTATGTACTACAATAATATCTACAGGGTGCTGCAAACCGAAAAATGGCAGCAACCTACATGAACAGTGAAAGCAGTCGGTCACACAGTGTCTTTACCTGTGTCATTGAGAGCCAACGGGAGAAAGATTCCATGACACACCTCCGTTTTGGAAGGTTGAATTTGGTGGATCTTGCTGGTTCAGAGAGGTGAGACTGATATTCTGAGATCAAACTCCTTTTTGATTAAACATTTATATTAGTAATTTGGATTGCTTACTTGGATCTAGGCAGAAAAGCTCTGGTGCAGAAGGAGAGCGTTTAAAAGAGGCAGCAAATATTAACAGATCTTTATCAACTCTTGGGTAATTATCATGAAATAGTTGATTAAAGATTTATTTTGCCACTTTCTAGGTAGGCGCTTTCTAGTTCCTTTTTCATTATCATCCTTTAGTATCTTCTCTCAACTTCTCTTTTTCATGTTATTTTATATGTTTAAGACTGGTAATTCCATCCAAAGGAACTCAGAATTGATTTACTATAATCAATATTATCAATTCATATTTATATTAAGTGGTATAAGGGTATTATCTCCAATGTGCGCTCGAACATGTGCTCATATTAAATATGTTTCGTGATTTCAGTCTAGTTATCATGACACTTGTGGATATTGCAAATGGTAAAAGCCGTCATGTGCCTTACAGAGATTCGAGGCTCACATTTCTCCTTCAGGTGATAACTTCAAATTAGACAAATGAATTCTCCTGTCTGTTGCCTCTGTTGGATAGTATGGGTACAAATCACAGCTTATGTCATCGTTGTCCTAACTGCAGGATTCTCTAGGGGGAAATTCTAAAACAACAATTATAGCAAATGTCAGCCCATCTATCTGGTGGCTATTCTATGCTTCAGTTTTTCAACTTTGTTTATCCAACAATCCACACATAATGGGCAGTATATCTGATTTATTATTGTTTTGATGCAGTTCTTCAAGTGAGACATTAAGCACACTGAAATTTGCTCAACGTGCCAAACTAATTCAAAACAATGTAATTACTTGTCATGTTCCCTAATGCATATAATTTGCCCAGAAAAGAAAAGTAATGAGAATTTTTTTTTTTCCTCACTGGGGTTGATGATTCTTTCTCCTCCTGTGACTAGGCAAAAGTAAACGAAGATGCTTCAGGGGATGTGATGGCATTGCAACGGCAGATACAAACATTAAAGGTAAAAATCTCTATCCCGAAGTAATTCTCTTTTAGATGTGCTTCGTTGAAGCCAAGCATGTGGGGTGCCTGTATGAACAGGATCAGCTGAACTTTCTCATGAGGCATCAGAGTGTTCCAAGATCTCCTTATTATCCCTCCCCCAGTCTTGAGCGGGGTGATTCAAGTGATCTTTGTGAAGATTTAAATCCTTTAGAGGGAGGCAACCCTAATTCTTCCAGTGATCAAGGTCATCTAAGCCAGAAGGTATCGCACCATCCTTTACATAGACTTCCGATGCTATCTGAAGATATTTTACATTGATCACTGACTTCAAGTCAATCATGGATCAGGTTAAAGAACTGGAAACTGCTTTAGCTGGCGCCTTCCGGAGGGAGAAAATTATAGATGCTGAAGTTAGGAGGCTGGAAGCTGAAAATAAGCACATGAATCGTTTGGTATCTGTGATTTTTCATAATGCGTGCTGTTCATTTTGCTGGAAAAGTTTGTCCATTGACATGTTTAAGTTATATTCTAGATGATAAATGACACATTTATAAGCCTTGTCTCGCCGCCACCGCTATCACCATCACATTAGACTTCTACTTTCACACTGATAACAATATCTTTGTTATTGATATCCGGCTGCTGCCCCTTTAATAGGTGCATCAGAGGGAAGATGATGCTCAGCGGACTAAAATGACACTGAGACTACGTGATGAAAAACTTAGAAGATTGGAACTGCTTGCAGATGACCTAGTGACTTCTGATGGTTATCTCATGGAGGAAAATGTTGCACTATCCCAAGAGATTCAGCTACTACGAGAAAGAATAGATAGTAACCCCGATTTGACTCAATTTGCCTTGGAAAATATGAGACTGGTCGAGCAACTTAGAATGTAACCCTTCACACAATTTTATTAAGAGAGTTATCTATGTTTTTCTTACTGGATCAGACTCTTGGAATGATGCTTTTTCTTTGTTTTGAATTGGTTTTACTTTTATTTGAGCAAGCGAGCCTTTGCTTAATTATTCTGATTCCAATTCAGGTTTCAAAACTTCTACCAACAAGGAGAACGTGAATTATTGTTAGCAGAGGTTTCTCGTTTGCGCAATCAGGTCTATCCTGTTCCTTTTTTGAATTCCATCTCCTAATAATTTTTTTTTAATCTATCTATTTGGCGGCATGCTAAAGGTTGCCATTAATGTGCATAGCTCTTAAAAGTTCTCGAGGGGAAATTCACACCAGTTACTAAAGGGGCAACTCAGGTGATAATATTTTCCTATGTAAATATATTATATTGACACTGGCTTTAGCTTATACATACATATGATGTCATCCGCAACATTATGTTTTGCTATTAATCCACGTAATAACATAAGTGGATATGATAAAATGATCAACATTAATGAAGCCAATGCCCAGAAGAATTGTATGCATTGGCAATCAACATTTATAATTACTAGAAAGTTAGAAATAAAGTAGAAAATATTAAAGACAACAAAGTTAAGTAGGCGAAACTTTGATATTTTTTTTTTAGGCCCTATTTTTAGCTTAGCATGATATGCTTGAGCTTGGTAGACAAATTGGAGAAATGATATAATAAAAAATGAAGATGTTAGTAAAAAAAATAGTGATAACATCAATTGAAGATAAATTGAAAAAATGGCGACTTAAATAATTGGAATATATATAATATAAACTAAAAGATGCAATAGTATGAAGGAGTGATCTGAGGAAAAAAAAAAAAAGGAGAGAGCTAAAGATCAACCAAAAATCATATAGAAAGAAGAGGTAAGAAAGGATTTGATATTTTTATATCTTATAAAAAATATTGTTCTATCAAGCAAAATGAAGGAAAAATATTTCATGTAACCAATCCTATTTAGTTTGAGATTAAGACTTAGTTATTATTATTATTATATTTTGGTTTAGCATCACATGTTAATCGGTACTTACCAATTTTTCCTGCAGATATAGAGTGATAGAGATTGATTATTTGTAAAACATAACAAGAAATCTGAGCGAGTTTCTGCAACAATTAACTCTAGCAAATGGCAAAACAATAAATACAAAGTTAAGAATATAAGGATTATCTAGATTTTCTGGAGCTTGTCGCTTGCCAATTTTTTGAGCACCAATAAGGAGCTATACGTTTGGTGCCTAACGTGCCTCGACTCTGATTCACTGGAAAATATAGTCTAACACTAAACCCTGTTGGCTGCCTAGGCCTAGCACTTCGATACCTGCTAGGAGACTGGCTTGCATATAAGAGGCCGCATAGGTGGGTTGGGCGCTAAGCAGGGTAGGCAGCTGCCCAGGTGGCCACTGACAATCTTCTTAAGAAGTTTTCACAAGGAAGCATGGAAGTTTTTTGTTATAAATGATAATTTCAAGTAGATCCAATATCTGCGTGATTTTAGGTGGAAACTGCACAGATTGTAGTCAAAACTGTTTTCAAGTTTTTGTTACTTCTCAATTTTTTGGACTTTTATTTCATTTATTCGGTAATGTTTTTGCCATTAATCTTCAGGGTGATGATGATACAAAGGAGCTAGCCAGCTGCAAGGGACAATTGGATGCTTGTCTGGAATACAATTCAAGACTAGCTAGGTAGACTGTCATTGCCCATCATCTAAATCTGGAATATGTCTCAGACTCTCAGCATACAGCGGCAATGCTTTTATGTTCCTAGAATAAAATATTTAACAAGTAGACAAATCAAGCAATGGGTGCAAATTAGGTAGCTATCAACATCTGATTCTTGGTTCATAGAAAAAAAAATCAGTCTGATTCACTGTTTGATGGTCAGATGCTAGAACTTTTCGAGTTGCACTATTTTTGAATCGTAGATATTTTGTATTCTTGCTCCATGGTTGTTATCATTTTGAATGCTTCTGGTCCTATCGCTCATCTTAGATATATGATAAGATTTATTTCCTGGAAAGGCTTGCCAACAAGACATCAATTATTTGTAAATTGTATGGAGAAGTTTATGTTAATAAAGTGTGGGAAAATGCAGACATAGTTCTATGAAAAGCCAAAATTATCCAACTTCAATAACTGCCCGTTTTGGAGCCAAGAGTAAGCAATCAGGTGTCAGTTATATTACCAATTTATATCTATTCTTCATTACATCATGAAACACTTGCAGCTTTTGTGATTGATGCAACTTCAGTGCTGTTGATTGAACTGTCAAAATCTAACTTCTACTACTTTTCATGGAAACAAAACCTTAATTTCCTGGCAAACAACTGCATGCTAAAGTTGGCATTTGTTGGTATCACATCTTTGTTTGAAACTGAGTTGTTAAAGGGGCCTTAATTTAACATTGTTACTTCCAGGAAATTTTTCATGCAAGATTTATATATAACAGGTTACAAGAGGCACTGTAAACTCTGAACATATCTAAATCAACACAGCAATAAACTTTTTAGGTCAAATAAATCATGGTGCAATTGTGTGTTAGTGGGCCTTGTGCAAGCTTGCTTTGTGTGGACAAGGTTTATTTCACTGATGTTTGGGTAAAAGACTGAGAACTCCCCAACCTGAAAATATCATTAAATGGATGCTGACAAGTCATAAATTCTTGATTGGGCAACTCATTGTGCCATATGATCATTGTAAAAATCATCTTAGGTAATTTATTTGAGAACATTTTAAAACCCCAAAAGATATAAAAGGTGAACATGGCATCTCAGCTTAACACTTTGGTTCTGTTACTTGAATAGGCAAGTTCCATTGACTAATGTTCATGTTCTATGTAAACAGGGAAATTCACAGTTTGCGTTGCCAACTTAAACAATATTTAGACTCTGAGCAAACTGCACTCATCCCTGTAAGAATCATATTACCTTTTAGATTTGTCACTGAAAATGTTATTTCTTCCATCAATGATTTCTGTTGCTACTCTTCAGGTTGGAGACGTCTCCAGAGTTAATCACAGGAACAAAGAAACAGATAAACAAGCACCAGTAAGCTGACCAATCTATTTCAGGCCTTTCAACTTAATAGTGCAGCTGCTGATGGCTGCCGTTGCATGGTCAAACTAATTTGAAATCAATATAGCTTAACAAAGTGCACTTTCTTTGGTGGAGCAGACATTGGCTAAAGGGGAGTCTGAAGAGATTGCATCTTACAATCATGCTGAAAAGTTTCCACATATAAGCCAAGCTGAGGAGATGTGGGATGTAACTTCACAGTTTGGAGATGTTGAAAAGGAGTTGATGGATGCCAGAGTCTTGATTAAAGCTATGGAATCACGACAAGTTCAACTGATTGCACAGCTTGATAACCTGAAGCAGGAGAACAACAGGTTTATGGAGCTCTTACAGAGCAAGGTACATGATGAGACACATCTTACAGAACACATTGGACATGGTATACAATTGTCAGAAAAGCTTGGCGTTGCATTTAAGGCTAGCCATGCAGACGAAGTCCAAGGATCAGAATGTGGTGACACTCAAAAATTAGCTTTAGTTGCAACTTTGGAAAAAATGGTCAAAGATCTTAAGGAGGCCAAAAACTTGAATAAGCAACTCAAGGACGAGCATGCATCAACATGGAAACATGAGATGGAACAGGTCCAGGAGGAGGTTGAGGTGGAGACAGCGAACACTATTCTTCACTTGCAAGAAGATGTTGCTGCACTTCAGCAAGAAGTAGTTTCAAGGAATAGAGATGTCCTATCTTCAGCAGCAAATTCTGAGCTCTTGAGAACCAGAAATGAAGAACTTAATAACCAAGTATGTTTTCTGATTCGAGAAAATGTGAAACTCTCAAATCTTGTCGCTGCTAGAGATATGGAAATCAGGGTATTTTCTGATGAGTGGGAGAAAGCAGTTATTGATTTGACACATTTCCTTCTAGATGGTTGCAAATCACTAGAAGATGCAACTCAGTACATTGAAAGCATTGTCAATTCATTTCCTCAAGGAAATACATGGATTAATCAACACGTGGAGAGAGCTATAAAAGTATCTGTTGAGAAGGAAAAATTAATTGCTGACCTGCAAAAGAGGGTAGACGATGCACAGCAAATAGAGCTGGAAATGAGGTCAAAGTTGGACTCATTGAGGGGAGCAACTCTTGCTATAACTGAAGTCCAGCAGATTGAGAATGATGAGAACTCAAAAGAACTAATTCATTTAACAAAATTGTTGGATGAACAAGTATTAAAAGTTGAGGAACTAGAGAATGTTGTGAAATGCAAGGAAAATCATATTGTAGAAGCAAAAAAAAGAGTTGACGCTGCATTTCTAGTGATTAAAAAGTTTTGTGACATGAATGCTTCTGAATCTTTTGATGTGGAAATAATCAAATCTGCAATTAACAGACTTCTTGATGAAAATTCTCTGGTAGAGAATATAAACCAGGTTGAAGATCCTGCTGAATCTGAAATTCATATACTTTCTATGGATGTCCAGGGAGACGATATTAAACCCAAAATCCCAAATGAGAAATCACCTCTTTCAGTTGAAAACCCTAGAGTCGATGCTCAGAAAGCTAATGCTGAAGAAAATTCATATGCATTGGAGGAACTTAGGGATCAAGTTGAGATGGCAATCCAAAGGATTGAAGATTCTAATGATGTCTTGCGTACTTCATACATCGATACAGAAAAACATATTGCTACAGTAATATCTGACATCAACAATACTTATTCTGACATCAAGATGTTGTTTCATGACTCAATAAATGATGTTCGTGAAATTAATAATACGATCAGGGAGTTGAAAATACAAAGAACGATTGTTCCTTCAATTATGGTTGAATATCCAAGATTTGGAACTCATGCTTATATTAAGTCCACTGCAATGCAGATTATAGTGGATGGCCTAGTCAAGATCAACAAATTTTTGAGTAGCATAAAATCTGGCTTCAATTCACTCTTCAATGTGAGTGGGACATCATCCATACATAAACATGAAGAAAAACTGATTCCTAATAATTTGCTGATACAAAGTCTCATGAAAGATGTGGAGTTAGCTGTGAATGCCTTAGTTGAAATGCGCTTTCAGTTGGGCTTGTTTTTTCATGAAAATGATGTTTCTGACTGTTTTGCACAAGGAAACTGTTCAAATGAGCCACCTCATGCGGAGGCAGAAAATAAGGTTTTAGATGTTATTCCCAAAAATCCATCAGATCAAATTGCCATATTGGAGTTGAGTCACATGCTGCAAACTCTGGAGGAAAGGATAGAGGATGTTGATGCAGACTGTTACAGAACTAAAGAGGTAACTTATTTCTTCTCCCCCAGTGTGTGTGTGTTTATTTGTTTTCAATTTATTGTGTTTTAATTGAACAGTAGTGTGTCGTGCTCACTTCCTTGTTGATTCAAAGAAATTATCATTCAATGTGGAGATTGTATGAAGTAGTAATTTGCTGTCTTGTTGTCACAGTTTCTTTCAAGATGACAGAATTAATTATGATCATAAAAGAAGACTATGGTCGTAATAGGCTGATACTAACTGCAGAAACAATCTAGCCCTATCCTTTAGTTGAAATGATACCCTTTTGGTTCTCTAGACATTTGGCGATGCAGTACAGAGTTAAGGCTTTTACAACCCAAATGTAAAACATGAATTCCTTCAAGGACATGTAAAACATGAATCCAAAGCTTGTTTCTTATATTGAAGCTCAAATCAAAGAATACCTATAAGGTATTCTTTGATGTGGATATAAAGCATAAATGTTGGTGTGAACTTAATGTCATACACCGAAGAAACAAGATGTTCCATGAATCTGCTAGCGGCATGTATATGTGCTGAAACCTTGAATATGATACAAACTACAAACTTAAGAACCTAGTTGTGGTATGAATCCTGCGAGGAAATGTGTCGATGAATGTAAAACCTGAATATGGCATAGATTTGAGGTGGATGCCTAGGTACACAGCTATTACAAATATCCCTTAAGGAGCAACTGTATGTCGATTTATGCTCAACTGTATGCCTGAGGAACCCAAGTATTGGATGGGTCCTTCGACAAGCAAGCAGCATGAATATGATAGACTTATGTTTAGATACCTGAGTGACCTGGATGGATCATGTACCACTTAATATTATGTGCTAATGATGTCTTAGGATCAAATCAGGGTAATACTCATTGAAGTAGATAAATTTTTAATTGAACAATAATAAATGCAATTTAATATATTCTGTACTTTTTATTACTTATATAATGATTGTGAATATGGTAGTCAAGTACAAAGTGTAACTTGCAATAGTTTAATTCTTTTTCAAAAATCATAAATTTTAATTCTTTGCTGGACTTCTTAGTACTTCGTAGATCATGCATTGTAGCAGAACTATCATAGTTTCTATAGCACTGTGTTACGGAATATACTTTAATTTCATTCAATGGATTTGCGTTATATCATTCTGATGCATTACTACTTATTTCCTTGGAGGAGGATGTGCTTTTCTTGATGCTCATTAAGTTCCATTACTAGGCAGTATATTCATTCACTTAAAAAAAGGGATTTGCTGGGTCACTAATGGCCTATCTATACATCAGCATTCTGGATCTGGGAATACATTATCAAAAAGTGTGAAATTTGATGTTTAAAGTGATAATGGAGAGGAGAAATCTGAGTTGGAGGAGGTTGTTAAACCCACAATTCTGATTCTTAGTTTCATGGAAATCACCTTTTTGTAGGACTTCACTATTCCTAAATATCGAGGATAAAGGAAAAGTGGATTCCCACCAAAACCTGCAACCCTTCCCTCCCTTTCCCACCTTAAAGACAATATGCAGCTATGTAGGTGATGTGGGCAGATGCTTTACCTGGCCATCCAAAAAGATCCTAACTGGTGCAGCTTGGTGCATCAAGGGGCCCTTCTATCTACGGACCACTTGATTCCCTTAACAATTTTGCTGGATACGAGATAAGAAAAGGTAATTATACACCAACCAATATAGGTATGTGTGCACAACACATACATTTAACATATATGAAACCTTGCAGAATTGTATGTGTTGCATGTCATGATATGAAACTGACTAATGCTACCTTCAGTTGTGAAGTGATATGTTTAAATCTGCAATCTTATGCATGAGACGCGCTTGCGCACGGGCGTAGATATAAAATTTGGAAAATAAATGAGAACTTTTATATGATTTACATTGGTATAGGGCATAATGTTGCACCGCAACATCTACAATTGTTCCTGAACTCTGCAACATTTATAAATCTATGGTAGAACAATAAAAACAAATCCACATGCATGTGTAGACCGTTGCAGGTTTGTAGGCATAGAAACATACCTTCACAAGTCAGACAACTTGTGATATATTAGTGAAAAACAAAAGTGACTTACACAATTTAACTGTTGCTTCTGATATGGGAACTTTTGTTTTTATGACTCTTGAGAATAAAAACTCCTTCAACAATAGCAAGTGCAGAAATGGAAATGGAAGCACATTACAAGAATAACATCTAATTCTGATATATGATTAATGATAGTCAAATAAAATGTCTAATATTTCAGTACTTTCAAGTTTCAGCAGAACATAAACCTTATGAGTGATCATGCATGGCAAGACACAGAAAAAGAAACAACGAAAGCAACTGGTTTTCTCCTGGAATTTGAAAAAACTCAAGAAACCATGAAAGAAGCTGAGCTTGTGCTGCAGGCATTGCTTAAAGCAAATGAAGATACAAAATGCGAAAGGGACCGGTGGAAACAGGCAAGCCAAGAGTTGCTGGCAGAAAGAACTACATTGGTAGAAGAATTGCACCAGCTTGAGGCCTTAAACTTTTCTGCAGATAATCAAAATCGAATTCTAGAAGAGAAGATTCAATCTAGTATAGCAGAGATATCAGGCATTGCTACCGCACTCAGAGAATCTCTTTTGGAAATACAGAGGATCACACTGGAGGAAGTAAATGGTATTTGTTCTGATACGTTTTCCTTTGGGCAGGAGCTGCTAACATGGATTGGCACCTCAAGATCATGGCTTGAAGAAACAATATCAGAAATAATGGAGAAAGGCTTTGCATTGCTTGTTCTGAATCAGTGTCAGGTAGGGGCCTTTTCTGAGCAAAACAGACATTTAATTGTAGATTCTTCTCTTCAGTGCAGACAATTGGGGTCTTATTCAGCACTTGGGAATGCCGAAAACAATCACAAGAATGTTCCAATAGACAATTTGGTAACTAAAGGGGTGACAGATGCGGTTGTTCAGAATGACTTTAAGCTGAACTGCTTTAGTTTGAGAAACACCAAGGGGGGTCAGAATGAACTTCAAACAGTAGAAGACTTGGTTGTTGGACCTATTGGTGGTATGGATGCTGTGCTTAATGAAACAACAGGACTATCATCAGACCAAAAAAATACAGAGGATAGAGTTGCAAAGTTGCAGAAAAATTATTGGGACTTGACCCATGATACAGAATTAGTAAAAGAAACAATAGCAAATATGGCTGCCTGTTTGGATAATTTTATTCAGGAATTGACCTTATGTGGGGAACTTCCTACATGTGCAAAGTTTCCTGTCAGAAAAGGAAAAACTGAATTGGTTACTGTAGCAGGGGAAACAGTGCCAATTGACACAATGGTATCTTCAGGTGCTTCTTGCTCTGATATTTGCAAGGATTTTGGGCTACAACCCAACATATTTCAAGATGATGAGGTGGGCATTCTGAAAAGTGAGAATGACAACCATGATGACAGGATCAGTGCGCCACAACCTGATGCAGAAGTTCTTGTTGACATTGGGCATCTGAAACATCAATGTGCTCAGCTAATTTCTTCACAATTGGACTCAAGGGATAATGGAGAATTGTCTCTTTGTCAGAAAAACAATGTTCAAGAAAGTTCGGTGAACAAACATAATGTTAAGCCTGTGTATGGGGAGAAAGAAGAAACCAGAAGGTTCCATAATTTCCATGCAAAAACTGAATTTGGCAATCAATTAATGCAGACACTGAATGAGATAAGGAACAATTTATGTTATATAGTCGGTTTGTTTCATCCTGGATTGCTCTTTCATACTGTAAACAGATCAACTGGCTCTCTTCTTGGAAAAATGTTTCAAAACATCTGCAGCATTGAAGAGAAAATGCACTTGCTTTTGCATAGAGAGTCCAGTGAGATGAAAGAAGCTGATGTAATAACAGATTCTTCGCAATTGAAGAGTGAGTTTGCTTGGAAAGACAACATTATTAGAGGGCTACTTTTTGATCTTAGATTGTTGCAAGAGTCGACTTCCAATGTCAAAGACATTAAAGATGAAACCAGGGAGATGGTTACTACTTTGAGCAATGTTCAACATGAACTTGCAATAAAAACTGCTCAGGTTGATAATATCTTGTCAAGACAAAGGGTGCTAGAAGCTCAGTTGGCTGAGAGGGAAGATGCATTATCCAAATCAAAATCTCAATTGGAGCAAGCCCAAAAATTATGTGTCATGCTTACAAATGAAAATACTGAATTAAGGCTGCTGCTGGAAGATGAACATATTAGGAATACTCAAACAGAGGAGTTCCTGGAAGAGAAAAGAAAGGTTATAGATGGTTTAGAAAGGCAGATACTTTCGAATAAATCATCAGTTGAGGGAATCTTAGATGACTTCAAAAGGGTCAGTATTGAGAGAAATCGTCTCCAGGAAGAAATAGTATATTTGAATGACAAACTTGACATGGCAATGGCTTTAGTTGATGAAAAAGAAGCTATTGCGGTGGAAGCTCGTCAGGTAAGCAATTAATATGGACTAGCTTCACTCATTTTCAAATTTACAGGTGTTCTCAATTGAATTTGGGTTGACCATTTCAGGTTGCAGAATCGAGTAAGATATACGCAGAAGAGAAGGAAGAGGAGGTTAAAATTCTTGAACGTTGCATTCAGGAGCTTGAAGATACCATAAATGTACTGGAAAGGAAGGTAAGTTCAGTATTTTATTGTTTGAGATGGTTTAAAAGAGCAGCCATTCTAATGTTAAGAAAGCTTTTCCATGGCCAAATAGGGCACCTTTATGTCATACACGTGCACATGCAATAAATATTTACTTAGTGGCTTTCATTTAGCTGTTATCCTGTTACAGCAACTGTAATGTAACAGGGAAAATGGCCATTCTTTGACCTTTATATTTTTCAATTGGGTAAAATACTATTTTTACATCAGATCTGCATGTCATTTATAAGATAATTTCTATCTTAAGAAGGTTAACATTTGCTACCCTTGATTGGGCATATGATGGCCATCATAATACTAATGACTTAATAGTAAGATAATAATATCAAGATAATGGTCGTCCAAACTTTGAGGCTGATCAATGACTTGACATGCCCTTGAATAAACTATGATTCTTTGCTGGTCTGAGGAGAAAGTTTGCTATATTTTTAATGGTAATGAGGAAGAAAAATAATGAACATAACACTGCAATCAATTTTTCACCATTTTGGCCCCAAAAGGAGTTTCACATGTCATTCCAGTGCTTTATGTCTATTTTGTTGTGCAATCCTTAGATTGGTTCTAGGATTTGAAGACATGGTCTTTCCCACTTCGTGATCTCTTCTTCATTATCTTCATTTGTGTGTCAGTGCACATATGCATACTCAAACATCTATTATGCATCTATTGCATGTAGAAATACACAAATATCTATGTTTAGTTTTCATCATTTCTACTATCAGGTATATGACATGAAAGAGGAGGTAGAGAGCCACCAGTTAATAAGGAAAAATTTAGAACGGGAAATCCAAGTTCTAACATGCAGGATGCATATGGTAGAAAATGCTGCTGAGAGTTTGATCGCAGAGGATTCAAGTCTAGGAGAAGGATCATCTGAAATACCAAGGTCAGGCATATTTTTTTCTTGCATAATTCCATACAAGATGATGATTAATGTCTTTTTTTTTTTGAATCATCATGGGCTAAAAGGAATTCAAAATGCAGGCGGCTGGACAATAGAATTATTGAACTTTGTGAAGCAAGAAAGCACATAGAGAATCTTGAAATGGAAATAATATATAAAGAAAAAGAGGTTTGTTCAGATCTTTCTTTTACTTTTATCATATTTTGGTTCCTCATCCAATTATTTCTCATGGCTTTTTCCCCTTGTGACTCCAAACAATGCTGCAAATAAAGATCAAGCAATACAGAGAGCATATCTCGGAGCTGATCCTGCACTCTGAAGCTCAATCATCACAATACCAAGAGAAGGTATGAAAGACAAATACAAGAGAGAACCTCACAGCTATTGTAATATATAGATCAGCTAATTTCTCCTCATGCAGTTCAAAGCATTGGAGGATATGTTTTCTGAGGTGAAAGTCAACACATCAACTTCCGACCCTTCTGAATCGCATGCAATTAAATTGGAGAGAAATTCAATCAGGACAAGGGGCTCTGGCTCACCATTCCGATGCATATCAAGTCTGGTTCAGCAGATGAACTTAGAGAAAGATCAGGAGTTATCTGTGGCTCGGCATCAGATCAAAGAACTAGAAGCATTGGCAGCTAATAGGCAAAAAGAGGTAATATGTCCAGTATCACTAAATATATTATTTCCTGGAAAGTCAGAATTCCTCATCATCGGTTACTATCACGCATACTTCATTATGGGTACCAGTTACCTAGTTCTGCCAGTCAAATGGAAGTAAAAATATATGTGCAGAGAAAATCCTTATTAAAATTATGTTCTCCCCTACAGTTCAAATATACCTTTACTTCTCATTCTGTATGTATAGTGTTATAGCTCACCTAAAACAAAAATAAGCTAAATTTATAATAGTATGTGCTTAAACTTCATAATTAAAATTATGGGTTTTGATACATGGCAACTGCTCTTCTATATGATATCACACAGTCCTCTCTTGCTGAAAGTTTGCCTTTGCCTGAAATTTGGTGCCAATTCAAAGGGCTCCAGAGTCTGTCGTAAAACATTCTCAGACTTTCAGTAGATGGATGGAATGGGGTGTGTCTATTTAGATTGGTCTGGCTTGATTTGTGCCTTATAACTTTAAATATGTAATTCTTTTCAAATTTGAAAGAAAATACTAAAATTACCTACAATGACTTTCATTTCATAAGCCTTACCCCATGTACCCAAGATTAAATTTATGATTCATGGCCTTGAAATTCATTCATATATGCAACTTGTTTAATATATTTGTCTGTTTGTTTTGAGGAAATCATTTATGGGACCGTATCTTCATCAGATATTGTCTCCTTACTTTTCTCTAGATCTTTAGATCCCCTAGACCTTTTGACCAACAAGTCCTTTTGCCATATCTTGTCTTCTAAGGAACTTATATATTCTGTAAAAAACTTGGAAATAGCTTATGATGTGTTGGTGTTATATTGTCACAAATCACCATGTTTTTTACTTTGTAAAGAGTGCAGCTATAAATATGTTAATTTCCTGATGCTATAATTACCTCAGATTTGCATGTTAACTGCAAGACTAGCAGCAGTAGACAGCATGACTCATGATGTAATCAGGGATTTACTGGGTGTCAAATTAGACATGACCAACTATGCCGTAAGTGAATTTAAACACTTAATAAGTTTGCTGAGTTTTTAAATTACCTGTCTTGTTTTTAATTATTAAAGATTTTATAATTTTTGGAAAATCCTAGAATTTAATTGACCAGGAGAAGCTGCAAAAACTATTAATGACAGCTCAGCAACAGGTTGATGAGACAAAATCTAAGGTAAAAACTTAACCAAATAGTTTGTTCTACTCTTTCAACACTCTTTTCTGAACTTTTCTTTGTGACAAATTAGGATATGGAGATTCTGAATTTGAAGAAGCAAATTGATTATCTCATTGAGGAAAGGGACAGGTGAATTTTTTTATCTCCTATTTTTCTCTTTTTAAGAAGCAACCACTCTTATTATCTTCTTACAATATTCTCATATTTTCTGGCTTGATAAAGTTAAACCAAGAATAGTAGAAAAATATCTGTAGAATCTTAAATGAATTAGAACTTAAACTAATCTGTCATTTCCCCCATGTTTTTTTTACTGACGGTGTCAGTTAACTTTTATGCAATGCTTCCTTATGTGCATTTTCTGTTCAAAACTAACGCATTATTAGGGCTACCTCTCAACTGACTTTGATCTGTAGTTTGGCTGAAGAAATTAGTCGGAGAAAAACGGACATACTTGGTAGCCAGGTGCTGATTGAACAGCTTCAGCGACGAGATCAGTTGCTTACAGCACAAAATGAGATGTTGAAGGTGCAGATATTTGTTCAGCAAATCATCTATACCTTCTTCCTTCCAGCAGGCTCTAATGTTGTCTACTTGCATTGGCAGATGGATAAAGCCAATCTCCACCGAAAGATTGAAAAGATGGACAAAACAGTGAAGTCACTTGTTGGTTCACAAAGCGTCCAAGACCATCTAAAGCAGCCAATAAAGACCAAGGTACAATTTTAACATTCAGGTTTTCTATAGTTGCTCATTTTTCAGTTTGTGCATCTGCCAGTTCTGATTTTTACAACAGCAGGGTTCTCAGAATGTCGGCTCGGAGGAGTTAGGCAATAGGCTAGCTGAATCAGACAAGTTTCTGTCTCATGCAAGAAATGAACTTGCTCGGTATCACAAATCTAACAGCAGGATGCCATTTCACCAGCATCAGTGAAGAAAGAAGGCTCATTGCTCACTAATTAGTGACTCAAACCTTGAGATTTTTGATCTGTAAAAAGTAGTGTTTATGGTCTAATAAACAAGTAGTAGGACCACGTGTGCAATCTACCCTTCATTTTTTATGAGCTCAGGTAACATGAAAGTGGGTCTGTACAATTTCACTATAGTGTATTTATCTATAATTTTTTTTGTAAAAATCAAATTTGTTCATTTCGCATGAATCAGATAGCTTGTCTTTTTGTCGATTTCAAACAGTTGATGCCTATGTTCTACTGCTTTTGATCCAAATGAAGAGAATATAAGGGAGCTTTTTGTGCTAAAGTAAAGCAGTTGGTAGACAGCAAGTCTCACTTTGTGAATATTTTCATCATCACTCAACACTGACTTTTTATGAATGAGATGATATTTAATTAATATAAAATAATAGGCAACCTGGGCTGAATATTGGTTTGCAGTAGAAAATGCCAAAAACAGTGACATAGATTCCTGGAGTGAGTTTGAGTGATGCAAATAGTTGAAAATTGTGACTGGGTCAGTCACATGGATGGCTGGTGGATGTATCCTGGCCTTGTCTAACCAGCAGGGCTAAATTGCCTAAAGAAGGTACAACATAAGAAGTAACAGATTCTTGGATGGTTATCAGCTTAGACTCTTACACCTATATGCACATGATCTTAGCAAAGAACCATCATGTCATAGGCTCAGAATTTGAATCAAGCGAAACCACTTTCCACAGGTAAACATTAACAACCCAAACCATGAAACTTCCATTAGTCACCTGAACTGATCTTGACATGACAACAGAAAGCATGCTGACAGACTTCATAAATTCAGTGATCAGGAATTCCTTGGTTTTCTCTGATGAAACCAAAACCCTTTTAGAATCTCCAATTGCCATTAATGAAACTGAATGAAGTCAGTAGGCTAAAGAAACATAATACAACACCTGGAGTCTAAAACAGATGATATTTTTACACTGTTCAAAAATTGTAGTTACGCAGCTCTTAATTGTATTCCAGTCCATACATTTTCGGGCTGCAACTAGCAATCAACTGAGAAAGTTTGCCTGGATTTCTGCAGCCAATTCTTTCTGTGCTGCCAATAAACACATTGCACAGCAGGGGTGAGAAACGAACACATCAACCACAGCTGGCTCTACAACACAAAATGTTATCTGCTACTGCAGATTAAATATATATATATATATATATATATATGAAGCAAAACAGCATCATTGCATCAAATATTAGGAGGGAAACAATACCTAGTCATTTGAGAGGAAATGCCATGCTTAAACAACAATAACTGACAGCAGAACATCATATTTACTGCTCATTACAAAGATGCTGCTTTTTTGGGAAGTGAAACACAAAGGTAAGGCTGGAGATGGATGATATATTAGTGTATCCATATCCACACCCATTTTTATTAGGCGAATATAGCTATTAATAAAGCACAGATATATATATATATTGCTAGAAGTCAGATGGCTAGACTTCACGACCACCAAAGCAAAAATATCACCTACCACGAACAGCACATTATGTTATCGGTTCAGTACAATATGATTAGTATGGTATGCATCCCATAATGAGACAATGTACTAATACTTCTTCTCACTCTCAGCCATAGTACCGCTCAAAACCAAACAGTATAGATTAATACCAAGCGATACAAGATTGTTCTACTTGATTCAAACCAGTTTGGTACCACATCGGTACCTTACTAGTTATTATGTCACCAGCATAAGTTGGCACGGCAGACCTTGGATTGCACTTTCCAACCCTACTGCTTGAAGGAAAATTTTTCATCCCCTAGTTAGAAACCTTTATGCTCTCCTATGACACAATTTTAGAAATTAACATGCCGAACTACAGCACATTGCTAAACATTGCTGGAATCTGGCTTGAAGTTCACCAGTTTTATGATCCAATAACGCAGTATAGCTCTACATCACTATTATAGTGCATGTATGATGGAGAAAGCATTCACAAAAATAAATAAACAGACAACAAGAATATAGATGATAAGAACTTCATGGATTTAGCACCACAATATTCAGAGGGATGGATCATAAAAAGGATTGATAGTAGGATGACGTACAAGGTCTTTCTTCATAACTGAATTGATTGAAACCATACATGCAACGAAGATCAACCGTAAGCATCAATTTGGATAGATAACAAAGATATGGAATCCACGAGGCTGCATTCCCTAGCGAAAGATTAGGTCTTAAGGCAAGATCCTTGAAATTTCCCATTCTCTTGGTTCTTCTCCTTTAAAAGCAGCATACTTACAAACCTTAATCTTCTCTTATAACAAGATGAAATGAGAACTTTCCAACACCATTTGAGAAGAAGATTAATTAAGAAACTCAGAACCCTCTACCGCTCTCATCCTCGCACAGTTCAGTGTTCTTCTTCGCCATCGATTCCAAGTCCTTCAGCATCGCATCTCTCTTCATCCTCAACCTCTCCATATACCTCCTGTGCCCTCTTTGATCATCTCCACAGACTCATCCAAAAATCCCCAAGTGCATGGCGAAAGTGTTAGCAAATGGGTTCCGTGCCACTGGCACCGCCAACTTCTTAAGCAGAGACGCGGCAGCTCCAGCCAGTCCCCGACCCAAACCCTCATCTCTTTCTCGAAGTGAAACCCCGGCAGTGAAATTGGGCCGCATCCGGATGCGAGTCAGCCAGGACTCCTCGGAGGAACGGGGGAGGCGACGAGGTCGCTAGGGAAGACAAAGTCGCGCTTGACGTTGAGGAGCTCTTCGGCAGTAATGACCTCGTCCTTTGGAAATCATAAGGAGCTTGCCCTCGCGGCGGGCGCAGAGGGAGGATTCAAGGACGAATGAGGAGTTTGGAAAGAAGAGAGGGTGCAGCTGCCGTCCAACATCTATATCTATTGTTAATTCTAATATGTAGAATTTACATAAGCTTGAGTAGAAGTTATAATAGGAAAAAAAAAAAAAAAAAAGCATGCTTTATTAATTTTAGAAGAATACGACAAACAGTCCAGCCGAACTTTGGTGAGGTCCGAGAGTACCGAACAGGCTAACGTACTAAAAGGAAGAGAGTCTTCTAAATCTACAAAAAAAAACCATAATATATACTGGATGTGTCGCGCCCCATATCCTAGAGTGAATTCAAAAGATGATAATCTATCGCAAGGCAAGTATGCAAGACGTTCACTAACAAAAGTAATTATCAAATCAAAAGTCAATAAACTAATATGTCATTAAAAAATCGTAATATTTTTATTACAATTCCAAATAAAATGAATATTTGGGCTACATGCAAAACTGATAAACATAAATTTTATCTAAATTAGGCTGATGGCAACTTCAGTCTATCCATATCCCTCTTCATTTCTTTAGCTCTGAAAAACATCAACGAGAGTTTAATGAATTCACACTCAATAAGTAAACCTAATATAAAATATATCATATAATTTCAAGAATATTGCATATCAAAATTTACTTACTTTCATATGTCAAAACTTTTATGTCGCCTTATTATCTGATGTTACTTATATTTTTAAAATATGTTGAAATCACAATGCATATTATGTCTTAAAATTTCAGTTTCAAGTTTTCAAGTCATCACATTCATAATTCACTATCATTAACATTTACACTTTATCTTATTACAAATATGCCATGATCACAAACTATGGCCATATATATCCCTATAACAAGGCCAGAACAGAACACCACATATAATCCCTGTGGATAAGGGCCAGAACAGAACACCACATTTAATCCTGTGAACGAGTATATATCTCTGCGGAGGTGGGTCCCGGTATTAGAAATCATATCACAAAGTCACATCATAGTGGACCGTGGGTAACATATATTTTTTTATTATTCAGAACTTATTTTCACTTCTTATTCAAATATTATCCATAAAATTTTTTAGGTTAACTTAGCATAGGCATACATTCATATCATATTAGCTATGCTAATAATATTAATATCAAAATTTTTTTTTACTATTTTATGGTTTGAATATATATATCATAACTATTTATTTTGCATAAGCAATGTTAATTTATTATTTTTATTATTATCACATGTACTACTATCATTATCACTATTATTATTATTTATTTATTTATCATTTTTATTTATTTATTTATTTATTTTATGAGTTATGCAGAATTTATCTAAAATCTAAAAATAGTATTATTAAGCTTTCAAATGAATGAAATAACGCATCAGAATTTATTTGCATGATAATAGCAAATAAAAAGCAAATCTAAACATATACAAACATTTTATTCAAAAATTATATAATTTAATAATTTACTAAATTACTCATGATAAATAGCTTACTTACCTTTTTATCGCTAATTCACAAATCCAAATTAACTGTCTAGGCTTCTGACACCTACTTCTGACACCTACAACATGATATTTAAATTTTTAATTTCTAAAAATCATAATGCTAACATAATTTCTATCATTCTACTGAGTATAGTTTTGGATCTAACTTGAGACTTAATTATTTTAACTTGTATCAATCCAAACAGTGTAACAAAATTTTTTTCATAAACTAAAACTATTCCAGATTTAATCCTGATTCTAAAATGGTTGGGTTAGGACTAATTTGGGTTTCAAAAGTTGGACCCAAATGGGCTCAAATGGGTTGAACTTAAGGCTCAAATGAATAGCCAAGAGCCAACCCATCAATTTTTTTTCTCATTTTTTAAAATCCAAACTCAAAGAGACACGTTCAGCTCTTTTTCTTCCGCTCTCTGTTCCTTTTTTTTTTATCTATTATCTTCTTCCTCTTTTCAAAAAAAAAAAACGCACTCTATCTCTCCTGTTCCTCTCCCTCTCTCACGCATAACTCACGGCTTCATCTTTCTTTTTTTTTTGTTCTCAGATCCCAGATTCATCTTCCTTTTTTTCTTTTTTTTTTTTTTTGTTCTAGATCCCATATCCATCTTTCTCTTTTTTTTTTGTTCTCAGATTCCAGATCCATCTTCCTCTTTTTTTTTTGTTCTCAGATCCCAAGTCCTTTTTTTTTTTGTTCTCAGATCCCAAGTCCTTTTTTTTTTTTCTTAGATCCCAGATCCATCTCCCTCTCTCATGCACAGCCTAAATCTCTCTCTATCTTTCGCTCTCATCTCTCTACCTCTCGGATCAAATATTAGACTAAAACATAAAATAAAGACAAAGGGAAAGAGATTATCTGTGGATGGATCAAGCTTGTGGGGAGGAGATGATGATAAGAAGAATAGAGACGATGGGATGAGGGGAAGGAAGGTAGGATTTTTAATCCTCTTTATCTTTCCGAAAATTGCGTGAATAATAAGCGAAAGATACGGTCAAATCTTCTTTAGTTTGGTTTGGTAACGCCGCAAGCCAAGAGCAGAAAGCAAGGAAAAAAAAAGAGAACGTGACACCTGAAAAATGGGGATGCTTTGCTTGGACGAACCGACTGTCATTGTGCAAGAGCCCTGCATGCCAAATATCGGTTTTCTATATATGTATATTATATACACACACCATCTAAGAATGCCTCAGTTATTTGGAAGGCTTTATATATGCAAAATATCCACTTAGTGTGGTTTGTTGGAAAAGGAGACGCTACCACCATTGAAACCCAGACAGGGTTCTTTCTTACTCCTCTAAACCAACCGGCCTCCCTCTTATCTGTGGTGCTGAAGCTTTTTCTCTCCTATCAACAATGGGTTAAGTTAACTTTAGTACATGGGGTTTGGAATTGGGGTCTTCTGGATCAAAATTTTCCATAATTTACGGTTGAAGAGATTATAAACTTGGCGCAATTCAGTGGGAAAGAAGATGAATTAGAAATGCCGCATCTAGCGATAAGGAATGAAGCGTAAACAATCTATCAATCGAAAGCAATCAAACTGCTACCGCTTTGATGGTCCAATTCTTATCCTTAACTGCCCTTAGAACAAGAACATTGACCGTGGACAAAGCCCAGCTTCGAAATCTATAAGGAAAACAATTTCAAGTGACCACAGCTTTTACAGGCATTTCATCACACAATCCATCAATTCTCGTCCAAAACACCCGTCAGAGCTGTGCTTGAAAAGGGATCAATGCGAAATGACCCAGACTTTAAGAACAATGGCGATAGCCGAGCGATGGCGAGGAAATGATGGGGCCAGAGGTAAATAGGATGGGCAGGACACCGGCGGTCATCATCCGGCGAACTCATGAGAATAAGCGGAGGGACCCGAGGGGGGAGGGGTGCAGGCTGGGAGTGAACGAGTCAGGCAGAGGCGGTTGATAGAGCGCTCCAGGTATAATGGAAGACACGGCGGATGACGCCGGTGATGCAACGGACAAGAGCGAAGCAGGCGTCGCCGGGCATCGGGTTGCGCAGGAGTTCAAAAGAAAATAATCAACATAAGGTATTTTAGTCACTCAAATATGACAATCAACAATCGTCGATGGAAAAATAGATGGAAGGATTGGTCTGAGAAATTTCAAAGTCTAGGAGAGTATATCCGGACATGGTAGAGGAGGTGCAAGAGTATTTTTGCTCGATTAGTTCTAGATATTCATGGGCCAGCCCAGGCAGATTCAAAATTTCAAATAATAAATCCTAGTTTAAAGCTACAATCCAAATGATGAAAAGTTTAACGGGCTGGTTGAGGTCCCCTACCCCCCTTAACTTATTGCCGTGAAACAAAACTACAACGACCTCTTTAACCTGTAAAATATCTCTCGGGAAAAACAAATAATAAAAAAAAAAAACCTAGGACAAAATACCTCGACAAGAATCCACCTCTATTCGGGTATCCTGCTTCCACCAAAATCATACTTATTTCCATCTCTTTACAGCCACCTAGACCACCAGCTGACAGTCACTGCTTATAGTCCATGTCCATGTCCATGGCAGTCAAACCCCATGCATGTATATTGAACCATCCAAACCAAATGATTATTTCCATATGTTCTAACAATACAATTCAACCGGTCTAGCCCATGAGTCACCAGGTGCTACACCAACTGCTCGGATTCTGATCTCGCTCTTACCTGATTTCAGCATGCGCATGATGACTTTCTGGGAGAGGGAAAGCAAAACACTTCCTCAGAGAAATAAGCGAAGAATACCCATCAAAACGCCGTTTATGTTTATCAAATAACATAACAGGAAACAAACAAGATACCTATCAAACCAACCCACGCCAGACCCAAACCCAATATCCACCTAAATATTTTGATGCGCCATACGCATCATCTTATGTCTTATACATGAGATCCAAGATACATTCATGCAAGCCATGAACACGATTCAAGATACATCATAAGAAGCAGGGCACAATAACCAACCTTGGCATCCCTCCGTTCCAAACTTGCGCTGTGAAAACATGTACCAGCGAAGAATGGTACAAATCTATAGGAATGACTTCTAATATTTGAACAGATTTCCAAAGATGTGATTATTAGGACTACCCCATATGGCCGATGGTGAATAAACAAAGCACTTCACCAACCTGCTGCCATAAATAATTATATATATAAGTCTAGCAAGATAAGCATGCCCCTGTAATGGTTGGCTACAATTTCTTTTTGATGAACAAAAATTATATAATTTGTACACAGGTCACCGTTCTCATAATTGAGATACAAACTTGCACTAAATTTCCCTCACTCGACCCTGTAAAATGGGAAACCATTCATGCAAACCGAACAAACTGGAAAAAGAAATTTACCAGTAAGCATTAGCTGGCAACAAAAACAAACGAACCCATAGATTTCAACATTGTGAACCAGAAAATGCTACCTTCTGCTGTTAGAACACTTGCACATTTTATCATTGCAATGCTGTGGTTGCACGCCAGCATAGTTGTCAGATCTTGGACACGAAAATCACTATCTAGAGCACATCATGGTTGCAGTGTTGTTTACAGAGAAAGGCTGGTGTATCTACCATACATGTATAGCATCCCCCTTTTCCTTTTTCCCCCCTCTTCACATTTGACCAAAAAAAAATAAAAAAAAGGATTTACATCTTACTCATTAAACATCAGAAATACTTACAGGAACCACATGGGCTGGTTGGTAAGAACTGTTTGAGACTCTAAAAGACCCAAGCAACAGTCAAAGAATTCAGCCTATGATTGTTGATGATTGTTAATGCTTAGCGCATCATGGGTGCAAGTAGATCCTCCTCTACCTTCTTATCCTCTTCTGAATTTTGAACTTCAGCAGAGGAGCTTTCTTCATCTCCTAACTGTAAAATAAGTTTTTTGATTTAAATCCAATAGAATAAACCATTCACTCCAAAAAATATAACTAAAGAAGAAGAAAAATGCTGACATACACCATGTGAAAACAAAAGGCGGGTACTGAACAATTTTGAGCTCTTCACTGATGAACAAAGAACCTTAACAGCACCAACCATTTGAACAGAATTACAAATAAAACATTCATGCCTTAAAAAGCAAAATCAACATGAAATTAAATAGGCAGTGCAGAGTAAACAAAAAGATTCACTTGGCCACAAGGATGTTATAATGCCCTGACGAAGAATAGAATAACTTGTATGGTATAGCTTATAACATTCAGCCATCCACCTACTACAATAAGGAATTAATCAGGTGACATACCAGTCAGACTCCTGCACTTTGTACATGGAAGCATCAAATATAAGGTCAAAGACCCTTAAGAAGTGAACTACTTTCCTACATTTTCAACTTTTATCAGTAATTAAATTTGTTTTTTTTTTTTTTGTTCAATCAAAGGAAATCTAAATGTATTAATTGAAGTGGAATGAAGCTTACTGCAGGCCGACCAGGAAACTCATCCTAATTATACAATAGGAGATCAATAATTCACTGTGTAGGTAGCGATAATTTTAACTGGCATCTGATCAACAGTATGAAACTAATAATTTCAAAACAGCAAATTCTGCTACAAGATGTATCTTAGCTCATAAAATTTAGCTCTGTTGCATGGATTATGGAGATAAAATCAAATCAACATGTAAATCAAGCCAGAAGAATATGATTATTGTTTAGTTATACTGAAAACAACCTAGGAATATGCATTTGATGGTTACTTCAAATTGCGAGTCATGACCACACCTGACATGCATGGTCACAAACATTCATTAGACACAGGATATGTGTTGTACACTTAAGTATCTCATATTTTCAAAATTAAAATTAGGCTCCAGACATCACCCGATAAATCCATTATACTCCCCAGATGCATTTGAGGAGGGGAGGGTGAAGGTTAACAAAACAAACACAAACCCACCGCCCCCCCCCCCCCCTTCAGCGTGTGGGGTTCTCCCTGCTGTCCCTTTTCAATGAATGTAAATCTTTTAATGATTGACATGATAGGAAGGTAACTTAAAATTTTGTGATGTTGATGCTATTAGAAAAAGCATGGACATTGATCAACTGATTTGGATGATGGCTAAATGAAGTTTGCAGATGCTGATGTAATTCAAAGGAGCAGGGACCATCAGGAAGATGTATCTATGATATATACGCTCAGGACATACTGGCAGGAGAGGCCTTTTTCTCCCCTTCTGTGTGTGCGTGTGAGACAGTGAGACAAGAGGAGTGCAGCTAATTTATATTAGCATAAGAAGGCCACTGAAACAGAATCTTAGACTCGAAGTCCATCTCAATTACAAAGACAACTTTACCTTTGATTTACGGGACCATGCAACCAATCTCATGTACTGATCACGGGCGTCTGGGTGACGAGCCATGGACTGGACTCTTGCCAAAGCTTTCTCCAGACCAGCTACCTTCTGTTTACGCCCAAGTCGAAGATAATCATACTCATCAGTCTTCCCAGCCACTTGCTCGGCAGCACTACTTGCATTCTCAGCCCGAAAGCCTCGTAATCCAGCTCCTTTACGCCTCCAGCGCAATATGGCCTTTTCAACAATACTAACAGACCAAACTACCTTTTTATATTGCTTACGAACCTGATGTCCCCTAACATGTGCCTGAAATAACACCAATCAACCAACTATATCAGAGTGTTTAAGATAACTCACTTCCATGCAACCACATTCCTCTGAATAATGAATCAGCGAATCAACCTATCAAACAATGAATAATGAATCTGAATAATGAATAGTGAAAGTTGAAGCAAGTATAGCAGAATATAGAATTACACGTGATGCAAGCAACGACAATGAAAAGGAGTCATGCTCCCTCACGAACATCCTGGACTGCAGTGCTTTCCAATTACACAGAAGACTAGCATCAAGCACATGCAATGCACAAAAGAGGGATAAAAGATGAATGTGATTTTTCTATCCATTAAAAATGATTTTGATTATAAATGATTTGATTCCTAGAGTCCTTGTGTTCATAGGGAATCCTTAGACCAAAACACCCCAGGAAGCATATGAACAAAAAACAAATGCCTGCTCTGCTAAACATGCAGCTACTATGGTTCTTTTTTTTTTTTTTTCACATTGGGATTCCTAAGACCCATGGGCAAATGAAAGGCAAAGGCTTAAGGTCCAATCATGCATGGACTCTAAGCCTTCTACATTCTAACATGATAGATGCCTGGCATGGACATTGAAATACACAGTGATAGCAAAATCTCAGTTGTTGCTGCCCGGTGGAAGATATCACTCTTGACAATCTTATACAAAAACCAAGAAACCACAAACAACATGAGCCCCGATATGAAAGTGAATATGTTAATTTCATAATGGCAACTGGCCAAAAGTCAAAATTGACAGATAGGTTGTCCAATGGGGGAAGAAAAAAATCTTAAGAGCCAGATTAACTATGCAACATAAAATTTATAGTCCACTCAATGAATCTTTCTCTGGTTATCACTCCCATTCCGGCCCCATGCTTCTGTATAGAAGCAGAAATGACAAAATTATAAGAGAGAAGGCTGAAAGAAGGCACTAATGGTCTTAGCCATAGGTGAACATGGAACTTATGACTAGAGGACCAAGAGAAAAACTGCACCATTTCCAATTAATGAGCACAGCTAGAACCATTACAGGATCACTTAATGATGCTATTGCTAGGTTAATTCAATATAATAGATGGGATTTGTTTAAGGAAGATTTGCATAAAGGCTCAAAAGATGACAGTACATCTATAACAACAACTGCATATTCAAAAATAGATATGCTTAAAATTGAAAGAACCGCAACTAAAGCAATGCTGCAGATGCAAAACTTGTAGTGTTGTCAAAGTTGGCTTTCTAAGTGGTCAGCCAAGGCACTTAGGTAGATCCAACCCCAATGGCAAAGACTACATAGTCACTGCAGTGTGGTGTTATATTATATACCAATATTGTGGAATTAAATTCCTCTCTCTCCTTTCACCTTTAATACATTCACACCAAGGAGACTTTCTAAAGAAAAGATGGAATTTATCCACTTAACCTTCAGTTAGTTGTTACCCCTCATCCTTCCCACTTCACTATAAGAAACTGCATTAACAGCCCATCTCCGCTGGCTGCCCCTTCTAGACCACTGCACATTAGAAACCATCTCCTGAAGCTCCACAAAACCAAGTATATTAGGTCTTTCACCACTTCTTATTTGCTCATTTCTTCTCCTTTTCAGTTCCTCTTTCTTCCTTCCATGTCCTCTTTTATTAGAAAGTAATTTCACAAATTTCTTTTATTACTCCAAACCTTACAGCCCACAGAGAAATATTTTATAGCTTGATTTCATTCTTGCACCATCAATATTAAGTTCTTCCTTAAGAAAAATTAGACACATACATTATTCAAATACTTTTTTTTTTTGGATGGGTAAGAGGGGGAAAAATAGCCCCCTCAATTTATAACTGACAAAGTGCAAGTTCATGGAAGACAATGTTGTGCTTGCATTGCCGGTACAAGTACCATGCACATGTTCCTAGTTTCTACTGTAAAGTTGTTCTTGACCATGACTATGTTTCCAGATGATCAGACTAAGGTAAGAACAGAATTTTAGCAAGAAAAAATCATCAAGAAATAGATTGTGGAAAATGTAATTTAAATATAGCTGAGACTTAAAGTGTACCTGGATTTTTACAATACGGTCACGGATCTTTAAAAATTCTTGACGCCCCTTCCACCCACGATATTTCTGCTGAATTTTAACAGCAGCAGTATGCAAAGCTTCATTGAAGTGACTTATCCTATGGAACTTATTGTTCAGAGAGGATAGCACCATCACATCATCCAAGATCTCAGACTCTTCATCCTTGCTCTCTGTTAATTGTCTTTGGCGGAATGAGTGAACTCTGAAGGCAGCTTGAATACGTGCAGCAGCTTGAGCTGAATTTCTCACAGCAGCAAGGGATCCTCTTAGTGATACCTGCTCTCCTTTATCTCCAGCTAAAGAATCAATATTTTGATCCTGTACACTTTCAATGGCCTTCTGTGCAGCAAGAGTTGCAGACACACCATCCATAACACTTCCTTTCAGTGCTAATGAAGAAAGATGACTGGTCAAGTCTGCTTCAGCCAAGTACCCAGCAATTCCTTTGTGGCCTCTACTTGATGCTAAATCAGCAGCAGTTTGTCCTAGGGGAAATTTAGATGTTGGGTCCATAACTGCACCAGGAGCCGCTCCCAGACTAATTAGTGCAACAATTGTCTCCTCTCTGTCCGGTCAGCATTTGAGTAATAGTTAAAAGGGGGAAGATTATAGGCATAAAATTAATGTGTATATGAAACTTGTTACAGAAAGTAAGTAAGTGCTGAATTAACCAAACCTGCCATAATATGCAGCCCAATGGAGCCCAGTCCTGCCACGTGCATCTCGATAACTTGGACTGACACCAGCAATAACTATAGGAGCCATTGCCCATTCATGTCCTAGAGCAGCTGCCAAGTGGATAGCTCCTTGACCTTCCTCATCCAAAATATTAGGGCCTTTGCCTTCCTCATGAACTTTGCAAACAAGCCACTCATATAGCTTCCCTTTCAATAACTTCTGGATCAATGCATCTCTAGGATTTTTATAAAATCCTTGAAAGGCCTTTGAATCCTTTTCAATTTTCTTCCCCTCATTTTCCTCCTCATTCAGCATTGAAAACAACTTTTCCTTTAGGTTGCACTTAGGACAATTTGCAACAGAGCAGAACAACTTTTTTCTATCTACTCCTAGCGATAACAACTTTGCAAAACGTACTTGAAGATAAATTTCACCTTCTGGTTCATTTTTCAACAATAACGAAACACCAGACAGGTTTTCGCGATATTCAAATTCTCGAATCTCACTACAGGCTGACCTATCATTGCGAGTTATATAGAAGGGTACCCGTCCAGGGGGGTGTGCAGGAGCTTGACACCGAAGGACATTTGTCGTCAAAACTTCAGCAGAAACCTCAAGTTCACCAAACATACAACACCAGTTGATGCTTCTGGGCTCTACATTGCCTAGGAAGGTACCGGAAATTAGAACCTGAAATAAATGGTGTTAACACTTGATAGATATTTTAGGATTTGAAATTGACTTTTCTCTTCTTACATTGCATCATAAGAACACAAATAGCACAGAAAAGATACCTTTGTTTCCACACCACAGTAAGCCCAATCAGGTGAAAAGTCAACAATACTGAAAAGCTGTTCTTGTGAAAGAGAAGGATCCAGTGAACCAATATCCAACTGCATATGATGAGAAAGGCTTGAGACCTCCTTGTTGTCATTCTGAGTACCAAGTGCATTCCAGTAATTGCAAGAGTCTGAAGTCATCAACGAGTCATCACAGTCTTTACCAATCTCTTTGTTCATCCATCTCCCAAAGCTGTCTAGTTTTTTCAAATCCACATGCTCATCATTAAGTGCATCACTTTCCAAAGGCTTCTTTGAAGCATCAGAAGCTTCAGCTTCATATTCCAGAGGCGGGTCAGGAACAGATATGTTCACTTGAAAGCCACTGTTATTCTTAAATTGTGATGCTATGTGGGAAAGGTGATCATGGGGAATTTGATGCATAAGAGTCGATTCATTCACCAAATGTCCATCATCAAAGCTGTTTAAATTTCCAGCATTCTCATTTTGCACCTGCATAATATGAAGTAGGTTCTCAAATTGACAGAATGGCCCACAGAAGGCACAAAACATATAAACAAACATCAGTATATAAAGTTCAGTAATATAAACTTGCAAAGCATCTAAATACACAGATATATGGAACTATATAGGAACAACCATTATATGATAGTATAATCGTACATAAAACGAGGAGCTTGGGATACTGCAGAATGTTTTATGGCTTCAGAACGGAAGTAGCATATATACTGATATTTAAAAGTGCCATGGAAATGGCAGATCTGACAAGGAAATGATGAAAAGAAGAACAAATATAAGAACGTTATACACTGTCAAAACTGTAACCAAGTGCAGTATCCACTGGCCCTTCCACAGCTTTGAAAATTGTCAAATGAAAAAGGGGAAAAAGGAAAAAACCTACATTTGATAAACCACAAGATTTCAGCAGGTCGATATAATGAACAGGACTGTGCATATGTCTATTTAAATTTGCTTACTTAGACATATTAGAAGAATTGATTAGCAACTGTAGAATAGAAGTTTGTATTTATCTGGACGATTAAACATCCACCTAACTGTTTCTTTTACTAAAGACAAGAAAGAAGCAAAAGTCGCCATGCAAAATAGTGTCATAAACTGAACTAACACAGACATCTCCAGGGAAAGGACTTCAGCTACATCTAAAATTGGAATGGTCATAATGGTAATTCGCTTCATAAAGCAGAAGAAACTAAACAATATGAAATTATGAACCATAAGAACTGACAAATGCAAATATTATGTAAGAGTATATGTTTGGCATCATCTCCTCATGAAAATAATGCAGATCTCTTACTCCTTAATTTACAGCTTAAAAATGGTCCCATTAATATGGATATATATTACAAGGTTTGCAAGGAGAGATATAATTAGTGGCCAGAGATGATTCAAATACAAATTTCCATTTCAAGTACTAAGGCTTGGCCTGTGACATGTAAAAGCATTTATAGTATCAAGCCAATGTTGGCCAGAAGCTAACATGGTATGTGTATTGGTTTCACCTGTGCGCAATATATTTTCAAGTAGTCCATTGTAAAAGCTAAGACTGCATTACTGTCTCCAAATTAGCAATGCAAACAAGATTGAAAAACCTGATAAAAACTGAGGTGGCAGACAACTGCTCACAAAATAGTAACACACTCTCAGTATCATGGAACCTTGTATAGGACAAGCCGCCTTTGATTTTAACCTTTCATCTGATATAGTTGGATGATTTTGCATCGATATCACGTGCTGTCCATGGACTGGACATCCAAATCTTTATAAAATAAGCTAAGAAACATAAAAAAGAATAATTGATCATAACTGAATGTTCATAGGATGTGACTATAGTTTTACGCTGGTCGTTAACCTACCGCAACCCTCCTCCTTGATCGTGACTGAATCATAACAAATAAAAGCAAGGCCATTTGGTATGTTGGGTAACATTTGTAAGAGGAAAGTGGGTTGGTGGCCCACATCACCGTGTAGTGCTTTGTGCCAATGCATTTAACTTTGGCATGAATTGATACAAGCAGTAACCAAGGTTTTAAATCCTGTGGAATGAAGCCATTCTGATTTTTTCATAAAACAAAATGCACCACCATCCCCCCAATCCCGACACAACAGACGTCCCAAAAGATGTTGTCTAGGATGATAGTAGAACAGTATCATCCCAACACTTGAAACGACAATCCATCCTAATGTCCCACTAGGATTTGAAACCCTGGTAACAGCACAAACTGGCATCAACAAGATGGTTATAAGCACCCTGTTGCCCGGAAGACACCTCATGCATATAATAGATATGACACAATATAGATTGACATTATAATCCTTGCCTCAATGCAGTGGGACAAACTTGTTTATGGTATCACACACAAAGCTTGAGTACAAACAGCAGCAGGCAGTCAGAAAATGGTTTGTTAAGAAATAATAGTACAACTAGAGGAGGGTTGACAATTTAGACTAACTTAATGACAGTTGGGTGAATTTTTGGTATCTGAGTTTCAACAAAACAATAGACAAAGAAGGTGGTTAAAATTTTTAATTTAAATTCCATATGGATGATCTCAAGATAGCACAGTCATTAGTAATGGACTTTTAGAAGTTAATAAAGGCTTAAAAGTGGGTGGAAGAATAGATCTCCAATGGTTAATATATGGGGTTTCAGAACTAGCTTTTATGTCTACATTTATGGTAGAAATTCATTGTGTTCACATATATAATGAAATGTGATCAAGAATTGCAAGAGGCATGAATCATCTAATAAAACTAAAATTACAGAATTGAAGCAAAATACAGTATTGGTTGATCCTCAAGAACACCATTATGATTCAAAAGTAACAGAAAAAAAAACCCAGCATTCCAAATTAAATTATACTGTATAACAATCAACCAAAAAGGAAATTTATAAACAATTACAGAACTAACAGAATTTCAAATCAGCAAGCAAGTCCAAAAGCAGCTTAATGGTATGTCATAAGCCCTTTAACATTTATGAAAGGAACAGCATCATCACTGCTTTCTTCTAAAGGATAACAAGTTAATAAAATAAAGGACTCATAACATTCTTTTTAAAGATCGGACTCTGGGTGCAGCAGAAAGTTTTATAAGAATAGCTACAGCGATCTCTGAAAACAATGAATCGCATCGCCATCCGAGTGTGGTGAAAAGTAAGCAAGGATTTTCAGACCTTCATGGACGAATATGGGTAAAAATGTTAGTTCAAAAAAATAAAAATAAAAATAAAAATTAAATACATTTAGTAATTTGGAATATAGGACCATTAATAGTAAAATTAATGAAACTAACAAATAAAATAACTAGAAGGAGAATTAACATAGCCTACATGCAGGAGACTAAGTGGATAAAAGAAAAAGCAAAAGAAGTTGAAGTTTTAAACTTTAGTATATAAATAAAGATAGAAATAAAAATGAAGTGAGAATTATGTTACAAAAGAGCTTAAAAGACAAAGTTGTAAATAATAAGAAGATAGAAGATAGAATAATTTTGATTAAATTAGTGCTAAATGAGGAATCAATTAATATTATTATGCTTATGCTCCTCAAATAGGTTTAGCTAGTGCAACAAAGCAAAGTTTTTGAAAGAATATGAAGGGATTAATTCAAGAAATTCCTATTGGAGAAAAAATATTTATCGAAGAAGATTTGAATAGACATGTAGAAAAATATAATATAGATTTTGAAATAATACATAGAGGTTACAGATTCGGAGATAGAAATAAAAAAGGAAATGCCATTTTAAAGTTTGCCATGCATATGATTTAGTATTAGCTAACATGTTTTAAAAAGAATGGTTCCCATTTAATAATTTTTAAAAGTAGATATGATACTAGTCAAATATATTTCTTTCTTATCAGAAGAATTGATTGAGTATTTGTCAAGATTGTATGATGATACCGAGTGAAAGTCTAACCACACAATATAAATTGATGGTTATGGATGTGTGTATTCAAAATAAAGGAGAAAACTAAAAAGTATAAGAATCAAAGGAATAGATGGTAGAATTTGAAAGAAGAAAAACTAAAGCTTATAAAAATAGAATGATTAACGAAGAAAAATAGAGTATAAATGAAGAAATTAATATTTTATAATAAGAGATGACTGATAGTATTAGAAAAGTAGCTATAGAGGTATTAAGAGAATCAAAAGAAAAAAACCATATAATAAGAAAACTTAGTGGTGGAATGAAAGAGTTCAATTAGTAGTTAAGGCTAGAAGAGAGTGTTATAAAAAATTACATAAATGTAAGAATGAAGAATCATATGAAAAATATAAGATGGCTAAGAAAGAAGTTAAAAAAATAGTATGAGAGGCTAAATGTAAGGCATATGAGGAATTATATCGCAAGCTGAAAACTAAAGATAGAGAGAAAAATATATACAAAAATGTAAGAGTAAAAAATAGAAAAAGTAGAGATATGTTTCAAGTTAAATGCATTAAAAATAATGATTAAAAAGTTTTGATTAAGGAGAAAAAAATCAAGGAAAGATGGAGAAGCTATTATAATAAATTATTAAACACAAATCATGTGGATAATTTAGGATGCCTTAACAGTTCCATTGAGGATAAAGTTATACTGTGTACTTATAGAATCAGAACATTTAAGGTAAAGGAGGTCATAAAAAAGATGAAAATAGGAAAAACTTTGGGATCTGCTAAGATTCTTATAGAGATTTCGAAATGTTTAGGTGATGCTGGAGTAACTTGAATGACAAATTTATTTAATGAGATTTTAGAAACTAAAAAAATGCCTATTGAATAGAGGAAAAACATTATAGTACCTATTTATAAGAATAAAGGAGATATTTAAAACTATTCTAACTATCGTGGTATCAAGCTCATGGGTCACACTATGAAACTTTGAGAGAGTAATTGAACATAGATTGAGATGTAATACAAAAATATTAGAGAATCAATTTAATTTTATGACAGAAAGGTTGACTATGGAAGCTATTTTTCTCCTTATAAGGTTAATAGAAAAGTATAGAGAAAAGAGATAAGATCTTCATATAGTTTTATTAATTTAGAGAAAGCATATGATAGAGTCTTTAGAAAAAGTTTATAGTGGATGCTAGAAAATAAAAGGAGTACCCGTTAAATATATTAACATAATAAAAGATATCTATGATGGAGCATTTACTAGTATAAGAACTATTAGTGGTAATACTAGTGAATTTCCTATTACAGTACGTTTATATCAAGGATTTGCTCCTAATCCCTATCTTTTTGCTTTAGTTATAAATGAGCTTACTAGATATATTCAGGATGATATTTTTTGGTGCATATTATTTACCGATAATATAATACTTGTGGACGAAACTAAGATTGAGATTAATCCTAAGTTAGAACTATGGAAAAATGCATTAGCACTTAAAGGTTTTAAATTAAGTTGGACAAAAACAGAATACATGACATGTAATTTTAGCACAATTAGAAATGGAGATGAATGTAGAGTAAAAATTAAAGATCATGAAGTTCTTAAAAATAATCATTTTCGAATTGATTATTCATCAAAAAGAAAAGATTAAGGATAATATTGTCCATAAGATTAAAGCAAGTTGAATGAAATTGAGAAGTACTACTATAATATTACGTAATCGTAGAGTACCTGCCAAGTTGAAGAGAAATTTATAAGACAATCATAAGGCTAGCTTTATGATATGAAATTTTGGGCAGTTCAAAAAAAAAAAAATGTACACAAGATGAATGTGATTGAAATAAAAATGTTGAGATGGATGTGTGATAAATTAAGAAAAGATAGAATAAGAAATAAAATCATTCGTAAAAAGGTAGAGGTAGCATCAATCGACGACAAATTAGGGGAAGAATGACTTAGATGGTTTGAATATATGCAATATAAACCTAGAAATGCGCTCATACAAAGGAGTAATTTAAAATATATAAAAAAAAAAAGAGATAGATGTAAACTGAAAATTACATGAAAAGAAGTGATAAATAAAGACTTACAATTTTTTCATTTTACAAGAAATATGACTCAAAACTGAGTTAAATGAAGAAAAAGGATTCATATAGTCAACATCAACTAGTTTGGGATTAAGGCTTTATTGTTATTGTTTAAAAAATAATCATACTACCAAGATATCAGTAGACAATGACAACAAAATGCAGAACCGCTCTACAAGCCATTCTAAAACCCATGGCCAACAACTATTCTAAAAATGCATGATCGTAGGCCAACCCTTTTATCCTTCCAAAATGGCCTTACTTGCTGCACTTCTCTAATAGATTTAATTATCTCCCTCCACTTCAATAAATGTCATCCATAGAAAACTTGATCGCTCTCTCCAATCCACTCCAAGAAAGTATTGATAGCCATATTCATGTAGGGTCAAAACTTTACAACAAATGCATTCTCAAACTCAGGCAGTGGAATGGTGCAGAATTTGAATAAGAGGTATATTTCCCACCAACTAATCACAAAACAGGTAATGCATCCTTCCTTATCCCCGCTAAAGAAATTATGTCAAAGGTCCAATTTTTCATACTTCTATAAATGTCACCATGACTCTATATTATTGTAAATAAAGATATAATTATGATGAGATTATTTAGAAAGACAATCATCGTGATCCTTTTTGTTTATTACAAATAGTTCCATATTGGCATTGTTGATAATGACATCACTAAATGCAAAAAACAGAACCTATACACAACTTCTTACTGAAGCCACCAAATATATTTACAAGCTAGATCCTGATTCCATGTAGAAGTTCTGAGTCTTAGATACAATAGTCAAACTTAGGGAGAAGCTCAACACTTCATATATAGTTGTGACAAGTTTGCTGATCTAGTCAACCATGAGGCAAATACTACAAGGATTATATTACACTAATGGACAATTTTTTTAGTTTTGAAACAGTATAAATAAGAGGACCATGAGAATATACCTGATTATTTCTCTTGCCAGCTCCAATAAAAATTTGTGGATGTGCATCTGGTATGCTATTATATCCATTACCTGTTACATATTGAGCTATCCTGTGGTCATCCAACACAGAATCAACCATTCTTCTTTGCAAGTTATCAGGACAATTTGGATGTTCAAAGAAAATCTTCTGCTCTTGCATGTCACTATTTTTTCTGCTAATACTAAGAAAATCAGGCCACCCAACAGAACTACTATGATGGTCAAAACAAGCTCCACTAAATGAACCTGCAAAAAATGTTTTTACGAAAATGAGGACATGGACAAATTGAAGGAAATGATATACAATTAGGTAGGATATTAAAATTTCCTAGTGGTTTAGAAATGCATGCATTCTTCAATATAGTCATTGACAAAATATGTTTTTTTCTACTTTCTGTTATTGACAACATCAAAAACTCATGACAACAATAAAAGTGGCCCAGGCATGATCTTATGAATTAAATGCCTACCAGCTCCGTGTGAGGCTCCATGAATTTTTTGCTGGCCTTCGCTTATTAAAAGGTTTTGCAAGGGCCCTTGATTCATTAACAAAGGATCAATGCTAGAGTCTGCAGTATTTACAAAACCATTTGGATGGAGACGTGAGGAGCCACTACACCCTATAGTGTTTTCGTCTGCCACATCATTTGCAGCCAATGAAGCAATCTGGAGTCCTGAACAAGAAACAGAATCGGTAAGTGAACCTCCACCAAATTCTTCCCCAGAGTCTGCATCCTCAAATTCAGAAGATGGAGTATGTTCATTCCAGTCAGCAGCACTAGAGCTCAATGCATAAGATGCTTGAGTTGTGAAAGTGGATGAACTCAAGTGTGAAGAATAAAGAGCTGAATTTGCTTGAGTTCCTTGCGAGCTGTGCACTCTGGTTGTATCTTTATTTGACAAATGGGGAATGGTAGGCCTGCTTCCCTGAAGAAAAGTTAGTTAATTAATACTATATAGCAGACACTAGAATGTCTGAGGCCCCTTTCACAACCCAACTCCCAAAAAATACGGTATAAAGAGTAAAAAAAACACAAGCATGCAATTAAGAATTTGCAAGACCTGGTAAAATCACAGATTTAAGAGTTGCAGGCTATTTCACAAAATCTGCACATGAACCTAAGAGAGTGGCTTTTGACCATCCACAAAAGCATCTCATAATATCAAAGAAAATAATATTTTTTTTTTAATATTCACATAAGGGAAACAAAGAGCACAAAATGAAATTAGATCAGTAAGATTAATGGCTAAGAAAGTTTTTGAAATTTTATACAGATTATAATCTTATTCCAATGTTTATTTAACTTGATACATCATTGTCCACTTCAATTGGTGGTAATTTGAACACTTGCAATGCAATTAGATGCTGAGAAACAGGACACTTTCATCACCACAAATGCAAAGAAATGCACTTCTGAGTTTGTAGGAATGTTAATGGTGTTTCTGGAATGCAAGTATTAAAATAGGTTAAGCCGAGGCAAGGCTGGTAGCTCATAGATTACTGGGCAACTGAAGTGCATGCTCCAAAGATTATACTGAAACACAGTGTTACCTGTACACTCCATATTCCAGTTTCTTGATGGGTCAGAAGTCCAAAGACATGAGACAAGGACACCCCTTGACACCATGATGGAGCACGGTGGTAGCAGCCCTCAAGGTTTTTAAAAGGCATCCTAAGGCTAATTCCCATGCCCAAGCACTAGTTTGGCACTCAATCAATGACGAAGATCTTAATTAGGTGCTAGAATAGACATCATCAATTATTATTGAGTCCTTATTTTATATTTATTTAAGTTAAAAGTGCTGGATCAATTTTATTTAAGTTTTCTTTAAGAAGAGATTGCTGGAAACTAATTTTTAGATTTCCTGAAATTAACCATCCAAGTTGCAGTCAAAGTCTTCTTAAATTCCAGATTTGCTGAAAATTAGCCGTCCAAATTGTAGTCAAAGTGTTCTTATGTTATTTTTATTAAAGTTTAGGATTTATTTGTTTCCTAGTCAAAGTTGTAGTCAAATCCTAAACAAATTAGCAGTTCCTTTACGAGTTCTATTTCTATGTCGTTTAGAAATGTTTTCTCTATATATATGGATGAAAACTCTCTCCATCATGAATAACAACTTTTGAAAGAATTTTTCAGCAATTTTGCTTTGAGATTGTGTAATGCAATCAACCCTTAGGCGTGATGCCAAGAAATCCAAGGTGTGATACTTAGAACCATTTCTTTCTTCTTCTTTTTCTTCTTATTCAACTCAAGTTCTTAAAGTCTCAATTAGTCTCATACCATTATCCATTACAAACTTAGTTTTCCACATACTTTTCCATCCTTTTGCTCCTTGTTAATTCTAATATTTCAGCCTCCTAAGGCAAGTTCCCTAAGTTGTCCTACATCACACCACAAATCATAAGGCTAGTATGTTATTACCATTATTAGAAGTCTACCATTGACAACCGTACAAAAAGTTGTCAAGTCTAATATTTAGCAAAAATCTTATCAATTTTATAAAATTTCAGATCAATTTTATAAAAGTCCTATGTCATGCCATAAATCATAAGGTCAGCATGCTATTACCATTATGAGAAGTCTACTATCGATAACCGTACAAAAAGTTGTCAAGTCTAATATTTAGCAAAAGTCCTATCAATTTTATAAAATTTCAGATCAATTAATTGAACTCTTTATCCATTACATGCATCATCTACATGTATAAACACAGAAAGGTAGAAAATACAGATGTCACCAAATTGAGTTCTTAAACATTCCCATATCAGATTCATTTGGCCGCTTGGGCATTGACATACATCTCACATATCTGAGTAACATTGTTGAGAAAATTGCATCGAAGGATATAAGTTGCAGTTGGTTAGTATCAGATACACAGGTAGCTCATACATGAACTCAATGAGGGTTTGAAAAGAACATATTACAATAGAAGGGCTAAAGCATCACCTCATTCACATCTCGATAGTGCACAAGAACAATGTGCTCCAACTGCCTGGATGAACACCAAGATGACAATATGAGAATTAAACTTTAAACTCTAAAAATTACAATAAACAGATCTGGATTTAACAATCTAATAATACTAGTAAACTCTGTTATGCAAATGCACCTTAAGGGCTAACATAAACAACATGATAATCTAACAAATAAGCCTGTGTGTTGCTTGACTAGGCTATACTACAGAGAATCTCCACTCAGATTCAGTCAAAACTAGATTTGGACAATGAGGGTCCCATATCAATGATCTAAGCCACTGGATATGATCTACTACCTCTATGATGCTTACACACCCAAAATTATGTGATTTGAAGACCCCTAGCCCTTATATCAAGTGGTCAAAAAATCAGGCAGTCTAAACATATGAAATAGTATGTTTTTCTCCGTCTTGACCAATAGGTTGAGGGTCTCCAAATCACATGTCCTTCGATGTATAAACATTTTAGACATGTAAATCACATCTAATTACTCAAATCATCAATATGAGACCTACATCTAGAGCTGACTGAATTTGAGTGAAGATCTTTTCCAGTGTAGCCAAGTCTCTCTCTCTCTCTCTCTCTATACACATGTGTGTGTGCACATGCATGCATATATATGTATGCATATACATGCATATACATATACATATATATGTATCTATGCATATGGTTAATATAAACATGAACGAACTCCCTCAATCATCTAGCTGAATATAGTTTGCTACTTTATGAAACTTTAGCACTTGCAATGATAATTTGCCACCACGCCAAATAAAACACTACCTCTACACATCCTAAATGGACTCTTTGAGTTGAAAAGTTGCAAATAAGGATATAATATCATGGGTAGAAAGTGTTACCAGGCTTAATAGCAATCAACATGCCTCATTTGGGCTTTAGACAGCATGTATGAGCAACTTCGGAACAATAACTAACAAATCCTACAATCATTCTGCAACATGTTATCCTCGATTGAGCATGCGACCAATACTGGTCTTTCTGCATTGGTTGCAAGCACAGGCAATTCACCTATAGGATGAATGATTCCACAAGACATCATCATTATCATATCCATTTGGAACAACGTAGTTGACATCTTAGTGACAAACTACCTTTGCCATTCAATAATAGTGAGACTTTCTTGACACCATATCAAGAGATCATGGAAGCATGTGTTTAGTCCTAAGAGAGATCTTAGCACATCACCAAGAAATCTAAATAATACCTTTAGGCTAGCCTTTTTAGATAAGGTTTCAAGTTATAAATAGTATCAAAGCAGACTGAACCATAGCCCATAAAGACTAAAAAACACTGCAAACAGGCTCTTTTGGAACTAACCACAGGTTGATCGTGGCGTATATGATTGGATTTAATCGGACTTAGGCCCCATTTGGCTGAGCTTTCTTTTGAGTGATTTTATGCTATTTGGTAAAATTTTGCACTTTCTAGCTCCACCAAAAATTATTAAAAGCTCTACTTAGGAAAGCTCCTATTTGGAGCTTTTCTCAAAGGCTTTACTTGCCAAATGTCAGGAAGCTGGTTACATTAGACTTGAAGGTCATAGATTCGAACAAGAAGGATAACAATATTTAATATTATTATTATTATATTATCATATATTCAAATAATATTATAATAATATTATAATATTAACATAATTATTATAATTGTATAAAAATATCATTATAATTATAATATATTATGTAGTGTAAAATAAGATAATATAATAATATTATAAAATACTATTATATAGTATACAAAAATAATATTATTATACTATATAATGCTATAATTTTGTAATATTACTATAATAATATATCACAATATTGTGATATTATATTATTAGATAATAATGATCTAATTTCAATTATTTCAATAATAGTAATATAATATATTATAATAATCTTATATTATAATTGTCATTATATTAGATTGTTATGATATTTTCTTATATTATATTAAAATACTATAATATGACTTTTAATATTATAATATGATATTTTTATATTTAATATTATTAGAATAATTTATAAAAATGATTTTTAATAGGTTAGATAGTTGAGAGTATGTGGAACGTCTTTTATCATTTTTATTCTAAAAACACTTTCTTAGTTTGGTTACCAAACAGATGTTAAAGTTTCGTAGCAATTTAAAAATGTAGTTACTAAACAGCAAATAGCTTTTTCCAAAAATCTCTACTTTTAAAAGTATTACTGCCAATAGCTCCACCAAATGGAGCCTTAGACCATTAGCCAAACAAGGCTACAAAACTTAAACAATAGAAACATGTGAGAGCCCATGCTAACATGTGTTTAGTTCCACATCAATTGTACATCAATGAGATCTCAAGTACTTACTTAAGGTTAAGCAATCCGAATAATATTTTTTGACCAACCTTTTTAGGTAAGGTCTAAGGTTGTTACGCTATATCTCCCATGGACTGTATCACATGCTACAAGTTCTTTGCTGATCTGGCACTAGAAGTCCACCAACTAGAGGCTTTGCAAACTATGCACACCTACAAGTAGGAAGCTAGCAAGGCTAATCTAGAATAAGACACACTTACAAAGAGATCGAACCCAAGATTCCTTTTAGCTGAGAGAGAGAGGGAGCGAGAGGGAGGGAGGGAGGGGGGGGAGGAAAAGATGCCCATGAAGAAAGAGTTTTACTAAAATTCCTAGCAATCAGAAACAAAAGTTAACTCTAAGAGAGCATCATGAACACATTAAGTTTTGAATTATCATAAGTGCACTTCCAGGATGTCACCACAAGGTCAATTACAAACAATGAAGGGTTCGAGGGACATTGCTTTAAATAGCAGCACAGAGCACTATAACAATTTTAGTAACTGTAGCAACAGTTCATGGCCCACCTTCATGAAATTATGAAATATAGACTGGAACAAAAAGAAACAATGAGTTTATGCTTTAAAGCCATGATCCTCAAACGCTTACAACATTTACTTGATAATGTTTGATATTCCAGAACTTAAATTTTAGACTCTCATATCAATTATTTCAAACAAGGGTTGAAGTACTGGTAGTAATGCCCATATCAGTATCTCATCAATAAGGTACAATGCTGTATTGATAATATGGTGCACCTCTTGGTACAGGCACAGAAAAAATGGGGTGATGCACTACATATTGATATTGTATGGTGCCAAGAGGCATAAAACTTAAATATTTGATTTCAAAACTGAAAAATTCATATATATACATTTTATTATTGCTCTTCTAATTATTAAGTGTTGATTTAATGGCTAATAGCAATCACTATAAAACAGCCATAATTAAAAAATAAGGTTTTTAATTTGTTACAGTTCAATCAGGATGTTTAATTTTAAGGGATGGTAACATGTCTGAATTGAAATCTGCTGACTTCCCAGCTTGCTTTCTAAACAATTATGCATGCGCCAAAAAAATATTAAGTGGCAGAATTCCCGAGGGACCTTGCCTCATGTTTTGAGTAGCATTTTAACAATGAAAAAGACCTAAAATTTTTGGCTCCTTGGTTACCTCTTAGCTCACTTGAGCTTTTCTTTTACTTTGAGAGTTCTCACAAGACTCCCTCTGGCCGTAATAACTATCTCTTATTAATGAAAAAGCATCCACAACACGGTGTGTTTATTTTTTTCAGGAAAAAAATGAAGGGCTTTAGCGATGGGTAACTAAAAATTAGACTGGATTCAGCGAGGGATGTCACTGCTTTCATGGAAGGGGTCCATGCCTCTCCTAGCTGATAAGTGAATAAATTGCACAATCTGATCTCAAATTGAAATTTGTATTGATTTAGCTCAGGGATCCATGTTACAAACTGATTTGGTAGAGGGTCAAACGGCAGTAGAAAGATTTACTAAGTGTTATGAATAAAAAATCCAATGAAACCACACCTTTGAGAGAGAATCGCCACAACAGAAATGTAGACATGTCCAACACCACTAGTGCAGGTTGGGGTGTTGCACGGCAGGGAGATGAGGTTTTCTGATTATGGATGTTGTATTCATAACATATCATAAAGTGGAGAACAAAAGTCAAAAATTGACCTCCCAATGACCATGAAAGGCACCAAGACACATGCATTAGAACTTAATATTTGATGTTTTACATATTGACAAAGTTGAAATGTTAAAAAATTCTCTCTATATTAGATCACTTGCTCTATAATTTTCACACCATCACCCCTGTAGTTAATGAATTCTTATAGTTTTGAAATTTTTAGATAATATTACTGTTGGCATCAAGAAACACACCAAGCACCAGGTCACACTTCATGCCCATCTACTAACAAGTATCTAAATATTGACTCATCCATACATACTTATGACAACAGCAAGTAGAAGTTACAGAATGAAAGGGGCACCAGACTATTTGTAAACAGGAAATAAAAGTAGCATAGCTTGATGGACATAATTGTTTCACAGCTAATGCTGGCCTACAATGCTCAAATTTGTAGAAAGGATAAAATAACTCACCCATCAAGCATCCAGTAACTTCGTCTCTGGAAGTTCTCATTGTCCTCACCATGGGCATAGTAGCAATGAAGAACGTCTACACTTCCAGACTAGAAGAGAGGTGAAAACTCCATTAAAATGAAGATAAATAAATACTGCAAACATGAATAAAATATAAACAAAAAGGCAACAGGATCATCAAGTTTAACACCTAAATCTCAATGAACATGAACTAGATGACCTCCACCACAATCACAAACATCAATATGACACAAATACAACCTTATCAAGCATCAAATCAGTCAGATCAAGTCTGAACAGCTAGTATTACATATTAGATTTTATATTTGTATTTACTGCATTAATAATTCAATAGAGGTCTAACCAAATAACACAGACAAAGCAAATCCTTTACAACTCAAGCCAGTGAGCTGCTAAAATTATTGTTGACCAAATTAACAGATTTCTATCTTCTTGGTCATATATGGCAAATAAACAACAATAAAGCCTTAATCCCAAACTAGTTAGGGTCGGCTACATGAATCTTATTTCCATTTAGCTTTATTCTGAATCATATTTTTTGTAAGATGCAAAAATTCTAAGTCTTTCTTTATAATTTTCGGTCCACCTCAACCTCTTTTTTTCTCTGCATATATCAAGTCACCCTTCCATACAGATGTATCTCTAAGTATACGTTGCACATGTCCAAACTATCTAAGTCATCATTTCCTTAATTTATTTTCGATTAGAGCTGCCTCTACCTTTTTATGAATAGTTTCATTTCTTATTCTATCTTTTCTTATATTATCACACATCCATCTTAATATTATCATTTCCACTACATTCATCTTATGTACGTGTATTTTTCTAACTGCCCAACATTCCGTGCCATAAAGCATATATGGTCTTATGTCTATCCTATAAAACTTTTCCTTCAACTTGGTAGGTACTCTACAATCATATAATATTCCAATTGCACTTCTCCATTTTATCCAACCTGCTTTAATCCTATGGATAACATCATCCTCAATCTCTCCTTCCTTATGAATAATCGATTCTAAATATCGAATATGATCATTTTTAGTAACTTTATGGTCCCCAATTTGTACTTTACATTCATCTTCGTTTCTAATTGTACTAAAATTGCATTCCATGTATTGTCTTTATCCTACTTAACCTAAAACCTTTAGATTCTAATGCATTTCGCTATAGTTTTAACTTACAATTAACTCCAGCCTTAATTTCATCTGCTAGTACTATATCATCTGCAAATAACATGCACCATAGAATATCCTGAAGACGTCTAATAAGCTCATCTATAACTAAAGCAAAAAGACAGATACTAAGAGTAGATCCTTAATGCAAGCCTACTATAATAAAAAAATTCACTAGTATTGCCACCAATAATTCTTACGCTAATAACTATCCCATCATACGTATCTTTTATTATGTTAATATATCTAACAGGGACTCCTTTCTTTTCTAACACCCACCATAACATTTTTCTAAGGACCCTATCATAAGCTTTTTCTAAATCAATAAAAACTATATGAACATTTTGTTTCTTTGCTCTATACATTTTCATTAACCTCCTACAAAGAAAAATAGCTTTTATGGTCGACCTTCCTAGCATAAAACTAAATTGATTTTCTGATATTTTTGTATCTCAACCTATGTTCAATTACTCTCTTCCAAAGTTTCATAATATCTCTCATAAGTTTGATACCACGATAATTAGAGCAATTCCGAATATCTTTTTTATTCTTATAAATTCGTACTATACTGCTCTTCCATTCATAAGCATCTTTTTAGTTTTTAAAATCCTATTAAATAAATTTATCACCCACTTTATTCCAGCATCACCTAAACATTTTCAAACTTCTTTAAAAATTTTATCAGGTCTCACAGCTTTTCCTACTTCTAATTTTTTATAGCCTTATTTACTTCAGATGTCCTAATTCTACAAGTATACACCATAATTTTATCCTTAATGGAGCTAATAGGGCATCCTAAATTATCTACATAATTTTTATTTAATAATTTATTAAAATAACTTCTTCATCTTTCTTTGATCTCTTTCTCCTTAACCAAAACTTTTTTATCATCATCTTTAATGCATTTAATCTAAAACATATCTCTAGTTTTTCTGTCTCTTACACTTGCAATTCTATATATGTCTTTCTCTCCATCTTTAATTTCTAACTTGTGATGTAATTCCTTATATGTCTTATATCTAACTTCTCATACCGTCTTTTTAACTTTTTAACTATCTTATAGTTTTCATATGCTTTTTCATTCTTACATTTAGCTAGTTTTCTATAGCCCTCTCTTTTAGCCTTAACTGCTAATTAAGCTTTCTCATTCCACCATCAAGTTTTCTTATCATATGATCCTTTTTCTTTTGACTCTCCTAATACCTCTAATAGCCACTTTTCTAATACTATTAATCATCTCTTCCCATATAGTATTAATCTCTCCATCTATATTCCATTTTTCTTTCTTCATCGCTTTATCTTTAAAAGTTATTAGTTTCTCTTCTTTCAAATTCTATCACCTAATCCTTGGATTCTTATACCTTATAGTTTTTTCCTCCATTTTTGAATATATACATCCATAATCATTAATCTATGCTATATGATTAGGCTCTTACCCGGTATAACCTTACAATCTTTACAAAACACTCGATCAATCTTTCTAATAAGGAAGAAATTTATTTAACTAGCATTATATCCACTTTTAAAAATTATCAAATGAGAGTCCCTCTTTTTAAAATAAATATTGGCTAATACTAAATTATATGCCATCACAAACTCTAAAATGACATTTTTCTCGTCATTTCTATCTCCAAATCCATAACCTCCACGTACTCTTTTAAAACTTATATTATACTTTCCTACATGTCCATTAAAATCTTCTCCAATAAATATTTTTTCTCCAATAGAAATCTCTTGAATTAGTCCATCCATATCCTCCTAAAAACTTTAATTTGTCACACTATCTAATCCTATTTAAGGAGCATAAGCATTAATAATATTTATTGATTTCTTATCTCACTAATTTAATTAAAATTATTCTATCTTCTATCCTCTTAATGTCTATAACTTCATCTTTTTAGGCTTTTATCTACAATAATTTCTACTCCATTTTTATTCCTAACTTTACTTGTACAACAAAGTTTAAAGCTATCAACCTCTTTTGCTTTTTCATCTATCCACTTGGTCTCCTACAAGCAAGCTACGTTAGTTCTCCTTCTAGCCATTATATCTATTAGTTCCATTAACTTTCATATTAATGACCCTATCTTTTAAGCTGCTAAACATATTTTATTTTTTTTATTTTTTTTATTTTCATTTTTTAGGACTAACTTCTTTATCCACATTCGTCCATGAAATTATGGAAACCCTTACTTATCTTTTGTCACATCCGAGCGCCAATATGGTGCATCGCTTCCGGGGACTATCTTAGCTACCCTTGCCATTTCCACTACATCTGGGGTTTAATGCAACGCATCGCTTTTAGGGAATGTCTAGTTTTGTCGATTTTCTCTATTGAATTCATATTCATAGGATATAACTATAGTTTTATATTAGTCGTCAATCTACCGCAATCCTCTTCTTTTATTCGTGCTTGGAACTGGCTATGTATAAAAAAACTCATACATAGACGGAGCTAACTCATATATGGCAAATACACCGAGAAAATATATAGACTATATAAAGAGTAACTAATAATGATCCTTGAGTAGAGGGAACAGAGGTGACTTTGTCATCATAACACTTTTTTCCAAGTACAGCAATAAAAAGTCAGGAGGAAAAAATTAGTAGATAAAATAAAACTAGCTAAACATCAATTAATTGACTTGAGGATATATGCATATATAGACACATATTGTATGTTATTTAATAAGAAAGACAGCAATGCTCTACAAAAGAATTATGATATTTTTTCACTTCAATTAAAAGATACAACAACTTTTAGAAACAAAATGGAAAAACTTAAACCAAGTAGCATGGCCACATTTTTATATTTTTAGGCTTAATTCTTTTCATTAACACTTAGGGCCAGATATCCATTGTGCCACATAATTTTAGAGGAGGAGACTAATATAAACTGAAAGCACAAAGCTAAGAAATGCAAATAGGCATCCAACATTTAGGATATACTAGAAAGGAAGGAATGCCATACCTTTAGCTTTTCATGAGCTTCTCGAACCGTTTTTCCATCTTTCTTCTTTCTCCAATTATGGCCATCTTTACGGAAATACCTAAGTGCTTTTCGATCAAATAAGAATAAGGAACCACCTAAAAATAACAACATCAAACTTACCAGTTATATTTCATGATAATCACCAAAGTGAGCATATAATGTTGCAGCAAGCGAACCACTACTATGATCAGTGAAATTGAGATAGTATTGCATAACAGAATATTTATAATGGACCATCACCCAATAACTGAACAATATGGGTGAAGTGCAAGACCAAAGAAAAATATAAAGAAGAAAAAATAAGAAAGCCCTCTACTCAAAGCATTTAATAAAAGCATATAAAGTAAGCTCAAGAGGACCACAGATCACTCAGAAAGATCACTTGCTCTATATTTTTAATCTTATGATTCGAATTCTAATTCACATTCTAAATGATCCTTCTAAGACTTAGTGGCTGCATTCATCCCAAGTCAACCACCAAATGGGATCAGGAAAGAAATGCTATTGGGTAGGCTCCATGTCCAAATTCCTCGTCACCAAACCCAAACTCAGTAAGCAGTTGGGTAGCTTCCACATCCAAATTTACCATAAAAATGAGGATTGCTTCCATGTCCCTCACAGCTACAACCTAACCGGTACCACTTGCAAACTTGCCGCACCAGTGAGCATGCAAATCAAGGCATTAAAGCATTACACTTGTGGGACTCTAAATTAGATGAACAATCATGCATTTTGGCTTGAGGCAGCAACATGAACAATTAAAGCATTACTGGATTAGGATAGTACCTTAGCAGCTTGGACTTACCAATCTACTTATTTTAAGAGTGAGACCGTAATACAAATTTTTATCACAACTAATAGAAAAACTTGCATTTTCTCAAATTATTTTCTCAGATTTTAGATACATAAAGTTTAAAATTGATTTTTTCTATAATATCACTTTACAAATATCTTAGGTTTCAGGGAGAATGTCCAAAATCAAAATGAAAGCCAAATCATTCCTCCTAAGCCTGGGCCAATAGGTACTCCAGAAGTAAATCTGGTCATGTCTTCTTCTTTTCTTTTTTTTTTCACTTTTTTTCTTCTTTTATTTTTTTTTGAGTTGGGGGGTTGTTACATGCCCGATTGTAAAGGTTGGGTCAGATCAAGCAGTTCTAGGTTTTGACTCACAGGAAAAGCCACCCAATGATTGACAAAGTTCAGTCCAAGCGTAATCCATCACAGATTTTCTTTTTTCTTTTTTTTTTTTAGTTTTCCTATTCATCATTTTGTAAGTAATGTATTATTAAGTCATGCAAGTTATATTTTGATTATAATAGTAAATATAAAACTGCTTATAAAGTGCACCATACTTTTCCTAAATCTTCTACAAGGGAATAGCTTCCTTCATTTGAATCATTAAATGCAAATGCATGATCTTTTAACTTATCTTCATCATTTAGCAGCAAATAATATAATATAACGTCTATCTAGATGAATAACTATCATTTTTACAAATCAAGAACAAAAATAGGGTCAATGCTCATCAATATTTCAAGATCAATGACCAAGAAAAGATAGCATATCAGCAGATATAACTCGTATTTTGATATTCCACAGCAATCTACTTATACCATTCTTTCTCTGATGTCAATAATTTAGAGACAAAGGTATATCTTTAAATGAACATAATAATATTAACTCAATCAACGGATGAGAGCACACAATCAAAATTCTATAGTTGTACTCAAAATCCTCAATGCTCAAAGGAAAATTTCAGAATTTGTACCTTAAAAAAATTACTAATGCATGCCAGAAACTGTTGATCATAAATAATACACCAAAAACATAAAGAAAAGGATAAAGTTACAACTACTATAATGCATGATTTATATTATTATATTTAAGAAACAGTAGATCAACAATCAGCCACATGCATACCTGCAGGCTTATAAGGTGGATCGGGAGTCAAATTAAACCTCTGGTAGTTGCGAAGAATCTCACAAATTTCACTTGGACGAAGCCAACGAGTTTTTGCCTCTCGCAGAATCTGTGTAATGTCTGGTCAATGTAGACATGTTCAAAGAGTTAGAATCTTGACTATTCACATGAGTACCTACAATTTGCCATTATAATGCTTATCAATAACACCACAAAGAGAGAGCAACTAAAATACATCTTAGCTGTACCCTGACCAAGATAGAACCCCTTATCTTGATCAATAATTTATTTCCATATTCTTATCCAAAGCAATGTCAAGAGATCGTAAGTGGCAATTGTTGGGTAGTGATCAAGTTAAGCCTTGAATTGCAGTTGGAGAATGACAGCAAGTAAATGTATCTAAAGTGTCAACTGTTTCACATACCTGATACAACTAACAACTCAATGAATGTATTGATGAAAATATTTCAGAATAGAGATATGATATCTGAAACTGAAGAGATGACACACCAAAAACCAATTTTGGTTCATGTGTGGGGTGCAAGTCAGAGTTCAAAGAAAATAACAGAAACAACAGATTCTTTATAAAGTTTTTAATATTATCCTTCTATAGATATTAAGGAAATACTAGATCTACATATCAGATCTTCGACAGAGAAGATAATTCAAATCATTCAATTTGGTTATTAGTGAGAAGGTTGAGATCCGAGTGGTAATCAATCTAAACAAGTTTTTGAAGAACAAGGCAAGGCGCGAGTTAAGAAGGATGTTCTTGCACTAGGGATTAGGCATTGTGGGAAGTGTTTCAAGATTTTCCCCAAGCTTTTTAGCAAAGTATTTTCTGCTATGGTAAAAATAAAAGAGTCCTTCATGAAGTGGTAATTTTTGTCCCCAAAAGAATTCAAATTTTCCCCAACTTAAATAAAAAGAAGTCTAATTGTCTAATGGTACAAGTCATATGTCTTAATACTTATCTAAGAAAAAACATAAATACAGACATATGATATATGGTTGCATGAAAACAAAAAGGGACTTCTGCAATAATTTGAAATATACAAGTCAACACCATGCTCATCAATTATGGTAATTAAAAAGTTCATGATTTCAATAAGAATGCAATAATGCGTAGTTATAACTGAGACTTCTGTATGTTTGACTCTTTAACACGAATAGTTTTTTTGCTTTATAAAACTAACTTAATTAGTATATTGTGAACCTTTGTGGCATACAATAAGTTGTCACTGGAGAAGGGTAGAGACTAGGAACCATAATTTCAAATCTTGGCAAAACATCCCACGGGACATCAGGATGAGTTAACATTCCAAATGTTGGGATGGAACCATCCCGCCATCATCTTCGTGTGCCAATCAACATATCTTCGGACACATTTGTCCTAAGTCTCAAGATAGGATGAGACGGCAGCGCACAGCCATGCCTCATGAAATTTAAAACCTTGCTAGGAACATTAGGTCAATAGGTGGAACATGAAGATGCCTCCGCCAGATTACGCTCCACTAAAGACATACTGAGATTGTTGGGTTAAAATAAAGTGTCTCTAGCTGAAGAGCACCAGGGTGGATGCTCTGTCCAAATGGTCTATGGTGTATAAGGAGATCAGAAGTGAGATGATATTTTTTGGGAGTGAATCAAAGAATAAAAGCAAGCAATCCAAGAAGAGCGAACAAGAATTACTACGCTGGCATCGAAGCATCCATCTATTAGCGCAAATGAGCTTGCCAAGGGTCTTTGAGATTTGTAGGTCATGCATCAGGCTTGACATGCAATTGTTCAGGCAGTCCACCTAGATGCTTAAGCAGGGACTGCACCTCTAGGCAATGATCACCTTATCACTAGGAAAGCAGAAATTCCATTTGTAGTTTTAGACAGACACAGGCAACTGCCAGATCACTAACAATCAATCAATCCAATTCAGACACATCAAATAGTACAAGGCAAGAAACATTAAAGGTTAGCCAAATTTATGTCCTTAATTGGAAAATGTAAAAGAAGTTTTTCGCTCCTATGGTAAGCTCTGGCATCAAATTAATATATCAAATTTATAAACTTTTTACATGTTAGGACTGCAAATAAACTACAGGCTTATCGTTGGGAGAGCCACCCCATCTCCAGACAACAGGAACAATAAATTGAGCTGCTAGCAGGCAATACTCACCAACGCATAACCAAAACAAGATCGACATTCAATATTTCCATTAAAAAACTAATTCAAAACACCCTTTCCGCTAAGCACCAACATATCCAAATTAAAATAAATAAAAAAACTACATTCTTGTTTTTTCCATAAACGACCTTCCGGCATCATCTCGACAAAAAACAACAGTGCACAGCCAAACCCTAATCACATGAATACCGACGCAACACGTCACCGAAGGAACCGCAAAAAATTCAATTTTGAGACAAGAAAAGGGAAATTTGATGGTAAAGCAAATAAATGGAAGGGATGACGGGGAGGAGAAAGGAGGAAAGACTCGCCTAGTTGGGGATTGAGAGCATATCGCCTACCGTCGGCCATCCGCCAGCGAGAATCCCACGAGAGAATCTCACATCAGCTGGATCTTGTGCTCGAATGGGGATCAAGAAAGAGAAACGAGCGAGAGGAGTAGGAGAGACGCTCGGGGAGTCTAGAAACCCTAACAGTATCGATTCGTCCACACCTTGGGATATGGCAATGGGCGGAAAAAAGGAGAGCCGCAGGAGAGGGGGATAGAAAAAGACAAACATGGATAAAGGGCGGGGGAGCGAGCGGGGTAAAGCGGGACCCTTGGCGAAGACGGGCCGCTTTCATACCACGAGCTCAGAGCATGCTACGCAACACATGGGATGACATCCCGTGACAGAGACGCCCATTACATGTATACATGTAGTTCATTCGATATATAAATATTATACTGATATTAATAAAGTTCAGCACTTCATATTTAACATTAATATCAATACATCAAATTTTATTATTTAGTATGTAATATAAATTAGAGAATTATTACCTCTTATTTATTATAATATGTTATATTATTATACCATATTTTAAGAATAATTATAAAGATAAAACTTAGCTATAATTTATTAGGACTTTGTTATCCAATTTTTTAACTTAATAAGTGATATTTATGCAATTTTGTACTCTATTAAATATTTAAACTATGCAATAAGAATGATAACAAATTTATACCACTTGTCAAATAGAATAATTATACATGTGTTATGTGTTGAGTGAAAAAATTAGATGATAAATACTTAACGCAGCATACCAAATTTTTATACATTGCATAAAACGAATAGGAATGAATGTGAGTTTTAAGGAAAAAAAAAATAATACTTTTCGTTAATCATATAAATATTGATATTAATTATACTAGTATTAATAATAGAAGTTTTTATCTAATCATCCTTAAAGTTCATCACTTAATACACAATATAAATTTAATTATTGAAGCATCTTATTTGTTATAATTAGATGCATTATTATTTTATATTTTAAAAAATTAAAAATAATAATTATTGCATGTTCTAAATAATTTATTGATTATTTTTATATTATGATTTTTTTGATACTGTTGGTCATGCAGGCATCTGGTCAATTTTACTCATGATTCGACAAATATTTATACAAACTCTACGAAAAATAAAAACAAAGAGAGCACATGCTTTGTTACAATTAATTTATAAATCATCATAAACAACCAGTCAATATAAAAAAAAAAAACATATATAAACTAAAAATACCGCAAGACTTTCCTATATTACACTATTATTCAATAGGTTAATGTTAACCAGATAAAAGCTGGATAGAAATTAATTTGCGTGCGATGTAAATTATGATTGAATGCTTTCCATTTGAAGTTTTGCAAGTGATATATCTTGATAAACTCAACTAGTTATGTGCCTTAACCACTGGATATGATGCCTAGTTATCTATTACAGATGGCAAAAACAAAAAAACAAAAGAAATATCATTGGCTACGTAAATTTTAAGCTGAGTTTTTCTGAAGTTCTCTGCATTTACCGCTTCATTCAAAAAATAAAAATTATAAAAAATAATATATCATGGTTTTACATGTATATTTTTATGATTTATTTTTGTAATGCAGGTGGAGATGAGGTTTGCAAATATAGCTCCATGTTAATAAGTATAATTCAAATCATAACACCGACGAATGGGAAGAAGAAAGTCGAACCGCTGGTTGCAAAATTCGTCGGTTTAATGATGAGCCTCTTGACGGGACTATGGTCATCCGTCCATTTAGTCAATAGAGTTCAAGACACAATATGTTTTTTTTTTTCAAAAAAAAAAAAAAAGAAAGAAAGGAGACAATGGTGTGACAGCTGGTCACAATCTTCTATTTGAAGGTACGGATATATTTTAGTTTAGACAAGTGCTTGTCTGATTTCTTTCCCCAAGCTGTATTATATACATGCATAAGGTGTTGCAAGGACTTAAATGCCAGAAAATTACAAAATCTATCACATAAGATGTTGTTATCAGGGCTTTTTAACCATGCCGTGTAGGATTACGATGACTTGCGTGCTAAGTTTATACGTATATACCATCTGATGGGCCCACACCAGACCGTGAAGCGCACGCTGCTTCCCGGCGCAAGTCCAATCGTGTGGCCGTTTCCGCATAAAAATCGATATGCGGGAGAGATATCTGCCGTCAACGTCATCCTCCGGACACATCCGACCCGTCTGTGAGATCAAGCGGCTCGATCGAGCAACCTTCGCCGCAGAGACGGATGCCGCATGGCAATTTAATATGCGGCCGGGCGGAAGACAGCTAGGTGGCGTACCACGTGAGGAGCAGCCAGCCGTCATCACGTGCCATCCTCGATCACCGTGCCCTCTTTTCCGTGTACTGGACGTCACATGTGCGTTTCTTTGCAGGAAATAGCAGTGCACCCGATCGAAGAAGACCCAAAATCACACCCTTTCGGTTGCAAGCGGGCCTTCCGGTGTTTCCAGCGTGCAGCTGGCCGTGCAGAGAGAGCAAAGGGAAGTAGGTCACGCCGGAGCGAGGCACCTAAGAAAAATTTTGGGAATTAGTGGGACCCACTAAAATGGGGCCCCCCCAGGTGCTAACTTACAGCTGGTTGAGCATTGGGGTCCACGTACTTTTTTTTTTTTTTTTTGAGAGGTTCACGTTGCACCGCACCGCGCCAGCGCTGTGGCTCTCAGACAGTCAAAAGTAGGAGCTGGTAGACCAGGCGTGGGGACTGATCTTGATAAGGATAATTACATTGAACATCTTGGCAAATTTTTCTTTTTTTTAAAAAAAAAATTTTTTGATAGTTACAGGGTACCCAATAAAGCTAATATGGACGATGTCATGCACAGATTTGTGATGATGACGGCAAGTCACCACCTGAGAAGCTGTACTTTTATATCCACGAAGAGGATGATGGGTACAACACTTGGGTGCGATAGGTTGTATTTTATTTTATATTTGATAAAAAAAAATAGAATCATAAAAAATAGTAATTATTATTAAAGATAAAAATAAAAATAAAATGAAATAGTAATTAATTGAATAAAAATAAAAATATTTTTTTATAGAATAACTTTTTTTCAAATAGAATTAGTTATTATGTAAAATAAATTTTTATTTTTTTTAAATAATAAATATAAAAAAATATTTAAAAAATTTATCTTTTACGTACCTAATGCATTCTTAGTTCATCTTAAAAATTTCTAACACTTTATCGTGGCATGCTTGTTCTGCTCGAACACTCTAATGAACAAAGCATCTAGCGCAGCTAATATAAACCTTCCTTGATTTAATTAACTATCACTAAAATATTTATTTATCTATCATCATTCAATTTCATGAATTCATTATCTTTTTTAAATGCAATCACCAAATACGCTCGCATACTAGGAAAAAAGCTTAACACCAAATAATTGGCTGCCTTTATAAAAAAAAATGTTATTCGCAAACTTAGCCAAAGTTGTTCATGCTCCCTCAATATGATCTGGAACTGTACCTAGAACTATAGATCCATGTGGATCACTGGGACTAGTTTTCAGAGTGTTGTGATCCTTGGACAAAATTTTATAGAGAATTCTCTATCATGCGTCATATAAATAACCCTGTAATATAACTTGTCAGTTAATGTTGAAATATTGAAGCTCCTTCTTTTTGAGGAGCTAACAAAATCTCTATTAACTATGAGATGAGCAAGCCTAAACAGACTCTGGCCGAACTGAACCCATCTCTGACTGTTTAAAACTCTCCCTGTATAGAATTTTATTTTGGAGTCGTAACCTAACTAAGAAGCTGGAAACTTATCTAATAGGCGAGGTTTTCATTAAGAATTTAAATTAATGATAGTGCAACGGTGATGATCGGACCTCATCGCCTCTTCCATGAGAAGGTCCTAAAGGCAGATGGCTTCCTAACTAGTTCATTATTAGGATTTTTAGTTAGCTGTGATAAATATAAATAAATATATATATATATATATATAAGAGAGATGGAAAGAGAGGGAGAGGAAAAACGGATGCAGGAATCTTTTGATGCTTTTTTTTTTTTTTTCTACTTCCTTAGCAAGTTGTCAGAGAAGGGTTGTGACTCATGAGAAATAGTTTGGGCCCCCGCGGGGGGGGGGGGGGGGGGGGGCGGGCGGGGAAATTGTGAAATCATGGCCCAAAAGAAGAGAAAGAAGGTGACGGGAAAAAAAACAAAAAAAAAAAAGGCTAGGATTGTAGAGAGGTTAAAGAAATATAAATTTTTTTAATGATTTTTTAAAATTTAGTCTAATTGTAAAGGGTTCCTTATATGAAATTTTCTATAAGGTAGAGATTGTAGTTATGGAGAGACGGAAACTTAGTGTTAGAATTTAATGAAAAGTGAGGTTGAATGGAAATAAATAAATTAATAAAGCCGCTATATTCCGGTTTATTGATAAGGAAGATAGAGTTGGTTAAGCTTATGTAGAGCATTGGTTCAACTTGGGCTCAGCTCAAACCCAAGCTTGCATCAGGCTTGACTATATCATGTGTGCTTGCCCAATCACCAAGCTTGAATTGTTGCTTCTCTCTTAACTTGTCTTTTCTTAAAGCTTCTTAATCAGGGAAACTACTCCTCTAAAATAATCTTACAAGCGATAAAAAGAAGATGGCAACTTTGCTAAATGGGTGCCTCTAGTGAAAGGTGGGGAATTGCCTCTCTGAAACCTAGGAAGCAAATCATCGTTGCCATCACTAGTGAAGGGCAAAGTGATCTTGTAGCTCCATAAGTTGGAATCATGCTCCATGGTAGATCCGCAGCTATTCTCGCTCCTCTATGGCGTTAGGTGGTTGTCTCTGCTCCTACTATCTTCTGTTAATTGTGACAACCTACAACCCCTATTGGTCCCAGCTCTTCAATCGATCCCCTCACCAGCCATCACTGCAGGGGTTTCATAAAAAATAGAGGATCTTCACATACCTCTATTGGAGTTTAGCTTGGCTACTGCCTTTGCACGCTTTGTCCACACCATAAGTCGTCATAGTTCTTTATCCTCTCTCAAGCATCCATGGTTGGCCGGTCGAGAACACCCAAATCACAGCTGTCGCATAAAAATATAGCCCCAGATCAAGCCATTCTATCTTCTTCGGTAGAATGTTCGTGCTAGCATTGGTGATCATTCTTGCTAGCATTGATATTGCCAACCTTCCATCAGCGATAGTCCATATTGCCTATCACCATGAGTTAATACTAGGTGGCTATATCTAGGTGATATCGAAGAAGGATATGGCAATTGTTTGGGCTTCCTATGACCTCCTCCAAACCCTTGATAAATCAAGTCACAATCCGATCAATTGGGCCGACCTATTATTTTGACCCAAACGAGCTAATTCGGATTGGCCTAATAGGTTTTGGGCTAGGCTTGGTTTAGGTTTGGGTCTAAGGCCTAAAATAATTTTCAAGCCTTTGCTTAGTCCAAAATTTGAAAAAAAAAATTTGAACCAAACTTATACAAGGGTATAGCCTGACCTAACCCGACTAACTTCTAACCTTGCTCACCACACTCTCCCTCCAAATCCTATACCTAATCCTAACCTTTTACTCTTATCCAAATACTTCCCTTACTCTTCCTCCACCTCTCCCTTTTAAGTGCTTGTTGTCACCTCTTCTCTTGCCCCTCTCTCACTAATGCCCTACACTACCCTCCATTCCGACTTTATTAGCATCCTCTCCTTCCTCCTTACCCTTATCCTTTCTGTATCTTTGCTTGTTATCTTCCTTTAGGCTTGAATAACCTTCGCCACCTATATCACCCTTTTGTGATGGAGATAGCTAAGATTCGTAACCTCAATGAGAGCTTGGCTAGTGCTAAGGGCTTCCTCTTCTTTATTGCTCTTAGGCCTACCTTCATCTCAAACAAAGAGCCATTAAAAAGATGCAAGGAGCTAAGCAATGTATCTTCTTTAATTCCCTCGTCAAGGAGTTAAGTAGCGCAGCTTGTTTGATTCCCTTATAAAGTTAACTCTCAACTAACTTGGTTCTAACCTCATTTGCAAGAAATCCTTCTTTCTCATTTTTAAATCATTCTATGTCGTTGAGTCCTATCATCGCAACTTCAACCTAGCCCTATCGGGTCCTCACTTACTACTCCTTTGTCTTTGTGAGACTTGAACCCGGAGTTAGTCCATTTGGTTGGTCCAAGCTAAGCCAAATCAACCTTAAAAAAAGAGAAAAGGAATCAGTGAACCAAGAGTTTGGGAGGAGATGGACTCATCTTCCTTCCAGAACTATGCAGAAGCGATAAGGCTTATCAAAAGCTTTCTAATTCATATATACCCAACTATAGAACCTCCTTCCAACCATTGATTGAAGAGAGAGCCTAGATCTAGGGTTTAGGAAGAGAAACAAGGGGATTAGGGAGCTATAGAGAGAGAGAGAGAGAGATTGAAGAGCAAAAAATAGAGAAGAAGAAAATGTCTTCTTCTCTTTGGAATTGATCAAGATTTTTGCTAGTAAAACCTAAGATTTCTAATTCATTTTTTCCTACTTAGATTTACAAACAACTTAGTAACCAATCCCTATTGAATTATAGTAGAATTTAGAGTTTTGAAATGAGATCTTATTGCCTCTATTTCAGGAAGAGAACAGAGCCATGGTTCACCTTCTTTGCCAGCAATTTTCCTTACTCCGACGATGGATCTAGACAAGTAAGCCTCTTGACTTCCTTTTATTCTTGCTTTAGGAGCCCATAATTACAGGATCAATTGCCAATTATTGAAAAAAGGGGATAGAATTAGATGTGCGGTCGTGCCCTGGGGCTATTTCACAACCTATAGCTAGTTATATCTAGCTAGCATTAGGATATCAAGATTTCTAAAGATTCATGGGATTGAGTTGTTGAAAATAGAATGTTTACCCTGTTTTTGAAAGTTTATCATGGCTTTGTGTAGGGGTCAGAAGACCAATCTATTAATATTTTGTTCTTCTTCTTTATTTAAAGGAAGCTTAGACTAAGGTAAATGTTGATTAAGACTTAGTATTGATTGGATTTTTTTTTCTAAGAATTAATTTGGTAAAGGCCGACGTTAGGGTGGTAGGATCTCTTAACTTCATAGATTACAATGGAATAAAACCAAACTTGCTATGTTCTTGAAGTTTCATGACACAATAGCCATGGCGGTGGACCGTTTTGAAACCAACCTTCACTGGATATAGAATCTGGCTAAGAGGCTTTGGTCAATTGAGATTGCTTTTATGCTGTAGTGATATCCTAGCTAATTAGCCAAGAAAAGAGTTCTTAAAGAACTTCATTACTTAGATGATAGGAAGGATATGGATAAGGTGCCAGATTTTTTTTATTATTTAGTGGGTTAATGTTAATTATTGATAAGTAGTGATAATTTTAGGTTAAGTGACCCTAGACCTAAATCAAATTTCAAGTAAACTGTGGTGAGTCTAACCAAATTTCAAGTAAAATATGGCGGGTCTAGGTTTAGTTTAGATTGAAAAACCAGAAGTTAATAACCGTATGATTTGATTATGATAATTAAATATTTAAAAATTGATTACCAGAGGTGAACGTCAACCTGAGTGATTTGACCTACCCCAAGGATTAGCGAAACTTGGTAAGTAACCTATTCACAAATTGGAATATTTTACAAATATTGCATGCTTGTTAAGAATTTATTTTAATAAATGAATATTTGAATTTATATAATTATTATGTGACATAATTTCTATATGATTGTTTATATTGGAATAAAATTGATTGATAGTTATCTTTAAAAGGTTGTGCATAGAACAAATTTTTGCATAGTTTAATTATTAAAAATTTGAATCAAGTAAGTAGTATATAATTATAAAGTATTATTGCTTTTCACTGTAAAATATTATTATGTAAAAATTAAATCTAGTTTCTTTATAACTAGTTATTGTCATTGCTATTTATTTTGTAATTATTATCATGAGAAATTCAGTTATGATCCCAAGCAATATGATAAATAATTATATGAAATAATAGGGTAATTAGAAATAGAGATTGAGAATTAAGATGATCAAATTAATAATTGTTGATAAATGAAATATAATTTGATACCCTATTGCATATAAACTCATAGTCACTACACGTAATTGATGATTGATACTGAGATCCACCTTCGTAGGAGATATATGTAGAGATCCAATCCCATTCTTAGGGTTAAATGCAGTGCACTAGCCTTGCTATAAGAATTATAATACGGACATGAATTCAAATCTAAAATGTTATCACCATTAAAATAATAATTTCAATTATTTTTGTTGTTATATGATATCATCTAAGAAATTTTGTAATTGTAATGCTTACTTGATTTATTAATTTATGTTTAGTGTTACTTACTAGGTGAAAGCTCATAAAAGTTTATTATTATTTGTTTAGATATAACGAAATAAAATGGGGACTTGAGTAAAAGTTGCATTTGCGAGACTTTTCTTTTAGTTATCTTATTTGTTAGTTGAATTATCATGTTAGTTTAGGATACTTGTTAATTTTAGTGAAATAAACATTTGTTAATTTGGATTAATTATTGATTAATAGTTTTCAATTGATTTGAATGAATGGTAAGATATTGTAATAAATGCCTTACACACCTTGTCTGCGATGGATTGCTGCGATCCACATCTACCTTAGGGTCTAGGGCATGACAGCCTTCATCTTGAGTTGTATTGTCAATGATACCCACCACTTCTAGTAACTAAATGTAGAAGACTAGCATAAGAATCAATATGGTTAGGAAATGAAGCTCCTTGTGAAGAAAGTGGATTAGAAGAGATTTCAAATGCCAAGAAGCCAAATCCCTCCAAAACTTCTGTTGGTAAATGAGAGAAAGATAAAGGAAAAAATACTAGCAAGAATAGTAATAAATAAAAAGAAATGGAAACACTTTTCGATTAAGGTATAAATGTTATTTTTACGAAAAGATTGGTCCTATCGATTGTTTAGCAGCTCTCTTAAGATATATAATAATCTTCTTATGAATTATTCATGTGGTAGATGGTACTTAGAATCTAAATGGTACATTAACGACTGCTTATAACTCAAAGGAGGAGATTTAAAGAATAAAAAAAAAAAGAGTTCAAAGTTTTGAATAAAATCCTATGGAAACATTCATTTTTATAGAGCAATGTTCCTAATTCATTGATTTTGATCAAATAAAGAATAACTATCCTTTAATAAATTAAATGATTAGTTGACTGAGCCAATCAAGTCATCACACCAATATAATATTTTTATATGAATAAATTAAATTTTATTTGAAAAATATATTCAAAATCAACAAAAATATGATAAATTATATAAGCCGTACAGTGACCACCATACAGAGAGAGTACATACTTACACACATCATGACATGTCATTTTCAAGACTACATATAGCTAGCCTTACTAAAATGCACAACATCTAACCACAAAAATGTACACAAAGGGCGTGCCTTAAGATTTTAAAAGCTTAAATTATAAAATCTTAACAAAATATCAAATATAATAAAAATTTCTAATGATTTCTCTCTCAATCCATTCCTCAAAGGCAAATTTATTATTTACTAATTAAATATACTTTAATCATTATTTATTGCAGTTAACTGATTGCAATTTCAGATTGAACTAATGGCTTCTGGCTCTAGATAATGGGAAGAACATTCATATGAAAAATAAAATATTTAGAATAATATTTGCACAAAATATTTAGACGCACAATATCTAAAATGTAGGGAAGGATATGGATAAAAAATATAAAAGAGAGCAACTAAAATCTTTTTGCTAGCCAAAATTTTTCCTCGTTTTATTTTCTTTTTGCCCGCTTACATTTTATAAAGAGATGTTCTCATCATCTCGATTAATGGGGACGTCAGGGTCGTTGTGGGGACGTCAGGGTCGTTGGGTTGCTTTTTTTTTTTTTCCCCCTGGTCCAACTCGGTGGTTAAAGTGGGGCCTGGGGAGGGCTGCAAATGAAAATTTCTGGCGCAGAAAAAGCAATGGTGCGCTTTAGATTCCTATGCAAGCAAAGCATCGTCGCTTCTTCCTAAAATCAAAGGCTAAAATGTAGGCGAATCTTCCAAAACCATATGATAGAATATAAGCAGCGGACTGATAGCTGGTGGATCATCCGCACAGAATATATATATATATATATATATATATATATATATATATATATATATATATATATATATATATATATATGAATGTAGTTAAATTTAAAATTAATTATTTTTTTATTTTTAAATTCATATGATTCATAAATTTTAAGAATGAAAAAAGATAAAAAAAAAAAAAATGACCTCAAAATTTATATAAATTTAAAAATTTTAAAAATAATTAAATTCTAAATTTTGCTTCATTTAAATGTAGTATGTATATATATATAAAGAGGAGATAGATTTAACTATATTTGAATGTAGTCGTGTTTAATTTCTATTATTTTTTTCATCTTTGAATGTTTATAGATCTTAAAGATGAAAATGATGAAAAAAATAAAATGGCTCTAAGAACCATACAAATTTAAAGGTGAAAAAAATAATCAAATAATTTAGTTCATTAGATATCAGTTAAAACTGGTAGAATAAATGTTATATATATTTATTTTATATCATAATTTAGAGGTTTTTTTTTTTTTTTTTTTTTTTTTTCTGCTGATGTGTTAGTTATTTTATAAATTTTAACTGTTTTTTTGTCATCTCATGTAATAGAATGTTGCTAATATAATATGGGGTTAGTTTTAATAATTAAAAATTTAAGGACTAAAATAAACTTTGACTAATCAAAGAACTAAATATGTTTTTGAAAAAAAAAATCATCTACAGTTGCAGTGCCGTTCACGTGTGTTTTTTTGGATTAATCTCAAATGTTAAACATACCCTGATTAGGATTTATATTTCTAGGTGAAATGGGAATCACGAACATTAGGGCCTCGTTTGGTTTGCAAGAAGTGGCTTCGAAATAGAAATAAAATATCTGAAAATTAGATTCATAAGCATAAAATGTCTAAACTATTATATTTGGTTGACTATAGAAAACATGCATTTCCTTAAAAAAATGAAGTTATCACGTATGGTTGAACAGTTTCTTTTCTAAAATATAGTGTAGAATATCAATTATACTCTAAAAAAAAGAAAAAGAAAAAAAAATAGAAATAGGATATTTCAAGTCTCTAAACTTGGATCGAATCATTGTAATACCATCGCAAATAAAAAAATATATAGAAAAATTTTTAAACCATCTTACAAAAAAAAAAAAAAAGCAGCGAAATCATGATAGGATGTAATCGTGAGATTTTTGTAATTCTCTAAAAAAATATACTCAAAAAATATTATAGTAAAAAAAATTCAAGATAAAAAAATAAATCGATATAACAATAAGCATCAATATGTAGAAAAATTATCAACAAATTCTTATATTTCTTTCAGTTAATAACTATGGATCTAAAGCAAAGATAAGCAAATAAGCGAGAGCTGAAGTGTTTCTTCTTTTCTTTTCTCATCTATTGATTTGAAAAAAAATATACAACAAAAATAAAAAAAAATATATTAAAAAAAATATATTATGATAAAAAAATAAATTTTAGTACTAATGAATTTTATTTTTTATAAATTTAAATTATGTAAGAACAAAATATTTCTACGGGTAGGTCAAACCAGGTGAAAAATAAAATCAAAAACGAGAGTAGAAGGTCGAATGAAGCCGGAATCGGATGGGGATTGGCTTTAAATAATAGGGTTCGCCGCCGTGGCTCGGTTTTTTTCTGCCAAACTGCCGTGAGTCTGCGTGTCTCCCACTGCCTTCCAGCGCCAGCCACCGGAGACCGCCGTCTGCCCTCTCTCTCTCTCTCTCCCCCTCCCCGGTGATCTTCAATTCTCCTCTGCCGTGTGATCCGAGATGGACGACAGCTGTGCTGTGTGCGCTGATGCCCTCGAGTGGGTGGCCTACGGGTCCTGTGGCCACCGTGAGGTGTGCTCCACCTGCGTCGTCCGTCTCTGCTTCGTCCTCAACGACCGCCGGTGTTGCATCTGCAAGACCGAGGCCCCCATCGTCTTCGTCACCAAGGTTCTGTGTAGTTCCCTCAATGGCTACTCTTTGCCTTCGTACTTTCAATCAGTTGATTCTTTTGATCCGGCTATCTTGGAGTATTTGTTGTTTTCGTCGTTTTAGATTGGAATTTGATCGTTTGATCCTGCAGCCATCGATTAAAGATCGATTAAAGACATCAGGGTTTTATTCTTAAGACCGGTAAATTTCTTTTAATCCGCGTGTGTGTTGGGGGTGGTGGGCGTTGTTTCTATTACTGTTTAAGATGCTGATGTTCTATAATTGAGTGATGTCAAAGCAACTCGAATTCATGTTGGGAGGAGCGAATTATAGAGTTCCTTTCTGATTTCTTGTTTCGGATATCTTCTCCCAGAATTTGTTTACCTATGTTTTAATCTCTTGCATTGAAACTACTTTATCTTAGGCTTGGATATCAATCTAAGAGGTTTGTATAACGGGCATAATTCGTGGTTATCAGGCATTGGGGGACTATACAAGGGTGGTGACTGATTTTTCAGTGTTCCCGACCAATGTGACGGAAGGCCAGGTGGGGCAATATTGGTACCATGAGGACACACAAGCCTTTTTTGACGATGTGGATCACTATAGGATGATAAAGGCGATGTGCCGGCTTTCCTGTAGCGTTTGCGACAAGAGTGCAGAGGAACAAGGGAGCGAGGGCACCAAGAGGAGGCAGAGGTTTAGGAGCATAGAGCAGTTGAAGGGCCATCTTTTCCATCAGCATAGGTTGTTCATGTGCAGTCTATGTTTGGAAGGGAGAAAGGTTAGATTCTGCTTACTAACCTTCCATGGGATTTGTTGCATTGCCTTTTTAGTTTCCATCTGTTTGAATTTTCATGCTGAAGAGAAACCAACATTTGTCACAATGATGACTTTTTTTTTTTCCCCTCATGATTACACGGAAGCTCATCAATTTTATTCTGGAAAAACATGATGGTTTGAGGGATTGCCATGTTTTTTATTATTGTTTTTGTTGCCTTAGATCTAATTTCATGGATTAGCTTTCCTCTAATAACCTGAATATATAGGGAGCGTATGGCACCTGTTCATCTCTACTTTAATGATTCCAAACAGATACAGGTTCTAGATATCGTGTAAACTTGAACTTTTAGCCCTCGAAATATTTTTGGATTTTTCAGATAGCCAAGTAGCAGTTCATAATCCTGTCCTACCAAATTGGGTATAGCGGTGTGTGACATGTCCTGTAAATTATGATTGCTGAGTTTAACTAGGTATGATTCCCAGCACATGATAAACTTAAATATATGGGCATGAAACATAGACATGCAAAAGCTATGATACTGAACTTTGCATATACCATTAAAATGGTATGTTGCAGTGGAACATAATATTTTCTGATGACTCTTGTGTGACACTGAGAAGTTGGAAGTCTTCTGCTAGTACAGTGCATCAAGTTTCCAGCAATGCTTTGAGCTACTTATCATTTGATCTGAGTGTGACACTGAGAAGAAGGACATCTTCTGCTGGTACAATGCATCATTTGTTTTAGCAACGCTTTTGAGCTTCTAAATTTCCAGTTGTTTCATCAATCCTCAAGTAAAATTTCAGAGCTGTTTGTACAGCTGTAATCACAATTTCTTATGATGTTTTGAGTAAAAAAAGAAGGATTGCAAACTAGATCGATTTTCTATCCTGCTGCTATGTATTGGTTTGCAGATTTGTCTAGAACATAATGTTAAATTTGTGAATTTTCTGAATAAATTGGGCTTTATTTAATTAGTTTCTGATATTTTAGGTAGTAATAATAAACCTAACAGCCTTTACCTTACAGGCTCTTCATCTCCAGCATGGCTATAACAAAAAGCCTACTTCTCTTACATTATCTTCTTTTCTTCTATTTCCTATCTTCTTTTGCTTTATCTCTGTCAATGGTTACGATGATTCCAGACACTGCTGGGCCTATTTTTGGCTGCTTCCTTCATCACCAATGCCAACAATGCAGGCTCCCGGTCCCAGCTACAACAAGCTTCTACTATCTGCAATTGCTGGTCTCCACTTTTTGTTATCTCTTGTGGAGTCACAGATAGCTTGTTAACCTCCTCTTGATGGTCACAAATTTTAGAAATTATTCTCTTTTAATCCACTGTATCATTAACAGTTATTTAAAGGAACTATGGATGTATTTAATGCTTCCCTCTGGTAGGTTTGGAATATGAAGCAAAAAAATGCAGGAAGGTATTCTTTTATTGCATGATATTAGCAAGTTATCATTGACATGGAGCCTTTCAAAACATGGGTCACTCATCAGGTCAGCTGGTTGGACTGATAGTATACTAAACAATAAAATAAAATAAAATAATTATAAATATGAATATTGGTATAAAAAAAAAGGGAACAACTATGAAGATTGGGCAATTATGCAGAGAATGTGGAAAATAGATATATGCATATAATGTGCTATAAAAATATATATATAAAAAAATCGATTGTATACTTTTTTTTTATAAAAAAAATTGATCATATTGAAATTATCCTTATCCTGATTGAGTCCCCTGAAGTTGTTGAAGTTTAGGGCTTTGGGGATTGGCAGCCAAACTGGTTGGGATAGCAGTCAAAGGGACCAAGTAGAGGCTGAGCTAGTTTTTGAGGAGGTTGGAGATGGATGTTTGAAGGCTTTGCCATTGGTGGCGGCGGCTTTGTAACTGTTGACCGGTAATGCTTGGCATCCACATGACTACTTTAGGAGCGCTACTGGTTGGTCGTTCTCCCCCTCCTCTCTATCTCTCTCTGGATCAGGTTGTTCCCAACCTAATCACCAACCCTTGGGTAGCTAGGGCAAGTGAGGATTGGACAAGATCTGTATTAGAAAGGAGGAGGGTGTCAATGAATGATTGGAGTTGAAATGAGATAACGGCATGGAAAAGAGAAACCAAGAGAGCTGGGTAGAGATCAAGAAGGATTGGGGTTTGGGGTTTTTGTTCTGATCTAACTTTTAGAAGTTGATCCAGGCTTTATAGAATAGGAAGGATTGGTTCTTTCAAACCCATCCTGGTTGCTGATTCAGCAAAAATTCAGCCAATGAATGGCTTCTAACAGGCCTCAGACATTAGTGATCTGATTGCCCAATTAGGCTGGTCACTTCTCCAGTTCAACTGGCCACTCCAGTCCAGTTCTGATAACAGTAGATGCTAGGACAGGTTTGGTTTTGGTCCATACATCAATTAATATTGTTTTGACATCTATAGGATGATGTTCATATGGTATTATTGTACTAGGGCAGTATGAAGCATGATGAATTTGGTAGTATATGTTTGATGTTTTGTTTAATGCATCTGTATATTGTATCTATTTTCGTTGTTTAATTTTCCTGAACTTTTGCCGAACTTCTCCCAATTTGGTTCTGAATTCAGAAGTTTTAGGCCTAGCTGAATGATCTGTGATGCTGAACTTGTGACTGTAACTATTTCCTGATCTTGTGAGGTTAGTAAATAACAAAAATAAATATAAAATATGCAATTTAAACTTTGAGGTGAAAACAATGCAGGAGCCTGTGATTTGTTAGTGCAAGGAATATACGGTAAAAGAAGAAAATTCAATATTTATCTATCTATCCTTTAAAGATGTCTGGATCATGAGAAAAAAAATTCTCTATATGCACTTGGAAGATTAAAAAAAGTTTTGCTACATTCCATCTCCTAATATTCCGATCTTTTGCTTAAGAGGGTAGTGTTTTATTTGTGCTTGATTTATTTTTTATTAAATATTTGAACACAATATTTCTTCACTGGTTTGATCTTCTACATAGATGTACCAAGATCCATTATGTTCAGGCCATTGCTGTTTGTGTTCCCTTGCTCTCTTTCTTTTCTCCTTAGTCTTCTATCTCTTGTTTGCTGATTATCTTCTGGCTTGCTGGCGATGTTCATTATTGTCCTTTGACTGTTAACTCTGTTGTTCTGCACTCTTGTCTGCTTTCTAATATAGCATATGTCACCTATGCTAGATAACCATCAGCAGGCAAATGGTTGACATGTTTAACCTCATTATTAAATAATATCTCATTAGAATGCGGCATTATTCTGACATCACAGGCCAATTGAGTGTTGGCCAATTGGGAGAAGCATGGTGAGTTTACTGGTTAACTTCTGGTTAACATTATCAATCAAAGGAAAACATCACGGTGTGATTCTAGAATTTTATATGTTGTAAAGTGTAATGAAGAATGGCCATTACAGTGATCCATCAAAGTTGGGAGACCTTTCTCTTAGGTCATTGTTGCTACTGAGACACTCAAAATCTCCTAGCTCAAATTCAAAATGGATGGCTCTTTTGATTTTGGTTGGCCAAAGTGGCAGGTCAGAAAGGCAATCCTCTAGTTTTCTTGCTTTGTGGGTGTTAAAATAGAAATATCAAAATTTATACCTTTATTTCTCAAAGGTGATGGAAAATCAGAATATCATTTTTTTTTTGAATTTGTCGTATAGTTTGAAGGTTGTGGAAGCACTTTTAATACCTTCAAATGCTTGCTGAAAATTGATTTGTTGGGAATATTTTTTTGGAGATCAATATGATGGAAGGTTTTAAGGCACTTTTTAGAGTCTGGGAGCAAAAGGTAATCATAAGCACTTCTTTGGGACCAATATATCTGATTATTATCTCTTTCCAAAAGACATATACAATATGTTGATTGGGCAAATGAGAAACACTTCTTTAATTTGTTGTTGTAATCACCCTCATAATTGCTAGCCATTGTTTGATCTAAGTTTACACTTTGATGAAAATTTTTCTATAAATTAGGTGATTGAAAAAGTTGATTGATATATTACAAGGACAGCTTGCACCATGTATTCTGGACCTTTGAGAGGTCTACATGCTATGAAAATAGGTTTTAAATTTCATGGGATGAGGTTGTTTCAATTTTTTTATAGAACGGGATGTGCTGCCATCTTGCCCCATCCCAATACTTAGGAGTGGGGTTGTCCCAAGACATAGGATAGGGGTTGTCTTAAGACACAGTGATTGGGGCACTGGGAGGATGGTAAAACGGTCTCGTTTCGACACTTGGGACAGTAACATGTCCCAAAGTGCCGCAGAACTTTCCGTCAAGATTTGAAACCATGCTTTGGATGTTCTCATTTTAAAAATAACTATTTCTTCTGATAGTGAGTGGTGTATAACATCTCTTTATTGAATTTGGCTCAATGAACATTATAAATTGGGTGTAAAGTGGAAACGTTCATAGATGGTATTGGTCTATTCAATCATGTGGGTCATAGTTTACATGGATGTTTAAGATTTTTGTCTAAGTGAATGCAGATAAGAATTGGTTTCATGTAGAGTATTACTTTTGGAATTAGGTTTTTTTTTTTTTTTTTTGGAAATGCCCCAAGACCTTCTCTAAAAAGGCTAGATGGGATATGTTTGTTGGGTTCCTTGATCTGGTAAGGAGTACTTAAGATTTATCTATTACATAACTAATGTGGGATTAAATATATGCTAGCACGGGCTCTTACATACTCCATTGTATAAGCCCTAGCATCCTCACTATGCTAAGGGTCCAAATCCAAATCCAATCACAAACACTATGAGTTCGTCTTAGTATCCTCTAGTCGATATGGGCTTTGGGCCGAGTTGGTTGGGTACCATTTGTAACAAAATTCATGATTTCATCCAAAAAGGCTAGTTGGAAGGTATTATTTAGATATTTGTATAGAACTAAGGAACTTAAATGACACTTCCTGGTGAGCCTTTTCGAGTGAGTTCCTGGGTTGTTACATAGAACATGCACGATGCCTATGAAATCTCACTTAAAAGTTACCTTTGTATCAGAATGACTTGCTGCGGACTAGCTTTCTAATGCCCTTCTAGAGTTTGATGCTCTTTCAGAAATTGTGTTCCTCTGTTGAAGTTTTGTCAGTGATTTTGTGAACACCTTTGCTCCTTCAATTTGTTGAGGCATATTGCTGATTTCATATGGGAATTTCTGGCAGGTATTTATTTGTGAACAAAAGCTTTACACTAGATCACAACTGAATCAACACACAAGCACTGGTGATTCAGAGGTGGATGGTAGTGAGAGTGAACGTGGTGGCTTCATGGGGCATCCCATGTGTGAGTTCTGCAGGAACCCGTTTTATGGAGATAATGAACTGTACATGCACATGTCAACAGAACATTATGCTTGCCATGTATGCCAAAGGTACCTTTCTTTTATTTATTTTTTTGCTCTTAAATTGATCAACTTGTACTCAGAACTTCATGTTTAACATCTACTGTTACCTTAACAGGCAACATCCTGGGCAGTATGATTATTACAGAAATTATGATGACCTAGAGGTATGATGTTTTGTTATTTTCCCACAGCTATTTTAAGGGAATGCTAGATCTACACACAAAGTGTGGATGAGTACATCATGTGATTTGTGTGCTACATTGACCTCTTCTTTTGTTGGACTTGCCCGTCCAAATCACATGATCTGCTGGGTCTTGTTATAGTCTTTGCAAAAGAAACTTGACATTCCATTTGGATATCAGTGCATTTTTCCAACTTTTGTATTTATTTTTTTAAAATTTATGTGATTAATAAAACGAATTTGGTTGTATTGCTAAATGCTAATCCACACAGATGCATTTCCACCAAGAGCATTTCCTATGTGAGAATGAAGCTTGCTTGGCAAAGAAGTTTGTTGTCTTCCAAACTGAAGCTGAAATGAAGGTGTGTAAGTCTATTCAATTAATATATTCAACAACAACATTTCCTCTTTATTTTTTCTTTATAGTGTTATATGTCAGATCTCAGTTGTAATGCTGTTAAAATTTGTTCAGAGGCATAATACCATTGAGCATGGGGGGCACATGTCTCGATCTAAGCGGAATGCTGCACTTCAGGTAATGCAACAATTCCAGTCTCATATTCTTTTGCTTATTTCATTATAAATGTTGTTTTAGCCTTCCAAATGAGTATTAAAGACACCATTTTTTGGCTAGGTTTGCTTATCTTCATGCTATCCATTGATGTCCTGCTTTTGTTCACATCTTTAATTTAGATACCTACTAGCTTCATATTTCGACGAAATGAACAAGAACAGCGGCGAGGAAGAGGCCGTGGATTTCGTTCCAATCCATCTGGCAACCAACTTTCTGTGGCCAGTCAGGTCAGCCTGGAGACAGCAATAGCAGAGAGCAGAGTTCATGATTCTTCTTCTAGTGCTCGTCCAGTTGCTGAGGTTGGGGATATAAGTCAAGGTGACCCAGTTACAGGTTCTTTGGAATCATTATCTATCAATTCAGGTCTTGACCCACATTCAAGATCTCCTGCGACACAGAACCCAAGCTCTCAGACTGCCCCAATTTTAGAAGAATCTTCCTTCCCTTCCCTTGCAGATAGGGAGCTACCTGAGCCCTCTTCTAGGTACGCTCAGGTTCTTACTCAAAGCTCAAGGAGTGCTGCCCGTCTTGGAGAAGAATCATTTCCTCCTCTACCGGGTGCAAGTAAAAGCAGTAAATCAAAAGGTGCACTTGGACTAGAAAGTTTGGCAAAAAGTACCCTTGCATCTCGTCTTCATCAACATAGCAGGGCCTCTGTGGCAATTAACTCTGCTCGCCCTAGGCCATCAGATAATCGTGAGGGTGTCTCTTCTAGTTCTACAAGTTCTCAGATTAGAACAGCAACAACCCATGGACCGACACCACTGAGTTCAAATTCTCAGCCTTCGATGATGACAACACACAGAGAAAATGGGTTCACATCACCTTTATCTGAAAATTCTGCATGGAACTTGAGTAGCACAAATAAGATAAAGCATTCTGCATCAGCTCCAAGCCTTGTTGAGGGAGGGTTTTTGAACCAAGCTACATCTAGTATGGTTTATGCTACGAGTGGAAGCCAAGCATTGCCTACAGTCAACCAATCTCTGGAGGATGTTCACACCACAAACAAGACTTTGGTGGAAAAAATACGTGCTGGCTTAGGAATGGATGAGGATAAATTTGCTACATTTAAGAGCATATCTGCTGAATATCGTCAAGGAGTGATTGATACCTGGGAATACCTTTCTTATGTTGAGCAGTTTGGCCTGTCTCATCTTATTCTTGATCTGGCTAGACTTTGTCCCAATGCTCAGAAGCAGAAGGAACTTACTGATGCCTGCAATGTCAATCTAAGGAGCAAGAGTCTGCAAAAAGATGTTGGCAGCAGTAGCACTGCTGCCAGCTCAAAAGGGAGTAATCTCTTGAACAAGGGAAAGGGAAAAATTGTAGACCATGCGGAAAATACTAGTTCCAAAGATGCATTAGCAAATCACATTTTAAGCACTGTCAGAACGCTGCAGTCAAGTCAAAAGCCTCAGGAAGAAGAGGTGGAGGTTTTGTCAAAAGATGGCTACCGAGCTGCCAAGGGTAAACAGCAATTACCAGCTGGGGAAGCTTACATTAACTCAAATTCTGTTGACACAAATCTGGTTGACTCTACTGGCAATAGAGAATCTCTTGCAAACAATGCCAACTCTAACCAGAATCCTGGAGATGGAGGAAGCAGTAAACAACGTCGGAAGACTTCGAAGTTCCATAGAGTCCGTCTAGGTGATGGTTCAGCGGCAGTGCTTCTGAACGTTGATCGTTCAAATGTTAGCCCTGAGCACACAGAAAGGGAATCTACTCACAAACCCTCTAATGGTTTGCCAGTAAGAGGTGTTTGGCGGAATGGGGGTGGACAAAGGCTGTTTGCAAACTCTCAGAAGGATCCCTCAAAGTGATGCCTATTACCATTATTTCGTATGTTTCTTAGGAAATTTTATTGAAATTGAATGCTTGTGTTGATTGGTTTCCAAAATTAACTAGCTTGGCACCCATTTGTCTTATAAGTCCAACAAGCTGAGCTAGAGAGCCTGTGCATCACTTTGTTTTTTGATTGTTTTTCACAGTGCCTGATTTTTTTCCGAGTCTGCCTGCATCATTGAAAGGCCATATTGTTGATAGTGTATTAGGATAAAGAACTGAAAGAGCCTGTGCATGGTATTTTGTGCACTTGGCTGGGTCCAGCCTGCATAATTTTGATAATTAAAGGTAATTTACTTACTAAAATCAATGTTCTGGGACTTGCTCTGTTGATTTTGGCTGTTACACATGGTGGAATACATTCTTGTTGTCTCTACATTCTACTGTTACAGTGGCCTTGCTTTATACATTGGATTTGCATAGAGATACTTTTGAATACTCCATGATCTATAGGTGTCACTAAATAGTGGCAGAAGGCCATCCACTTCGTTTCTTTCAGTTTTTTTTATTTCACTTATATTTTAGTACTCTGGCAAAAAAAAAAAAAAAAAGGTACTGTTCCCTTTCTCCGGTCCATATATGAAAAAAATTTGGTATCAGATTAATAGTTTTAGAAATAATAAACTATAATCTATTTGGATAGGCTGCTGGAATGATTTATGATTGTTTCCTAGCAATTATGTCAGATATCTGTTATTGAGTACAACAGCTAATCGAAACAGATCTTTTATCTCCTTAGCTCTTCCAATGCATGTATGATCAAATTAAGAATTATCATATAAAATGAAAAGCTTACTGTCTTAATTATTGAGAAATTATTCTACATCTTCAGCATCTTCTCGATTGTTCAAGGTTAGAACAAATTAAAGATTCAGTCATTTACATGCAATTTGTGTGATATAATTAGTTGGTAATTACTAATCAGTGTCGGTGGAGACTTGGCTACAATTTTTAGGCTTATTATCATAATCCATTATGGCGTAATAATTGGATCCATCATATCATTACTATTGGTTTAACCTTAGCTCTGGCAGCACCAAAACTGAAAGGTTAAAGTTGTCTAAGAGGGGTCTAAATTCTCTTTTTCCACTGATGCTCTCCGTCAAATGAGAAAAAGTTAGGACGCTTGCGTGCAAGATAGAGTATTTCAAGGCAGTTTTCTTTCTTGATGCATGAATGCTACGAAAATTGGAACATTTGCTGGTCTAATTCTTATGCTTCAGCACCATGACCATGATCTCAGTTTAATTGCATAAACTGGATATGAAATGATGGTGCTGTATGATTGATGTGGAAGCGTTTTATTTCATTTAAACTGCTCCTGGTAAATGACATTGTTTAACCTTAGGTACACATTTGATAGGTTCTTCACCTGACATTTCACTGTTTATAGATGCTGCAAAGAAGTTCCACCGGGTGCACACAAAATTTACTATCATTGCCTGTTAGTTGGCAAGGAATTCAATTAGGATGAAATTTAGATATGATACATTATTTATGTGTCCTTCCGGTTCTTCTATCTCTTTTATTCTTTTTCAACGTCATCTCCGCTTTAATGTAAGCGCAAAGTGATGGTAGGAATTTCCTTTTTTTTTTTTTTTTTAAGGAAAAAGAGGGATAGAGAGGAGACTACAGGGCATGCACGTTCCGCACGACACCTAATCCAAACCATTCAATTATTGCCAGTTCATGGAAGCAGAATCTCTGTGATGGCTCCCCAGAAAGTCACTTTGAAATGACAGATTAATTTACATCATGATTAGTTTTAGAAGAAGCAGGCAAAACTTTATTCATCCTCTCAAGATCCTATTCTTTTCTTTTCTATCCTAAGGATTCTGTGGATCGCGAGTATGTCAAAAATATTTCAAAGCTGGTTTTAAAGTCGCTAATGCTAAGACTGCGTTAATTTTCATGACCACATTGGCGTGCATGCTTGCGCTCTCTCTCTCTCTCTCTCTCTCTCTCTCTCTCTCTCTCACACACACACACACACACACACACACACACACACAGAGATTAACTTTTTTTGGGCTGCAACAACACAGAGATTAACTTTTTTTGGGCTGCAACAACTAGCAAGTTCAAAGGTGGGAAACCAGTACAGAGCACACTAAATATGAGACACGCAGGACATAGCGTAAGTAAATAGCGTAAGTAAAGCACACGACCACAACCTAATACAGTCTATGAAAGTTCCGCTGCAGCCTACCAAGCTGCCAAGCCACCACTATCCACAGTTTCCTCGTGCAGCCACATGATCATGGCATGTCAGCGCTCTGCCCTGCAAGCCCAACATTGGGTAACCCTGGCACACTTTCGGGAAACCCCGGCACCGTACCGGACCCTGGCACACCACCGGGAAACCCCGGCACAGTACCGGACCCTGGCGCACCACCGGGAAACCCTGGCACACTACCGAAGCCCGGGAAGGCACCGCCATACACTCGTTGTCCGAGCCCGAACCCAGGTTCGAAGCCGAAGCCTCCACCAAAGATGGGGCTGCCGCCTGAGAAGCCTCCAAAGTCTCCAGGGATCTGAGGCTGATTTGGTTTGGGATCGACCTTGATGTCTCTTCCTTCAAGGCCCCTAACGAAGGCGGCAAAGCAGAAGGCAAGGATCAGCACCGTCTTGGTATACTTCTCCATGTTCGCTTCTTTTACTCGTTGCGTGGCCTATGAGATGTTGCTACCCTCCCACCCCATCTTATAGCAGAGAGGCCTAGTGGGTGTTCGCTGTTTTCTTCAAGAGGATAATTAATTTGCGTCCAGACGCAAACTAAAGAAGCGGAGCTATTAAGAAGGCATTCATAAAAGAGAGATCAATGGAAACCCATAAAAGCGGACGGCATTGCTCACACGATCGCCGGAAAGTCAGTTCTCACGTCGGCTATTCAAAAAGTAACGAAAAGACTCATTCATAAACTTCTTCCACCGTAATTAGCTTTTACTGTAGCTTGATGGGTAAAAACTCGGACAGAGCGATGAGACTCGAGTCATGTTATCTTTGAGCAGGAACCAAAGAGCGGTACGTGGTACGATGTTCCTAGGCGTTGCTTGTACTTTTTGCTGCTGTTCAATCAAATAATCGAGTTAGTGGAGCCTACTAAGACGAGTCGACTTTAATCGCTAACCCACCCACTTTTGTGGGAGCTTGGCTGGCTGGAGTTGATAGCAAACCTACCGCTCCCGAGGAATGGCCCGAGTATTATTTTAAATGCCAGGCCGTTTGGTCTGGTGAGACGCCCATGAGACTAATAGGTTTTGGTGGTTGCTCTTTCCTTGATTCTTTTCATCATCTTAACTTGATACAAGGCAGTGACTGATAGGCTAGATGAAAAGACTTTAGACCAACCATATATGGTTCCCCACCAAGAGAGAGAATTCTGGGAGATATGATTAGACCAAATGCAGTCAGTCCCTTGCACCGTGAGCTTAGAGACTGCGAGGTTAACTTTGGGGCGGTGGAGTGGGGATGAGATGTAATGGCGCTGAGAAATCTTGATTTTTGCCGCTTGGAGCGTTGTTAGGGGGGTAGCATGGCGCAGCGGCTTTAATTCGCTATCAACATTTCCTCCCACCGGACGCGTGGAGGCCGTGGATTACTCGTGCTGCCATCCGTATGGAGCACTAATAGTCCCACTTATTTCAGAGTCGAGAATTTTGTTGGCGTCTTTGAGAGACATTTGACAGCTATAGCTTAGATGCAGAGGCCTTGTGGTCCATGTTTTGGCACCTTACCATTTGTCTTTAGCTTACCAAAATTGTAAAAAAAAAAAAAAAAAAAAAGCTGGAGACATGCTAACCAAATATAAGAAATATTTCAATAAATAAAACTAATGCACAAATTAGATCCAAATCAAAACTTTAATTCAATAATTAGACCACCAGAATAATAACTCTTTTAGTAGCAACAACATCAATAATAAAACCTTAATTTCAAACTGTTTAATATCGGCTATATAAATCCTTTTTATTATTTAACTTGATTTTGAGTAATATATATATATATATATATATATATATATATATATATATATATATATATATATATATATATATATATATATATATATATATATATATATATATATATATATATATATATATATATTTGTAAGATGCAAAGTTCTTAAATTTTTTTTATCATTTTCTTCTAATTAATTTTTGACCTGTTTCAATTTTTTTTTTCTACATATATTAAATTATTTATATGCACATGTCTATTTTTAAGTCGTTTTGCATATATAAGTCATTGTCGTCTTAATTTATTCTTGATTTGTGTTACTTTTATACTTTTATAAATAATTTTATTTTTTTATTTTATCTAAAATATAGAATTACAAATATAATTAATATTCAAATGATTTGCTTCTTTGTGAAAAAAACTTTTGCAACATCTTATGTGTATTATATCCAACTTCCAATCATGAACGTATCTTGACCAAGCTGGTGAAAAGTTTCGATTGTTATATCAAAATCCCAGCTTAATTCCACCTCCACTGGGCTCCGGTGAAAGTATAAATATATCAAAATGTTAAATAGGGCTCAGTCCTCTTGGAAGAATTCAAAAAAGGCCTCGTTAAAAATGCAAGCAATTGCCAAAATCCACAAAGGCCATCAAGGTTGGGTTAAAAAGTCGGCCCAATCCACGGCCCAGTTGCATCCTTTATATTCCCAAAACGCCCTCCCTGAACGTCCTAACGGTGTCGCGCAACGGCTCCGTTAACGGGAGCTCGAGAGGAAGAGCGCGAGAGCGAGAGAGAGAGAGAGGGGGAAAGAGATCGAAGATGACTGTGGGGACGTCGTCGACGGGAGGGACGCATGCGTACGGGGAGCCGGCGTACTGGGATCAACGGTATCGCCAGGACCCGGGGCCCTTCGACTGGTACCAGAAGTACAAAGCCCTTGCCCCGCTCCTCGTCCTCTACCTCCGCCGCACCGACCGCCTCCTCCTCGTTGGCTGCGGTAACTCAGGTCCGTTTCTCTTTCTCGGGTTTTGATTTCATCCTTTCTTTCTACTTATATCGCTCTCAATCTCTTGTGGTAAAGAACTCGATTACGTGATGGTTGATCGGATCGGGTAAGAGACCTCAGATTTTCTTTCTTTTCTTTTTCCCGTGTTTTAGGAGCGATGAGTCAGTTTTATTTGTTTTGAGTGTAAAATCCGGAGAATTAGTTGAGTAGTTGCTTTAAATTCTTTTTTCTAATTTAATTCTTTTACCAGATCTATACAAATAAAAAATTTAGGGTGCTCAGCCCTTCCTTTGGTTATTCTTGCTGCTGAGAATATTGATGTCTTAGTAATAAGGCGACTTAGAAACGGTGAACTTGAATGGCTCAAGCTGGCTAAAATGGGATAACGAACCTCAATTTTAAGAAGGGTTCTTCATGTCTTATGAATTGTGATGCAATTAAGGGGAAGATTTGGAAGTTTATCATTTCATCAATTTTGTTTATTTCCATTTGGAGTTCAAAATATTTCGCTTGGATCAGCATATTGCTGAATTAGTACATTGAGGCGTCGACTCCGTGGAGCTCTTTCTCGAGGTTGACCTACATTATTACCTCTTGGTTCTTGGTCACTCTTAGCTTGCTCACCAATTTGCCTGCTTTTTGCTTGCGTATGTAATGGTACATGCAACATGACTAATTAACTGGTAAATTTTCTTATATTGTAATATTGTGTGCATTTGAATTTTTTTTCCATGATCAGCATTTAATGTTCAGTCTATGCTTATAATTTTACAGCACTTGGAGAAAGCATGGTCGCTGATGGTTATCAGGATGTTGTCAACATAGACATATCTTCTGTGGTAATTGAAGCTATGCAAAAGAAATATCAGGATAAACCACAGCTCAAGTGTATCCTACAAATAATAATTATTCTACAGTTGTTTTCTTTCTTTCCTTCCTTTTCTTTTTCTTTTTTCTTTTTTTTTTTTTGTTGGGTGGGGGGGGGGGGGTGTTGCGGGGGTTGGAACTGGAGAGTTCAAGGACAGCGTAATGCTTTGATGAAATTTTGTACTTTATTTGTTCCTTTTGACCATTTTGACAGATATCAAAATGGATGTTAGAGATATGAGTGCTTTTGAAGATGGTTCATTTGATGCCATTATTGACAAAGGTATTTTTTATCAAATAATTTCCTTGTGGTTAAGTTTACATTGTGTTAAAAATTCTTATATTCATTTGCCTTTCTTGGTCTTTTTTTATTAGTTTGTTTATTCTTTTTGTGAAATTTATCACATTTTTATTTATGGTTATGTTTGTATGCAGGAACCCTTGACTCTCTCATGGTGAGTGCCTTACAGCTCAAATACTTTCTCTTGTTGTAATACCAGGGTCCAGCATGTGCAAGGCCGTGCTTTGTTATAGGACAAAACTAAGGTGCAGTTCGTTAGGTGCTTACCACAAGTGACATGTATAATTTTACACTCTATTAGATGCTTGAACTCTATTAGAAAAATGGTGATAAACACATGTCACTTATTAAGTGGAGAACTTGATGCTAAATGCGTAACGAACTGCATCTAAGTTTTATCCTTTGTTGTAATGATGGTGGGTCCCATATATCAAAGCAAGAGAGGCAGAGATAGCGGAGGCCATAAATGATTTTTTATTTCTTTGTTCTTGTGGGGGTGAGTGGTCTAATGTGGAAGGCCTTAGAGTCCAGCATGCTTGCTTGAAATTGAGGCTTTTCCATTATATAGAGAGAGAAGAGGCTGATATTTGTATTATTGATTTGTAGTGTGGACATAATGCGCAAAACAATGCAACTAAAATGCTGGAGGAGGTTGGCAGGTAAAAATAATGTCCGATCGTGTAAATTTTCTTTAGCATTCATTTTCTTTTAGTTTTAGCTTGTCGACTTAAATTGAGCTTGCCTGATTATATCTCTATCAGGGTTCTCAAGGATAAAGGGATCTATATCTTGGTATTGTATTTGTTCTAATTGAAGCTTATTTTTGTTAATTATTTAATTTTTTTTACAGCTTGAGAAACAACATGGTCTCTTTCAGTAATTTGTCTAACTTTTCTTTTGCTTATGCAGATTACTTATGGAGATCCAACTTATCGATTGCATTTGTTGAGGGATTCGGACCTTTGGAATATACATATGCATGTAATAGGTCAGCCAACATATTATCAATGTGGTTGTACTAGCAAATTGTGATCATGGCTGTGTCTGTCTCTTACTCCTAGTTCTACCTACTTGGCTTTATTTATTATTTTACATAATACCGAACAAATGAAATTTTTGAGGCACTATATTTGTCTCATACATAATATGGTCATCTTAATAGTTTCTTTCATTTGGTTACATAAATAAGGAAAAAGGGGGGAGTAAAAGGAAAGAAGAAAAAAAGAGGAAAAGAAAGGTGGGTTGAATTAATAAAAGAAAAGAAAAAACTTAAAGTTATCAGCTCCTTGTCTTTGAGATTTAGAGGGATCTATTCTATGTGATCTGCTAACTATTTGCATTATTTTAAAGCTTTCTTCCCTTTGTTCCATTATATACAAGATGCAGTGGCCTATGGCTTCTATCCAATTGGAGAAATCTTTAGTTAAGGTATTCCTTTGGTTCAAAAGTATCAATCCTTTTCCCTTATCTTAACCAACAATTACATAGCAAAAGCACATCCCTCATGTGTCTCAAGATTATGGTCATGATTCAAGAACTACACTGTTAAGCCTATCTTATGAGATTGTATGATTGACCTGGAGGCTCCTGAAGTAATTAGGTTCTGGGACTTTAGTATCATTTTTTTTTTTTTTTTTTGGCAATTTTGATGAAGGAATGAGCATGGTTAGAAGTAACCTTTGGGTACGTTATCGTGTCGATAAAGTTGACAACTTCTTGCTGGATCATGAAGTCATATTGTCGTTGGCTGCTAGCTAATGTCAGGCTCTTGCAATAGGATGTTGTAAGATTTTTTATTTTTAAGAAGGAACAACCATCAGAAAAGGCATAAGTGAGTGGGATACCCGGAGTGCTATACAGGCTAGGATACTTAGGAGGTTAATTCTACAATTTTATGATGTTCCATGCAAGCATAAATGGAGGAGAGGGTTAGGATGCGAGAGACTGGCCTAGGGAAGGGTGGAGAGATTTTATTTTAGTATTAATCTTGTCTAATATGTATTTCTTTTTTCATGCAATTAAGATGGATATGGTGGGTTGAAGGTTGATCTGATGCTCAAGAGGTTGTTTTGGGACTTGAAGGATGGACTGAAATGGACAAGATGGGAGCATTAAGGATTAGATTGCTTATTTTGGGATGTATAAGTGGCAGGTGTCTCTATTATGTTGTTTATATTAGTTAGAAATAAAGATGAAGCTTACACCCAAGTCATCTTGGTGTATGGACCCATCAAATCAAGTAGCAAGAAAAGTTAGAGAGCTTGATAGGATGACATGGGGTTTGGATCTATATTGTGTAGGAGGAGATTCCATTCTTGCCAGGCTATCTTTCTAAAGGAGAAGGGCATTGTGTTAAATACTAGTGGTTTTGTCCAGGATATTGAAGGAACATAATCTGTGATATTCCGTTGAGATTTTTTTTTTCCTTAATATTTTAAGTCATAAAAGGAGCCAAATCTTCATTGGTCTTGCTTGATATTCAAATATGATTTTGCGATCAGGTTTTGCAGTGGTGATGCCATATGTTGCGTCATCAGATCTTGCTTGACATTTAAATCTGATTTGTGAGCATGTTTGAAAGGAAGTAAAGAAAGTACAGTTTCTTCAAATTCAGCTTCTGCTAAGACTCTTGCATCAGATCCTGTCCATGTTTTCATAATATGAATCTTTCGTTCATTTGATGAAGACAAGTACATGGAAAAAATGGAGAAATTTTTCCTTCTGCATGATGTTTAATGAATTACTGCAGCAAATATACCTTACAGAACCCTAAAACTGGTCCATTGAAACCTCTCTTTAAGTATGTAATATGCAACTCTTCCCTAAGCTTCTTACCTCAGAAAGGTGAAGAAAAGAGATATGGGGTGCTAATGGAAGATGCCAGATTGCATGGTATCATTTTGAAGACAAGCTTGAGTTTTCTGTAGTTGTTACCACTCCATAATAGTCCTTGGCATGTATAGATAGATAATTCTTGGGAAATATATGTGAAGGCACAAAAATATGTCTAGGAAACATGGTTAAAAATTAAAGTCTTATGTTAAAATTTGTCTTGGATGTTGAAACACGAGGTTTCTCTCAAATATTATGCACAATGGTCCTTCCATCTGTGCACATTATTGCTTTTATATGTTATGGGAATATCCTGTTCTATGGAAACACCCTTGTTCCATCAAGGCTTCAAATTTAAAATGAGAAGGTAGCATCAAAATAATATTATAAGAAATAAGAAACACAAACCTCTGCATTATGGAGCTACATTACATAGTATTGTATTGACATGTCTCCCAATAAATATCATGTATCAAATGATCGGACAAGGAAAGTTTTTGAATTCTGATATTGTGAAGCATAAAAGGACTCAAATCTGCTGATATATGATTTGTATTCTTAAAGAGTGAAATTTTTAAGGGGTTTCTATGACTTGAGCATGGCATATGATAAATTATCATTATTACTTATTTTCCACTTTTGGCAAACTAATTATTGTATTTTTGAGTTTATAGGAAATTTTTTTCTTGGGATAAGACAATCAATGTCTGTCTGTAGGAAAAAATGATCTGTTACACCAAATTTCAAGGGGGCTGCTGAAAGGGTTATGTGGATTAAAAGACCTGAAAGTCATAGAACTTAAGATCGACTGAAGTTCTTCACAATATCTGGAAGCTCTATATATCTAGCATTGGGAAGAAATGAATGATGTGGGACTGATTATGGAGGATTTAGAGAGAAAAATGGGGCTAAATACACAAATGGTGCATGAATAGTGTCAAGTTACCCAAGATTCTCAAGTAGATTTTTGTTTTTCCCCTGTTCTCTTCAACAGTTTTGTTTCCAGGGGTGGCAGCTTTCCCAGGTTTAGTGACTCTGATCATTTTGTGAGGACTCGAAATTTATTTTATACTCTCCTCTCATGGTTGACGCATATGATGGCATCTTTGTTTTGATTTAGAACCTACTTTGGGCTTCTTCTAGCAAGAATGTGGATATCTTATTCATTCTGGAATTCACTTGCGGCATGCTTCGAGTTATTTACTGTTGGGGATAGGATTGAAACAAGTGAATTTGTAGGTATTGATACTTAAGCAACCTGTTATTCTTTTTAGTGATAGAAACACCCTTATTCCATTAAGATTTCTAAGTGTAAACCACTACGTAGGATTAAAACAGCACTACAAGAAGAGCAAAACGTACCACACATCATAATGCATTGGCCATTGACCACTGCATTATTTCATATCTATAGCCCAAACATTGCCATGTATCAAATTATGCAACAGGGAATGCTTTGATACTGTAAACCATACAAGGATTAAAATATGCTAAAATATACTCTTACTTGAAGAATGGAAATATTTGAGGAGTGCCAACTGAAATATATAGTGGTTGAATTTGGTTTGCAAGCTATTATTAAGTGTATTGTCATGTTCTGATATAACCTTGGGCATGACGCATGATCCTTAATTATAAATACTAACATTCGGCATGTGCCATGCATGTTTTCCATTGCAAAAAGGAAAACACCATCTGCCATAGATATTGTGGGCCCTATCCACTGTATATTATACTGTTGAAAGCTTCCTTAATGCTCCTCATATAGGAAATCCTCAGATTGGTGGAAACAAAAAAGGAAAAAAGAAGTGGAAAGACTTCAGAATCTACACTCTTGCTAGATTTTAGGCCTTTCCCTTTCGGCTATGGATGAAATGGAAATAGGCAGTTGCTTGAGAGGTTGTGAATGGGGGGAAATATTAATATTCACTGTCTGACTCTGGCCACAAAAGGGCATCTGCTTTACAGAGAATAGTCTAGTCACAGAAAACTTCTGCCATTGAAATAGTAAATAGGAGCCTAAAAGCATGTTAAGATGTCATTATGACATTCTCAACTTTTGTCAAACTAATTATGCTAGTTTTGAGTTTAAAATGGAAATTTCTGTAAGAACATGATATTTGATGCATCTCCATGGAAGAATACATTCCGCACCAAATATCAAGAGGGTTACTAAAGGGTTACATGGATTAAAAGAGACTAAAGCCATAATGTTTAAGATAAGATCAATTAAAGAAGCTCTTCACGATGTCTAGAAGCTCCGGACAGCTTACACTGTGAAGGTTTGAGTGGTATGGGGTGATGGTTTGGGGGATGGGACGTGATTGTTAGAGCAGAATGTGGGGCTAAATACATGAGCGGTGCAGAAGTAGTATCAATCACCTGGAGATTCTTAAGTAGAATTTTGGTTGAAGATGGTGATTCTGATAGTTTAGCTAAAAAAGTTCGGGGTACGCAAGGGGATTGATTGCTGTAAACTGTCAAGGACATCAAGCTATTTTCTCATAGTAGATGCATCTGTTGACATTTATTTGATGTTTGGATTCAGACTGGGTTTCTTCTAGTGAGAGGTTGGAAATTTATGCTTTTGGGAGTTCACCTTTGACGTATTCTGAGGTATTTATCATTAGGGATGGGATTGCAGGCAATAAGCTGTAGACTAGGTCTCTCCACATATCAATTAGGTGGGTTGTTTGCTTTCATTCCATTTTTGAGTCAAAGGCTGGGATCTTTTTTCAGTGCTTGTTTTGATATTTTTGCATGCACAGTTGTTTTGATATTTTTCAGTGCTTGTTTTACATTTCATTTTCATTTTGCTTCTGTCCTTTGCTCTGATCCTCGGCTAAAGACAGAAGTAGCACATATTGGTAAAACACATCATCAGGAAAGTCCTGATACTCAGTTATCTGGATTTAGTCCTAAATATGACTTAATTCTATTTCAGAAACTTCCTGTTTTGGGGAGGAGCCTTCTTAATGAAAGATATGACATTGTGTTTTTGTTTATTATCTGCTGGGTTACATGTGGTTTCCCTATTCAGATTTGCAGAGACTATATCAACTACTTATTTCCTGTTTCTACTCTTACTAAATTTATGAAGTTATGTTCTACTTCCACCATGAACTTTAAAGGTTTCATACATACTGTAATTCTGAGATGAAACAGAGATGTTTTACTTAGCAGTTTTCAATATTGTTTGCTGTCACAGATAGGATGGAGAAGAGTTCAGAGCAGAAGACATGGGAACTAACTCGGCCTTTGCCTTTAAATGAGGATGGTAGTTCAGTTGCCACTATTCTTGGTACAAACCCTGAAGTACATTACATTTATGTCTGTGTAAAGGTGAGCAACTCTTTCAAAACAATATGTACATAATTCTCCTTGCTCTAAACTCGCTCTCATGACCTGATCCGTGATGCTTTGCGTGTGTGGTTTTACATCCTGTTTCAGGAGACATCGCTAAGGCAGAAGAATCTAAACGAAGAGGTTGAACATTAGCTCCAGGGTTATAAAGCAGAGGAATAAACAATGTTGTAATCCACATTTGTATTCATTTGTGGAAAGTTGATCAGATTCTAATTCTGGTGAGGACGTGAGGGCTGATTAATGCACACTAATTCTGTTGAAATTGTATAACTAGGTGTCAGCGTGTTGCCATTTTCTTTTTGATTTCTTACTTTCTTTTGTTAGCATATTAACATTTGCCTTGGGCTGATATGGAGCTTTTGCTAGATTGAAGTCCCATATGGTTTACCTTCGTGTGCTGGTCTGACCTGACGTTATCAGCTTGAAACCATGTTGATTTGTTGTCGTCTTACCCTATTTTACCTCCAGCATTGTTGATTAGATGGCAAGCATCTTTGTCATGGTTCAAGCCAGGTTAAGGTCGGCGATCAGTGTTGATTTTGGATGATAATAAAATGAGTTGTGGAGGAAAGGATACAGGAACAAGGATCACGGATGATGGTAATGCCGATGTAAAGAAGGGGACAAGGCAACGTAGGAAATGTATAATTATGTGCTGGTTGGGCGGACCACCGAATCCAACGTGGGTAAGGATCCAAAAGTAACATCTGAGAAATCATTTACTCGAGCACCGAAATATTTGTTGTCTGATTAATTGGAATTATGGCTGTCTTATTTAGATGGACTTCCGAGGCCATGAATGTTGCGAGGGACATGGATGTGAATCCTTGCAAGTAATGTCTCCATGGTGGCACTCGACGACAAGCCTTCATCTGGTTTGATTGACTTATTATATACCAGATCCAGTTATGTCTGATGTGCATTATTTAACATCTCATGGCATTGACGAGCAAAGGCTTTTGTATCAATTCAGGACAACCGCCCAAGAGTGCCATGATGCCAACTACCGAGAGGCTCAACTGCAAGCTGATCCGGATATTCCGGGTAACTTTGTGGATTTGAGTTGATGAGCAGCAGGCAACCTTTGCTCTCGTATGATCGATCACACATTGCCGATGTGACGGGCGGTATTCACCTAAGCTACTAGCAGCCTGATCTGTCTTAAGAAACGTTTTAGATAATACGTATTTTTATAGTTATAGTCGACGTCAAATTACATGGCGTTTTTAGTTCCAGAAGCACATTTTGGCCCTCTAAACGAGCTGGAGGTGGCGCCCACCACGCCGTTAATTTGCCCAGCTTTACCATGTTCCTCTCGGGGACTCAAGACTCTTCCTCCTCCTAAAACCTGTCTCAAATTTCGGCCCGTCTCTTTCTTTAAAAAAAAGAAGAAAATAAAGTTACAAGAGCCAATGCTTACGAATGTTTAGTCCTTGAAAAATTCTAAACATTTATATAAGATTAAAAAATGTAAATAATATTTTTTTGATTAGTATTTGAGAGCAATCAAAATTTAAACGTTTGAGATAGCCTATAAGCACCTAATTTACTTGAGATGAGCTAACTCAAATGACCCATGATTTTTTCCCTTCTCTGAGAGTTCACTTTTTTTGCTTTTTCTCTTAGCCCATTCTTTTTCTTAAAACAAATAGTCACTATTTGTAAATTTATTCATTAATTATTGCATTCATCCTTTTGCTTTCCAAGCTAAATACCTGGAGCTGCATGGTGCATGTTAGACTCGACTGGACTAGGGTGTCATTAGCATAAGTTTCTAACCAGAGGATGCACCGCAGGAGAGATGGATCCTTTTAAAAGAATAAGTAAAAAAGTTAAAGAAAACAACATTCATTATCATGTTTTTTTAGTTCTCTAATCTTTATTTATATTTACTTTTTTATAAAAAATAGTGTAAAAGTAGAAATATCTTCACATTATTTTTAGTTTTTTACTATTTTGAAGTTATGATTTTTATAAAAAAATAATTTTATTTTCGATCACTAAATATATTTTCATAGGTTTTTTTAATTTCTATAAAAATAAAAATAAAAAATATTTTCAAAAATCAAAAATAGTTTTATCTTTTACCTATTTCCACCTTATATGTGGAGGCATATGGGAAGCACAATTCATAAAATCCTTGGCCAATCCAATTTTTAATGAGGATCAAAATTGTGATAGAATCAAATTGATTGGCTCTTCGGAAAAATAAAAAATAATAATAAAAAAAAACCACCCATATAGGTACTCCAAATCAAGTTAACTCATTCATAAAATCTAGCCAAAGATTGGTTGAACCAAAAAATTGTGAATCATACCCTGACTGATCCTATTTTTAACTATGATTGGAATTGCCCTCAAATCAATTAAATATTATGTGCTGTTCATTTTAATACTTGCACAACTATATAGCAAACACAATACCATATTTCATCAATCCTTTCTTTTATATAAAATATTAACCTTTTTTTCTTTGATACAGAATCAAAAAAAGACTTATTTTATTCTTTTGAATATTTTAAAATTTTATTTTAAAAACAATTTAAAATATGAGTTACTTTTACAATTCATTTTATAAAAATATTCTTTTCTCTTTATATGAAATAGAAATACACACACACACACACACACACTTATTTAATTTTTAAATATTTTTGAAATTTTTTTAAACATATTAATAAGTTCTACATATTTTTGTTTATTATATAAGTAATTTATTTAAAAAATAGGAGATGACTTGTGATTATTTCTATCTATGTTTTAATTAAGAAGTACTATAAAGTGCAGACGTATGCAAATTAAAAGCTAATATTTAACAAAAAAACTATCACTAATTATTTATAAATTTGTAATACTATAATTTTTAAATATTTGAAAATATTTTTTAATTATAATTTGGTCTCATAAGTTGATCCAACAATACAAAATGGCTTGTGTGACTGAATAACATAAGATAATCATGTTTAAAAAGATAAACTTATACTTATAAAATGAATGGATATGGTAGAATAATTCACATTTCCCTTCTCCAAAAGTACAATAAATTCATTGATCCCCAAGGGTTAATAGATAATGAAATATATTTATTTTTTCATTGTAAGAGACCGTTTTAGCATATGTTTAGTCTCACATCAGTTATGGAATAAGTAAAATTTGAATATTTATATAGTATTAAAAAGAATAAATAATATCTTTCGATTAGTTTTTTTGAATGAAGTCCTAAATTATTATAAATGGTATTACAATGGAGGTAGCAATCAGGTCAGCTTGAATCATTTCGAGTTGGATTATTTTGAGTTCATGTTATTTTTAAGTTTGGGTCAGGATTTGGGTCATTGAATATATATTATCTTTATATTCAAATAATTAATTGTGAGTCGTGATCAAAACTTTTGTATTTTCTAGCAAATATTATTTTTGGATTATTTCAAGTTAATTATGACTCGGTCCAATTTGACCCAAAAGCTTTTGGATCATTTCGAATTTGTGTTAAAAAAAAAAAACAAGACCCTTATTTTTTTTGATGAGTTTGAGTTGGATTTGAAGTTGGATCGGATTTTTGCTATCTTTATATCAGTCCATGTCAACTACAAATAGACTTAAAATTTTTGTAAATTTGATTTTGATTTTAATTTAAACTTTTAATATACTAATGACGTAAAAATTTAAATGAATGAAGCATGTGAGAGTCGGCATATATTTAGTCCTAGAAGGCTATATCCTCAATTATTTCATTAATTATTTCGTTCCCAAACCAATGTAGATTCAGATTTCTTTAATATCATTTTTATTTTTTTATTTTCAAATAAAAATAAAAAAAATATTTTCAATTTTTCATAAATAATAAATTCATGATTTATTTGCCACCCATCCACCGCATCATCGCATATAGGGACGTGGAGGCTAAGTCTCGCCTCCGATAGCATCCATCGCCGCGCGCACTCGCCGACAAAGGGGCTCGACTCCCTTTCAAAGTAAAGCGGGTGCATCAAAAGTTCTGCCCAAATTTGCCCCGACGTCGCAGGGAATGTCGGACGAAAATAAGTTCGAGGAAAGAATCGAATGCAGCGGTCGCCCTCGTCCTTTACCATTCCCGTGGATCTTTTTGGAGGAAGAAAAGCATTGCTTAAAACCTTGGATGCGCTTGGAATAAATTTGTACTTGTTATCTTTGATAATTTCGAAAGAAAGGAATGATGGAATTTTACTTTATTATTATTATTATTATTTTTTTTCCAGCTGTTGAAGCCAGCTTTACACCTCTTTAAATGCTGTAGCCCCCTGCAAAGACGAAGATTCAGCAAGCTCATCCGACGTCGTGGAAGTCTATCTCAGCAATTCTTCCTTTAAGGTAGCTGTTTATCTTCTCTCTTTTCTCCTCCTTTTCCCTTGTGTAAATATTTTTTAACTAATAAATTAGGTGGCCAGGTTACCGCATACCCGGAAAACGACACGACGGAAGCCAATTTTCTTGTTTTAATCTGTGCTCTCTTGTTTAAATACAGGCAATAGAGCGTACGAGGAATCGTAGATAGAGAAATTAGAGGAGAACGGGGCCATGGGTAACTTCCATTGTAGGAGTAGGACGTTCGAGTGGAAGATCGACGGCTTTTCAACCCTTTCGGAGCTTCCATCAGATTGCCATTACTCTGGGACTTTCTGCGCCGAAGGCTACAAATGGTAAGCCCGGTTATTCGAAGAACTGCTTGAAAAAAAGGAAACCTTTTCATGAATCATAGCGTGTCGTTTCTCGGTGAGTTGGTCTTTAGGATGCTATTAGATCTCCATGATATGAAGTCTCATATGTGAGGTTTAAAGGTCTAAATTAGTTTTTTTTTTTTATTCACAGCTGATGAAAATACTTCCTTGAAATTCATGCTCTCTTTCTAATTGTAGCCCTTACAAAGCAGGTCTTATATCTTGCATCTTCTACCCTTGGAGTTCCTTCTTTCCTCTTGAAGACCCATTTGCAACCGATAATTTTCGTCTCCTTCGGTGGCTTTGCTAACTCTCAAGCCTGATTCTTGTCAAGAGACACAATCCCCTTGCTCATAACTATAGACCATAGAACTACTTATGCACTTGTAACAACTTCGTGGTACATAGAAGCCTTCTAAACGCCAATGTTGTCTATACATGTGAAATCAGATTTGATTCAGAAAACCTCTTTGGCCTGTTGATCTGCTTTCTGTGTCTTCCTATAACAATGCTGTATGGTTCCTACTGTGAACCATCTTCCTGTCTCTCAATCTATTGTGCAGTAACTTCTTGCTTCAACCTAGAAGTATCAATCTTAAACTCTACCTGCTTTCTAACTCTATGGTCTCCATCTGCATTAGCAAACTCCTTTTCGGGTGAAGCATGAGAGGCACATCATCAGAAGTTACATCCCTCTTGATTATAAGCTTAGGTGATTTAGGGTCAGCACACCACAAGTATCACAAAAACATAACCAAGTTATGAATTTCTTTGCTCTAGGTTCTACTTTTCCATCATTTACATGATCATAAATGGGACAATAAGATATTTTTTAAAGTTTGAATAATAAGAAAGATAACCAAGTCATCCCTCCTCTTGAGTTTTGAATTGAATGGTACTTGATGGAGACCTGTTCACCAAATCACAAGCCATGTAAATTTCTTTAGCCAAAACTCTCTAGACTGGACATCATTGTAGCATGCAGCAGGCCTCGTATGATAGCGTCTTGTTTATGCGTTCTACAACTCCATTCTGTTTTAGAGTACCAACAATAGTGCAATGCCTTCGTTCTTGTGGAACTCATCAAACTTAGTGGAACGGAATTCTAAACCATCATGTCCTACGATGCTTCACCTTCTTGCCAATCTGCTTCTTAATCAGAGTTTTCTGCTACTTGAAGGTACTCAGAATATCATGTTTCTGCTTCAACATGTACACCCAAACCTTCTTGGAGGGGTCATTAATGAAAGTCAGCATGTATTTTTATTGACCCTTGGAAGGAACGTGACAGGGATCCCAAAGATCTGGGTGAATATGATCTACAGACTCTTGGTCGTGTGAATATCTGCACAGAACTCAGTCTGCATTGCTTGCTAAACACACAATGCTCATGAAAATCCAATTTCCTTATCTTTTGACTACTAAGCAATCCCCATTTGCTCAATTTTGGCATGTTTCTCCCTCATATGCCCAAGCCTCAGATGCCGCAGAGATGTAACATCCAAATCTGACGAACCAGAAGATAAAATTGCTGCGCCACCAGTAACAGTAGTTACCTGCAGAAAGTGGTGGTTTCCAATCTTCTTTCCTTTCATCACAACCCAGACACCTTTATAAACTTGGATAACTCCACCTTCAGCAATATATTTGCATCCATTAGAGTTAAAACATTCTTAATGAAATAAGGTTCTTTAAATCTATAACTTGTCAGACATCGGTCAAAGTCCTTAGAATGTTATCATGCATCTTAATTTGAATAGTCCCTATACGCATTGTTTCACAGGGTACACCATTCCGCATAAGAACAGTACCTTTATTGACTAGTTTATAAGAGTTGAACCAATCTCTGTTAGGACTGGTATGACAGGAACATCCTAAATCAAGAATGGAATAATTTTTTGAATTCATATCACAATCAGACACTGAAAGAACCGTCTCAAAATCATCAGAGTTTTCAGCAGCAACACCAGCAAAATCAAAGGATTTGTCCTCCTTCTTGCCCTTCCCTTTTAGGACAGGACAATAAAATTTTATGTGCCTTGTCTTGTGACAGTAATAGCATTCAGTTTTCTTTTTAGACCTGGATTTAGATTTTGATCTAGACACTCTTCGAGCCCCTTTCAGTTATTTTTCCCCTTGCAACTACACCCTCTACCTAAGGTTCTGAATCCGTGCTACTATCTACTTTCTTCTTCAACTTGTTAAAAATAAGAGCAGATTTCACATCAAGAGAGGGCAGTCTTTCCATATATCAAAGCAATTTTGATTTGCTCATGTGTAGCAGGTAAAGAACATCGCAATTTAAGAGCTTGATCTTGATCAGATATCTGAACATCAATGTCGGCCAACTCTTAACAAAATTTTATCATAACCATCAAGATGTTCTTCTAAAGAAGCATCTTCAGAATAATGAACTGTTGCTTCACATACAATCTGTTTGTCAAAACTTGGTCTTGCATATATTCCGTAATTTTGCCAAATCCCAGCAGCAGCCGCTACCTTATGAATGTTTCGCAACACTCCATTACCGAGGCTCAGTTGAATTGCTGTGAGAGCTTTGGCATCAAACGCCTCCTCTTTGTCAGAGATACTGGCCTGAAAGTTTTTTCCCCTTCAGACTTCAAAGCCATAGCCTACCCTCACTAAGTAAGAAAAGCTTTCATCTTGATCTGCCACATATTGAAGTCATTTGAACTGTAAAACTTCTCAATCTCATTTGAACAATAAAACCCTTTGGCTGATGCATATAAATTGGCCTGTGGGCCTCAGTCCCTAGGTTGAGGGCTCAAAGGAAGAGGCCCTATTAGCAGTCTATCTATTAACAATCCATCTTCTAAATACAATACACCATAACATAAACAAACAAAAATCTATCATGTTTAATTCTTAATTTCTTAATGCTATCAATTGGTGGTTGTCGAAAGTGAATTCCCTGGATTTTTTAAAATGAATCTTTGCCTCTAATTGAATCATTGCTAGACTATAAACTTATGACTATGGATCAGTATTATGGCATTGTCTAAGTTAAGAACTTTGAGCTATTTGTCCAACATCGACCGAGTAAGGTTTTGCATACCACTTACTCCATCAATGGCTTTGCGGTGGTATAAATTCTTAAATTGATCTCTATGGCAAATAATGATTATGATACGAATTTATATAGAAAAAAATCTATGACAGGTTACTTTGCTTTGTCTGATTGAGTACCATCTTGTTTAGTATATTTTGGATGTATTAGAGAACCATAAATAGCTTTATAATTTAAAGTACTCAAAGATGGATGGGCATTAACCAAGTTTATTGCTATTTCTTTTCTTGTAATTGTTTTATTTTATTTTTTCTTGTGATAAGACTTTAGAGTTGTACAGTGTCGTTCTTTTAGAAACTGTTATTTAGGAGGCTGATCCGTGGTATGTAAGAAATATCTTTTAAATATGCTTTCATTGGTTTTTTCCATTGACAGGAAAATATAGAAACATAATTTTACCAAAATATATGAGATTGTCAAGAATAATTTTACTAGCTGTCTCGCAAAATCATTATATTTCTATATCACAGGAGATTGTTGGTGTATCCAAAGCATACTAAAAGGGAAGATGGAAAGCAGTACATTTCATTATTCCTCAGCTTAGATGCTTCTTCTCTACAACCTGACTTGGTTGGAGTTGATGCAGTCTTCAACTTGCGGATAGTTAACCAGTTACACAGCAAGCATGTGAAGCGAAAATGTAACTTCTGAATCTTATATACCCACAACACTTGTTTTATATATCGTCTGCAGCTTTTTAGATGGAAAACTTATAAATATTGAGTAGAGAGAGAGAGAGAGAGAGAGGAGGAATTTATGTGATACACTTTTCTGTAAACTAACAATATCTGCAAATACTAATATTTTCCCTTTTTTCCCTTTTTTTTATCCTAGAAAAGGCAGGGGGTTACCTCAACCCAGCCACCTGGGTATGGGTGGGATATGAACCTAAGCAATTGGGTACTGATCCCAAATAACTTGACTAATCTTACACCAATTCCTTATTTTTCAGAACTGATATTATCAAAATAGGGGATAAGTTACATTACACACATGTTAAATTTATATAGTTTTTGATCCATTATAGATTGTTCTCACATTTACAAATGGCTCGATCCACATAATGGGATAACAATTCGGGTCATTTACTAGAAAGGTTCAGACAGACATGATGGTGTTGTTTGTTGCAACCCAAAAAACAAGTTTATGTGACAGTCAACTGTGGGCTGTGTTCTCATTTGCAAATGGCTCAATCCATAATGAGTGCGTAATTGGAAATATAGGCATCGGAAGCTCAAACAAATATCGTGCTTCTCATGTCTTTTTTCCTGCAACCTCACATTGAGTAGTGTTGGTTCAATTATGACTATAGTTTGAAACATTCCTGAAAATTTCGGGCATATTTTTGATTGATTTATTTATGCATATAACTTGGATATTTCCCTAATTGGTTTGTTCAGTTGTCCCACTGTGGCCATGTGACAGCAGTAGTCACAGTAACTTTTTAAGTGCTAGCGTATATATCTTCTTTTCTTTTGTTTTTTGAAAGAAAGTACAACAGGGAGATAAGGCGACAGCTCATATTGCTTGCTCACTCTTCATACTCATCTTTTTATTTTAATTCTTTTTCTTTCCTTTTTTTTTTTGCTCAAGTGATATTCAGTGAAATAATGTATCATTCTAGATGCAGGTGATGCCTGTCTCCAGAGGTCCCTAAATAAACATGGATTTTGGGATATGATAAGCCGTGAAGATTTCATGAGTCAATCTTCTGGATTTCTTGTCAATGATAGTTGCATTTTTGGGGTTGATATTATAAAAGTTTCTACTGTCAAAATCAGAAGTGCATCAGAGGTCTTGTCTCTACTGAAAAACAGAACACCTGTTGAATACCAATGGTGCATCAAGGATTTCTCAAAAAAGTTGACTAAACAACAAAACTCTGAAAGTTTTTCTGCAGGCGGTCACAATTGGTATACCCTTGTTATATGCATTACTTTTTTGAACAAGTTATTCATGTCTAATTTGTTTCATTCATGTGGTTCAGCATACAGATCAATTACATAGGCCAGCACCATAACCATATGCCTGCTCGTAATCCAAATTTGAACAAGGAGTGATTAATTTTTAACTGTAAGTGCAGGTCAGCCTGAGGCTAATTTGCTCAACCAATTGAAGAGCTGTCTCAGGAATAACCTTAGGCCGATACTTCTGTTGGATGAATTCCTTTGCTTTCTCATCTTCTTGCTGCTTCTCCTGAATTTTTCTCTGGTGTAATCAATGAAATTGATTCAACACTTTTGGCTCATGCAGCCATTATATTTCTTGTTCTGGTTTCAATTGTGCGGTGATTTGGCTAATTGTTGAATTTATGATCTGGATCATGATTTATTTGTTTGTCTTTTTCTTTCCTGTAGCATGCTTGCTGTTTCTTATTCATCAATGTCTTCTTCTGTGTGGTTTTTTAGGCATCTTAGTCTCCTTGCAAATGATTGCACAAAATATCTATCTATATGCTTGGAGCTTGATCATTCTCCCACATTCCCACCTGCTGAGTCTCGAGTTTATGTGGAATTCAGTTTGTGCTTGATGGAGAGAAGAAATGGCAACAATAAGGAGTATAGATGTATAGATTGTCATCTTCATTTAATTTTTTCCCCCTTTTTTTTCTGTTTTTTCTTTTAAGCTGTGAGATCTCCTGTTGGCATATTGCAATGTTTAAGAGATTTTGCCTTCTACTGCAGGTCAGAAGCAATATAGTTTGAAGGATTCCAAGTGGGAATTGCCAGAATTTTTGCCTCTTGAAGATTTTCATAATCCAGCATATGGGTTTCTCAAGGACGACAAGTGCATTGTCAAAGCATCAGTGACTGTATTGGGATCAGTTACTGTTGATAATACAACGACCAATAATATTTGCCCCTCAGCTGTTTCGCCCAAATATTATCCATCTCTATGTCAGTAACACAACTTCTATAATCTCTCTGATATCCATGATGTAATGGCTAAGGGAACGCAATGTTCAGACTTCAGAATAATGATAAGATGGGAATAAAAGTGATGTTTGGAAAGTTCTTTGTTCTACATGTCTTGATGCAATCCTAATAATCTGATAGTAAATCTGGTAAATTCAAGGGCTTGGTTTAGTGGTAAATATTAACAAATGAGCAGGGAAAACTCTTGTGTGTTGTCTGCTTAAAGGAACACAGAAAAAACTTTGGGGAGAGAGAATTTGAGGCGCCCAAAGTAAAATGACTGGAATTTTTGGCCTCGGATGTCTATCTGCAGTCCTTCAAGGGAAAATGGCCGTCAATTGGTTGATGGCAAGCTTTACCATCATCTTAGCACTTATTTTTGATAAGAATCTTTGCAGACAATGTGTGCGTTGCTGAAGCATTTATCACTGTTTTAAGATTAGTTGCCGATCCATGGAAGGTAATTTGGGTGATTTATGAGCTTCATTGGTATTTTTAAGAACTTCAGAAACGATGCATATGAGCATTTGTTGCATAAGAAATTGAGATAGTTAAATATGATGACCTGTGGATGATATATATATATATATATATATATATATATTTCTTCTAATAGTTGAACTAGTCCTGCCATGCTGTTTGACGAGACTAGATCAAATATAACAAGGGAAAAATCAAATCATATAAAAACTAATAATATGATATAATATACATAAGTAAAGAGGGTTTTTCATAAAAGCAAATGTACAACCTTGCCTCTTTAAATGAGACTTTTTTTTTTTTTTTTTTTTTGGTTTTTTGGTTACATTATGGAAGCTTAAACTTAGAATCGAACAAAAATAGTGCTTCTAACATCTGCTCCCATCGACAAGTTCAGTTAGGGAGGAAAATGCTCTTTCCCATCAACAAGTCTGGTAAGATAATATGCAGCCTGATTCCTTCACCATATATATGCTAGCAAGTAAATCTTGAAACTGAGGTCAAGGTGGATTTCAAAAATAGTAAATATAGATGCATGCTTTTGGAATCATTAGTTAGTTAAAAAATAATTATAGTAGAGTCATCCTCCAAAATATAGTGCATAGGGGGAAAGTGCACTATATACAACCCTTTCTTTATTAATTCTGGTAAAAACTTCTGGTAAAATCCTCCCTCCCCTCACGGCCTATTGCCAGTTAGGGCCTCTTATTTCAGCCATGCGTCCATTTACCCAAATACACGACCTTACCTTTTTATGTGATATTTTTAGAAATTTTTTCAAATGTCTGGTTAGACTTAGATGACACGAATCACATGATAAAACATCGATTTTAAATTTCCTTCCAGAAAAACAAAACTACTCTTCCTTAAAAATAAAAGATTATATCACTTTAGAAACCTATGACCGGCCCAATTCCTAGCAGTCAAGTTGGCACCGGACATTCATAAATATTGGCTCATTAAATATTGTAAATTTTTGGATCATTTGATCTTCTCCACTTTTGAAAGTTTGCTTCTATTGATCCATGAAAATTATATACTTTTTTGGAGTATAAAGATAAAGATTTCAAAAATATAAATTATTTGTCATCAAAGAAGTCAATATAGAAAATTTTAATTGGATGGTGTGACTATGTTTTTTTATCTACATTTTTCTATCTTATTATAAAATTTAAATCTCACCAACACTCTTGCATTGATCAGGAAAATACATATAGTATATATATATATATAGTAAAACTAAAAAGGTGCTTTGATAATATGTCAATGGTTATATTAAATGCTATTTCTTTCATAGATAAATGCTATATTAAATTAAAACAAATTATTAAATTTAATCAAGCATACCATCAATTAAATCTCTCTCAATCTTGGATATATTATTATGTTAAATCCACACTATGATTGTTATTAAAATAGTTTATATTTTTTTTATTGTTAACCTTGAAATGGTGACTATTATTTGAAATTTAAGTGGTCATGAATAAATGTTTTAAACTTAAATACATAATTTAAAATTTAATATCTTACTTCTTAGACAATAAAACAATCAAATGATTTTGCTCTTCTAACATTAATAAATTATTTATAATCTAATAGCACTTTTTGTGGCTCTGATGTATGTTTATAGATGAATAGACTGAAGTTATGTAAAACTTTATTGAAGAGTCTATTATAAATGCTACATTGTAATTAAATTAGAAAGGAAGAGAAACATGCATTGATGGTAACAAATAAAGTTATGTAGGCGCAAACCTTTAAACTCAGAAAGCTATGAAAGTTACATTTTTAAAAAATATTAAATAGTTTTACTTAAAAAATAATATCATGGCTTCAAAGTATCTCATATTTGAAAAATATCATAAAATGTGATATTTTATTAAAAATATTTTTCAAAAAGATTTTTTAAAATATACAAAATTTTAAATCTACCTCCATCTCCAAGAAAAAACTTAGTTTTTTATCTAATCTTCTGCTTTTCTATATATATTTTATTTATCTTCTTCTTCTCTTTTAATTTAAATTAAAAATTTTAAATTTAAATTTGATGATATAAATTTAGAAAAATAAAATTATATTTTTTGACTTATTCTATCAATCGTACTAATGTCTGTGCATTACATAGGCATGTACATACTAATGTCTGTGCATTGCACAGGCATGTACCTAACATAAAGTCTTGTAGTTAATTTTCAACCCTTCAAAACAAGTCTTACAAGCAGCCTAGCAAGACTAATATATTTACATAAAATTAACTATTTTCTTAAAGTTGAGTTAAAATGTATCATGATATTTTAATAATTAATTATTTTTATAAAAAGTTGATACTCTTTCATAGAAAAAGAAAAAAAGAATATACTTCATTTTATACTTTACAATATTTTCAAAAGTTTAAAATACTCAAAAATTTGAATAATTTTGATATATTTCTACATTATAATTTTTTTAAGATTTCAAAAAAAAAAATCTATGACTATTTTCTATTTATGATATAATTGAAGAGTAGTGTAGAACGTTTAAAGCATGTTATTTAATATCAAAGCACTAATTTTTTATTTTATTTTAAAGTATAATTTTAATGTAAATTTGGTTTGACTAATTGACTTGGTGACCAAGTGGATTGGAACCTTGGCTAGATTGGTCTATAGTTTGGATTTATTAGTTAGATTCTTATCTTATTGCCTGCGTGTCATGTGAGATTTGGGTAGTAAATTTTTTTTCCTTTCTATTATTATGTGTTGATATAAGTCCTTATTATTGAATTATATTCAAAATATGATTTATATTTATAATTACAAAAAATGACTAACATCCATTTTTGACTAACAAATATAGGTATAACTAAAATCCAAGCTCATATCCATATTAATTTAAAATAAATATAAATATCTTTAGCATTGAATTTATATTTGATGGCGTTGGAGTTTGGCTGGGGGACCTGAGTGCCAACAGGGATGATGAGGTGGATGATGAGTTGGGAATATGGGCAATGATTGATTCAGCAAGATAAAAGCTTCCCATGAGTGAGTTCACATTCCTACAAACACAAAAAATGAATATAAAAGGTGCCAGGGCTACTCGACTAAGGCTCTCTAAAGCTCAAGTTAATCTGAGAAGAAGGTGAAGAAGATGGAGGTAAAAGTTCAGAGATTCGAAGATACTTTTTTTTTGGTTATATAGGGTCTGTACTTAATGATAGAGTCAAAATAATTAGTTAAGAGTACATGATGTGGCTTGACATAAAGACGGGCTTACGGTTGCCAATGCCGGGCATCATGGGTCGTATTTACTATGAAGTGTGGGTAGCCTTACGAACCAAGAGATGGTCATGCCCATTGTTGCCCGAGTACATGCTATCTCATAGTGTCAAAACACATAGTTCTAAAGTAATTGTGGGTTGCATTGCCATGGGTAGTATTGCTACATTCTCCTCCAGCTAATGGTGAGGAATTTATCCTCATTATATTTATTTAGAATAAATATAGATTTTTTAGCATTTGTATGAAAAGAATTGGGAGTTGGATAACACTAGGGCAGTAGATTTGTTCTAAAGTAATTGTGGTTGCATTGCCATCGGTAGTATTGCTACATTCTCCTCCAGCTAATGGTGAGGAATTTATCCTCATTATATTTATTTAGAATAAATATGGATTCTTTAGCATTTGTATGAAAAGAATTGGGAGTTGGATAACACTAGGGAAGTAGATTTGTTTTAAAGTAATTGTGGTCGCATTGCCATGGGTAGTATGCTACATTCTCCTTCAGCTAACGGTGAGGAATTTATCCTCATTATATTTATTTAGAATAAATATAGATTTTTTAGCATTTGTATAAAAAGAATTGGGAGTTGGATAACACTAAGGAAGTAGATTTCTTTCCAAGGAAAGATTAGAATAGTGTTGCATCCAAAGTGAGAGGAGCTGGTTAATAAGAGATCCTTTGAAGATCTCGAATTCAATGGTTAAAAAGGCGATAAGTATTCTGCCTTTCATAAGTTACCAGACCATAGGAGAAGTCGAAGTGAAGAACACAGAGGAGATTGCTAGAAGAATAGAGAGGAGATCGCTAAGGACTTTAGATATCAATATCTCATGATCAGAGTGGGTTAGTGAACCTATTGTCACGCCCTAACCCCGGAGTAGATCCAAGGCGTAACAATCCATTGTATACTTAGGAATTAAATCCCTAGCAAGCAAAGTATCTTATGCAGAGCAATTACACATAAAATTAAATAAATATAACTAACAATAGTGGATTCAATATCCATTCAATAAAACTAGTCAAATTTCATAACAAGGTTACTAACAAAATTAAACATAGGATCTTAGTCTCAGAAATGCTAAACATTCTTAAATTAAACTAACTAATCATAGAAAGTAACTAAATCTTGGACTAGCATCTACTTGAAATTTTGCTTATTTCTCAATCTCTGAAAAAAAAAAAAACAAAAACTTTTATGACTAAGGCTAATAAGTAATCCCTAAACATGCTTAGATGGATCAAATAAGCAACTTAATTCAATTTAAAATATATGCTTAATATAATATTTAACTATCATTTTCATAAATAATTTTAATGAAAAATAATGCATGCCATTTATAGTAATAATATCAAATTTAAAGACTTAAACCTTTCATTTCAAAACTACAATAATAACTCTATAGCTATAACTAAGACCGCATATAAACCTTATGACAAGTGTAGAATAAATCATCGTATTTAATCTTGCAAAGGTGGGTTAGAAATAGATCGCTGCATATATCCCCTATGGAGATAGGTTCCGGTATCAATTATCAATCATCAATCATAAGTTTTTGTACAGTTCCTGAAAGGCAAAAAAAACATATCATAGACAATAGTTGACTGAGAGTCCATAACTTATACTTAAATATATTATATCTTGTTTCATATGTAAATGGTTTGCAAATTGCTTATCTTGCATATGTTTGTCAACTTAATACACAACACAAGGGAATAGACTTAAAAAACAAATTATAATATGAATTCATGATTTATCAGAAACTTAATAGGCTTATGAGCAACATAACAAAATATACATTCTTACCTGATTTAAATTTTGATAACTATATGTATGCAAAAATTTACATAACTAGTAATTCAGTTTTTTCATGTTAAGAAAAAATCCTATCAGAAATCTTATCACATATCATAAATAAATGCTTAAGATTTAGTGCTAAGCATGCTATCATGTCAAACAATTCTTACAAAATTTCAATTATACTAAATTCTAAGCATATAAATTTTCAACATAAAAATCAACTAATTAGAGATTTTAAGTAATTAAATAGAAAATTTATAAAATATAATATTTCAATATTTAATGATTTTAAAAATTACTCCAACTATGATCAAGTTTATTTACTTTTTAAGATAAAATTACTAGAAACTAATCCTCAATTTTTGATGCTTGATGGCTCCATCATTCTTCTTGATCCTTCAACTTTTACCTTTTGTACTATTGATTTAATACTAAAAGATCTTTATTAAGAAAATTTTTTTAGAACAAATAGCTTTCATACTCTTCTTAAGATACTAATCTCCTAAGATTAATAAACTTTCTAATTTTTGTAGGATGCTAATTTCTTTAAGAAAATTAAAGAGATAAATATCTACTAAATATTTAAAATAGATTCTTAATTCAAAACTAACTTTAACTCATCCAACAAAATTTTGAAACATAAAAATTCAGATAAAAACATTAAAAATCATTCTTATCACTATTAATGGCATTTCTATAATTTATCAGAAGTTTGTCAACTTACTAACATATGTTCATGAAATTGCTCTTAATTTCCTCAATTGATCTCCGATTTGAATGATTTAAGATGCGTTAAAAAGTTAACTCAATATCAAACATTATGAATATAGATTTAATTAAAAATTATAATTATATTATTTTTAATTAATTTTAATTAAGTTTTAATATAAAGTGAGCTAGCCTAAAAGGACTAGGTTCCTAAGAAGGCAAAAGCTGGCTTCTTCCTTGGTGGACTTTAGGTCAATTATCTTGTTAAACGTCATCTCCAAAACTGTATTAAAAGTTTTGCCAATAAATAGAAGAAAGTATACTTAAACCTATTCGGGATTCTTTTGCTCTTCCTCATATGACCGTCTTTCATTGTAGAAGAGCTAAGGTGGAGGCTGAATTTTATGAGATTGAGGTCTATCTTATTTCTGCCGGATGTATTATTAAATGGGAACTCTGGGGTCTAATAGAATGTAAAAGGGGACTCAGATAAGGGGATCCTATTTCACCTTATCTCTTTGTGGTTGTGGTGGAGTAATATAATTGGCAGGGCATGGTAGGAAGGTTAGCAATCAACAGTTGAAGTTCCAGGTTCTCTTAAAATTCTTTGATCATTCAATTTATACACGATACTTTGGTTTGTCACCAGGTAAAGGAGAAGCAAGTGAGATCTTTGACAGTTTTGCTGTTTGGTTTTGAACTAGTGTCAGGTCTGAAGATTAACTTGAGCTAAAGCTCCTTGATGCACTTAGGTACCCAATTAAAGGTGGCTGGGAAACTCAATGATATCTTGGGTTGTGAATTGCCTTTTAGATATTTGGGTCTCCCCCTTCTACAAAGATTGGTTGAGTTTGATTGAGAAGTGGAGAAGAAGTTAGCTAGCTAGAAGAACAAATTACTATCCTTGGGTGGCAGCTAATTCTGGTGAATTCAATCCTCAGTTCCATTCCAAGCATTTTTATGTCCTCCTTCGTTCACCCTCGATAGGTTAGAAGGAGTGGCGGAGCCAGAACTTATCTCTTGAAGGCCAAGTTATTCTATAATTTTTAATTAGGGGAGATAGGAATTGATTTTATTATTTTCTTTTACTTAAACAATATTCTTATTAGCATCTTACTAAGCTATTAAATAAGTAAAAGACAACCAATTATAAAATACTATATGAATCAAATAATAAATTTATATAGTGTACGCATTTTGATTAGACATGAAACTACTTCTTTCTTATAACTAGTATAAGCCTGACTTAATTATATCATTTCAATTATATATTATAGTACTTAACCTTTTCTTGAAAGGCTTACCCCCTCCCTCCAAACTACGCTTAGCTCTAGAGGAGTAGAATCGACATTGTTGAAAGGGTTTTCTTTGGAAAGGGAAGGGCTCGGTAAAGGGAGGTGATTGCCTTGCCAATTGAAAGTTGGTTTGCAAATTAGAGGAGGAGAATTGGGCATCAAAGGATTTGAAGGTGTTCAATGAATCTCTACTCTGTGAATGCAATAGAGGCTTTTAAAATAGGGGAATGAGCCACAAAAGGACTTTTTTAGACTTTGTTACTATAAAAAAGGAACATTGGCATGCAGAATGTAACCCTTGAGAACTATCGGGGGTCCCTAAGGATGGATGGTTTCTTCTTCGGAAGCATAAAAAATTATGCAGGTAAGTAATTTGAACATAAATTAAAATACTTTATAAATAATTTATGATTACTAAAAAAATTTTAGAGTTTTATAAATTTTAATTATTTGCATGAGAATATTGGATTAAATAAATTGTTAAATGACATATTCATTGCTAAGTTATGTTAAAATTATATTGAATTGTTAATTCCTATAATTATTTTGAAAATGATATGTATATTTAGTAAGACTTTAGAATTTAAAAGTTAATTTCTTATATATCATATTTATTAAAAATTTGGATCATGTAAGTAAGTCATGATCTGTTATTCATGTGCATTACTATTGTTTTCTACTACAAATTTTTAGCATGAAGAAAATAATTTGTGATCTTATTATGGAATTATATGAGTATTTGCCATTGAAATTATTGATAAGTAAAATTATTGAGTAGAGAAATGATTGAAATTATTTATAAGTGAAATTATTGTACATGGAAACTCTCAGTCAACTACATTTATGATTGATAATTGATAATTAATGCTAGAACTCATCTCCATAGGAGATATGTGACGATCCGACCGACATCTGCAAGGTTATATGCAGTGTATTGACCCTATCATAATAATTATATATGGCAGGATATTAACCGTAGAGTTTTTATCATAGATATTAAACTATAAACATAAATTTTATGGATTTAAAAATTGTTGTTATTGTTTAGAATGTTATGCATTATTGAAATTATTTATAAAAATATTATTGAAGCATGTATTTTAAATTGCATTATAGTACTTGCTTGATCCCTCTAAATTTATGATTAGGGTTGCTCACTAAGCGTTAGCTGATAAAAATCTCTTTATTGCTTTTGTTACAGATACAATGACTTAAGAATGGGATCTAGATAAAAGTTGGCCAAATATCTTTAGTTAAATTGTTGTGAGACTACAAGTAGAATTAGTTTTGAGTCACATATTTAGTGTTTTCTATATTGATCTTGTAGTCATTGGCATTATTGACATTATGTCAAAACTTGATTAGTTTAATTCAAAGAATAACTAGCTTATTAACATTTGTTATTTTTAATTGATTGCATATTCTTGTAAGATGCTTTGCATATTGTGGAGTTTATTTTTTACGAGTATATTGTGGATTATTATGTTCTGAATTCACCTTGGTTCCATGGTGTGATAGTGCAGATGGTTACAAAAACTACCAATAACTATCTGTCCATATAAATGGATTGTGGGTTTGGGTTTAATAATCTAACCCGCATTTTAATAGGTGAGAAAAGAAAGCTTTCACTGGAAAGTCCTGAATAAAATGTATAAGAGCTAGAGTTAAAAACCCCCCCCCAAAAAAAAAAAAATTAAACATATCTATCCAGCATTTGCTTTTATGAAAAACCCCCTCAACTTTGCTCGTATATATTAGATAATGTTTATTAATGTCTAGTTTTATATGATTCAATTTTTCTCACGTTATATTTGAACGTCTTGCCAAGCAGCATGGTAGGACTAGTTCAACTATTGAGAGGAAAAAAAATCATCCGCAGGTCCCTATATTTGATTATCTCAATTTCTTATGCTGCAAATGCTAAATACGCATAATTTATCTTTATCAATGTTCAAATGCATCATTTCTAAGGTTCTTCAAAGTGCTAGTAAACTCATAAATTACACTAATTGCCTTCCATGGGTCACTAACTGATCCTAAAACAGTGATAAATGCTTCAGCAATGCACACATTGTCTGCAAGGATTCTTATCAAAAAGTAAGTGTGACATGATGGTAAAGCTTGCCATCACCCAATTGACGACCATTTTCCCTTGAAGGACTGCGAATAGACAATCAAGGCCAAAAATTCCACTCGTTGTACTTTGGGTGCCTCTAATTATCTCTCCCCAAAGTTTTATCTGCGGTCATTTTATCAGACAAGACAAAAGAGCTTTCCCTGCTCATGTGTTAATATTTACCACTAAACTAAGCACTTGAATCTACCAGATTTACCATTAGAATATGTGGAACAATGATCCTTCCATATATCACTTTTATTCCCATCTTATCTTTATTCTGAAGTCTGAACATTGTGTTTCCTTTGCCATAACATTATGGATATCAGAGAAAATTTAGAAGTTGTGTTATTAACACAGAGATGCATAATTTGAAGGTGACACAGCTGGGTGGCCATTGCTATCACTTGTTGCATTATCAATGGTAACTGATCCCAAGACAGTCACCGATGCTTTGACTATGCACTCATCTTCCTTGAGAAACCCATACGCTGGATTACGAAAATCTTCAAGCGGCAAAAATTCTGGCCACCCACACTTTGAATCCTTCAAACTATATTGCTTCTGACCTGCAGTAAAGGCAAAATCACATAAATATTGTGATATGCCAACAGGAGATCTCACAGCTTAAAAATAGAAATAAAAAAAAGGAAAAAAAAAAAAGGTTAAATGAAGATGACAAGCTATACATTTATGCTCCTTATGGTCGCCATTTCTTCTGTCCATCAAGCACAAACTGAAGTCCACATAAACTCGAGACTCTGGTGCGAGTGTGGTAGAATGATCCAACTCCAAGCATACAGATAGAAATTTTGTGCATTCATTTGCAACGAGACTAATATGCCTAAAAAACCATGGAATAAGAAATAGCAAGTATGCTACAGGAAAGAAAAGGGCAAACAAATAAATCATGATCCGGATCATAAATTCAACAAACAGCCAAATCACCACGCATTTGAAACCAGAACAAGAAATATAATGGCTACATGAGCCAAATGCTGAATCAATTGCATTGATTAATTACACCAGAGAAAAATTCAGGAGAAGCAGCAGGAAGATGAGAAAGCAAAAGAATTCATCCAACAGAAATGTCAGCCTAAGGTTATTCCAGAGACAGCTCTTCACTCGGTTGAGCAAATTAGCCTCAGGCTGACCTGCATTTATGGTTAAAAATTAATCGCTCTTTCTTGTTCCAATTTGGATTACCAGCGGGGATATGGTTATGGGGAACTGCATGAATGAAGCAAATTAGAGATGAATAGCTTGTTCAAAAAAGCAATGCATATAACAAGAGTATACCAATTGCAACCGCCTGCAGAAAAACTTTCAGAGTTCTGTTGTTTCTGAGACTTTTTTGAGTAGTCCTTGATGGACCATATGTGTTTCACAGGCGTTCTGTTTTTCAGTACAGACAAGACCTCTGATGCCCTTCTGATTTTGACTGCTTTAACTTTCATAATATCAACCCCAAAAATGCAACCATCATTGACAAGAAATCCAGAAGATGTATCCATGAAATCTTTATGGCTCATCATACACCAAAATCCATGTTCATTCAGGGTCCTATGGAGCCAGGAATAACCTGCAGGTAGCATGATGTATTATTTCATTGAATATCACTTTAGCAAAAGAAAAGAAAGGGAAAAACATATGCTAGCACCTAATAGTTACTGTGACTACTACTGTCACATGGCCAAGGTAGGACAACTGAACAATCCAATGAGGGAAACATCCAAGTTATATGCATAAATAAATAAATCGAAAATATGTCAGGAATGTTTCAACTACAGCCCTAATTGAACTGAAATTCCTCAATGTGAGGTTGCAAGGAAGAGGACATGAGAAGACATGAAGTTTGTTTAAGCTTCCCTTGCCCATATGTCCAACCATGCGCTCCTCATGGATTAAGCCATTTGTAAATGAGAACACAGGCCACAGTTGACTGTCACATAAAGTTGTTTCTTGGGTTGCAACAAGCAACACCATCACATGTCTGTCTGAACCTTTCCAGTATATGACCTGAATTGTTAGCCCATTATGTGGATTGAGCCATTTGCAAATGCGAGAACAATCTACAGTGGATCATAAATTTAACATGTGTGTAAAGTAATTCATCCCCTATTTTGATAATATCAGTTCTCTCTCTCTCTCTCTCTCTCTCTCTCTCTCTCTCTTTTAATCAATATTTTTAAGTTTTCCATCCATAAAGCTTCGGAAAATATATAAAACAAGTATTGTGGGTATGTAAGATTGAGAAGCTACATTTTCGCTGCTCATGCTTGCCGTGTAACTGGTCAACTATCCACAACTTGAAGACTGCTCCAACTCCAGCTAAGTCAGATCGTAGAGAAGAAGTATCTAGGCTGAGGAATAATGAAATGTACTGCCTTCCATCTTCCTTTTCGGTGTACTTTGGATACACTGACAGTTTCCTGTGATATAGAAATATCTTGGTTTCAAATGATTTTGAGAGACAGCTAGTGATATTATTCTTGACAAACTAATAGATTTTGAAAAAATTATGTTTCCATATTTTTCTGTCAATGGAAAAAAAAAACTAATGAAAGCATATTTAAAAGATATTGCTTGCATACCATGGATAGGCCTCTTAAATAACAGTTTATAAAAGAATGACATTGTACAACTCTAGAGTCTTATCGCAAGAAAAAAAAAAAAAATGAAACAATTACAAGAAAAGAAACAGCAATAAACTTGGTCAGTGCTCATCCATCTTTGAGTACTTTAAAATATAAAGTTATTTATGGTTCTCTAAGACATCTAAAATATAGTAAACAAGATGGTACTCAATTCGACAAAGCAAAGTAACCTGCTATAGATTTGTGCTATATAAATCCGTATCATAATCATTATTTGCCATAGAGATCAATTTAAGACTTGATACCATCACAACGCCATTGATGGAGTAAGCGGTATGCAAAACCTTACTTGGTCGACGTTGGACAAGTAGCTCAAAGTTCTGTCCAGCTAACTTAAGAAATTAGACAACGCCATTATAGTGATCCATGGTGACAAGTTCATATTCTAGGAACGATTCAATTAGAGTTAAAGATTCAATTTTTTTTTTTAAAAAATGATCTAGAGAATTTGCTTTCAACAACTACCGATTGATAACATTAAGAAATTAAGAACTGAAACATGATCAATTTTTATTTGTTGATGTTATGGTGTACTGTATTTAGTAGATAGATTATTAATAGATAGACTGTTAATAGGGCCTGTCCCTTCGAGCCCTCGATCTAGGGGCCGAGGTCTGCAGGCCAATTTATATGCACCAGCCCAAGGGTTTTATTGCTCAAATAAGGTTGAGGAGTTTGATGGTTCAAATGACTTCAATATGTCACAGATCAAGATGAAAGCTATTCTAACTTAGCGACGGTAGGATATGGCTTTGAAGGGGAGAAAACTTTCAGGCAGGTATCTCTGATAAAGAGGAGGGTTTGATGCTGAAGCTCTCACAGCAATTCAACTGAGCTTTGATGATGGTGTGTTGCGAAACATTCATGAGAAAGCTCGACTGCTGCTGGGATTTGGCAGAAGTACAGAATAAATACAAGACCAAGTTTTGACAAACAGAATGTATGTGAAAGCAAAAACTAATGTGATGTTATGTTATTTGAAGGCCTTATATAACTCGTAGAGTTATGCCATAGGAATTATGCGGCCATATTACATGACTGGCCTGAGTGATAGGTTTAGGGTTTGATAGGATATGAAAATTCATATGGATATGAAAGCAGACAAGTTGTATTTATCATAGGAGAAGTATATCGATAAGGTGCTTGAATATTTTAGTATAGAGAATCCAAACCTATGAGCGCTCCACTTATTGCTTACTTCAAACTTTTAATAGATTTGTTACCATATATAAAGTAGTATATGCCTCATGTTTTATATGCTAGTATACTTGGGAGCATTATATATGCTATGGCAAGCACCCATCTCAACATTTTAAGTATGTAGGTTTGCAAAGATAGAAAAGCAATTTGTATTTATCATGGAAGTACATTGAGAAGATATTTGAATGCTTTGGTATAAGGAGAAGTCCAAACATTTGAGCACTCTACTTGATGCTCACTTCAAACTTTCAACATATTTGTTACTACAAACATAACAAGAGAAGTGGTATATGTCTCATATTTCCTATGTTGGTGCAATTAAAATAATTATGTATGCTATGACATGCACCCATCTAAAAAAACACATTGGCAAGCAATGAAATGGATTCTTTAATACTTAAGAGGCACTGTAAAAGTTGGCTTGGTGTATGAAAGGAATTGTGATAATGGTCATATAGTTATGAGTTTTTTAGATTTAAAGTTTTGTTAGCGATCTTGATAAGAGGAGGTCTTTGATAGGTTATCTTTTCAATCTTTTATGTTTTGCTATCAATTTGAAGGCTTCATTATAACCTGTGGTTGCTTTATCCACTATAGAGATAACGTACAAGTTAGTGACAAAGGCAATGAAGGATGATATTTTGTTGAGTAGCTTGGTTGAGGACTTGAGTCAGTAGTAGGATAAGATGGTTATCTATTATCTACTATGATAGCTGCAGTGTAATACATTTAGTTAAAAATCAGTTGTGTTATGAAAGAACGAAGCATATTGATGCCAAATACCCCTTCATCAGATGTATTGTAAAAGATGGATATGCGACAATTGAGAAGATCTCTGCAATAAATATGATGACTAGGCATGTTCCTAACACTAATTGGACTTTATTGGTGTTTGCATTGCTGATTCGTGCCCTTTAAAAGCTTGTGGAGGAGAGAATCATAAAATGTTTGTGGAGCTTGGTGAGATCGACCCGACTAGGACAAGCCAAGATAAAGGTTTGTTATGTTGTCTTGAAATTAGGAGATAGATTGGTAAAATGTCCTCTTTGCTTTGGCCCTTGGACCTAGGGCCCAAGCCCATAGGCTCAAAGCCTTTGCTGTAGGACAAAGCCCTCATGGGCCCAAGGCCCAAGGAGAGGTCCTTCGTGCACATCACCCTCATGTTGTGCCTTGACTGGCTTATCTTGAGGTTGGAAGGGTGAAGCTCCTGGCCCCTTTACAAAGGTATGTATACTTGAACAGAATTTGCATATCTTAAGGATTACACCTTTGTATTTTAAGGTTTCTGGAGTGCTGATAAGGTTGGAAGGCTTTTATATTGAGGTTTTCCCCTTTCTCCTTTTTTTTTCTTTCTTTACTATTAGCAAAGCTTTCTTGGTCATCTCTACCTATGGGTGAAGGCTATGGATCAAATCACGTAAATCTATGTATTCTTCTCTCTTTATTTGCTTTGTTATCTTTAAGTTTAGTCTTTTTGCACAACAATTTATATCAAAATAAGTATGAATACCTCGCAAATAAGGATCCACAAAATCGACTTCAAATAGACAAGACAAGACTAGGTTCAAATGTAGAGGTCTTTCCTAGAAAGCCATGAAAGGGAGAGAATGAAAGGGAGAGAAGTACGGAAAAGGGAGAGGAGTACGGGAGAAGGGGAGGAAAAAGGAGCGAATCAAGGAAAGAAGGTGAAAAACTTCTAAGGAAGAAAAAACTTCTAAGGAAGGTCTTTACATGATTTCTTTTCATATAATTTATGAATAAATATTAAAATTCATATGTAACTGAATAGCTCATATATGTAACTAAGAGAAATTTGGGTCAATTGGCCAATGAAAGTATATTATTGAAGAATTTTTTTCAACAGCTTGAAGAATATCATGACTAACCTTGTACAACTAAGTCAAGCCCAAGCATGAAAAATCCAATTAAAAATAGGACCCATGATAATAACATGCAGGTAGGTCAATCCATGGCTAGCTTAGAACAAGCTATGATCCACACCATGGCAGCACCAAGGTGCAAAACTAGGCAATCCCTGACAAAAAGTTGGGCAAGTGAGTTGTGCAAAGCCTTGATAAAAACCTAATTGACAAAAGACCCATAGACATGACATTAATGCTAACAAGTTCACAGGTTAATCATTCTAGAACAGCGCATGAATAGGCTGAAAGTCATGCTAAAGATACACCAGAGCTTTGGAAATGATTCAGATAAATATAACTTTGAACGAATTTAGCAGCAAGAAAGAATACAAAATTGTAGATATCTTTATTGATGGGAAAAGAAAAGCATTCAAGAAACAAGAATCACAAACAAGAACAACAGCATCGCTGTCACAAGCAAAATGTATCATCGTTAGTTCATAATTTTAAAGTGTTTCTGGAATTATTAATCATGAATAACTCATAGAAACCGTGAACAACTGAATGATTCTTAATTGCTTCAATTATGCAGGGGGTAAACCAGAGAATCATTCAGCTGAGGAATAAATCAAAAATAATCTGATAACCTTTTAGTAATTCAGAGAATATTATCGCTCTAACAAAGTATACTCACATTCATATGCATGCAATGCAGGTACAAAATAATGACTAAACCTCACATATGAGACTTCATATCATGGATATCTAATAGCATCCTAAAGACCAACTCACTGAGAAACGACAAGTTATAGATCATTAGAAAAAGTTTTCTTTTTTTTTTTTTAAAAAAAAAAAAGAAAAAAAAGAAAAAAGAAAAAGCTGATCTTCGAATAACTGGGCTTACCATTTGTAGCCTTTGGCACAGAAAGTCCCGGAGTAATGACAGTCTAATGGAAGCTCCATAAGGGTTGAAAATCCGTCGATCTTCCACTCGAACGGCCTACCTGCGATCGAAGTCCGGGTCAAGTTTCTATCGGAAACGCAGGGAACGTGGCACGACGAGGAGAACGTCTGGTACAAAGGAAGTTACCCATGGCTTGCTTCGTTCTCCTCTAATTTCTCTAGCTACGATTCCTCGCGAACAAGAGAGCTCAGATTAAAATAAGAAAATTGGCTACCTTCGTGTCGTTTTCCGGGTATGCGGTAACCTGGCCACCTAATTTATTAGTTAAAAAAAATACTTGCATAAGGGAAAAGGGGGGGGAGAAAAGAAAGAATAGAAAGAGCTACGTTAGGGAAGAACTGCTGAGATGGACTTCCACGACGTCAGATGAGCTTGCTGAATGTTCAAGTGTCCCAGGGAGCTCCAGCATTTAAAGAGGTATAAAGCTGGCTTCAACAGCTTGGAAAAGAAAAAGAAAGTAAAATTCCATCATTCCTTTCTTTCGAAATTGTAATGAATAAGGGTACAAATTTATTCCAAGCAGATCTAAGGTTTTAAGCAATGCTTTTCTTTCTCCAAAGGTTCCACGGGAATAGTAATTATAGGGACTCGTTGAAGGTAGCCGCCAAGGCGATCGTTACGTGATGTGAAGGTAGCCGCCAAGGCGATCGTTACGTGATGGGAAGCTAGTCGCTGCGGGCATGCTCTTAATTCCATCAAAGTGGGACCCACCACCGATGCTTGAGACACCCTGCAGGCCCTCCGACCACCATTTGTAAGGAGGGATCCCAAGCCGAGCTACTCAATAATGAGATGCCGAGCGATGATGTGATGGTGCTTGTTAAATCCAAAAAAATAAAAGAAAAAAGTTTTATATTGAATTAAAAAAAAAAAGTTACGTATATTTTAAGCTTATTTAATTATTATTCATCAATTTTCACTCGAATTTTTATAACATAGGATTTCGACTCACTAATAAATTAATTGAATTAGTAAGTGAATTTGGGATGTTACAAATGGTATTATAACCGATCTGAATATACGAAAGTTGATGGATATAATGAAAGGGATCCCGTCATGGCATGTAGACACTTTGCAGAACCAACAACACCAACGACTCAGAGTAGATTTTGGCTAGTTTATGACGTGCGACGTTATAAAGAGAAGAGATTGTAACACTCAAAAAATAATCTCATATTGGAAAATATTATGTGCTTATAACTTAAATTTACATATCATCCATTAATTTTCACTCGAGTTTTTGTATCATATGATTTTGATTCTTGCTAATGATTTAATTAGGTTAATAGATGAGTTTGAAGCGTTACGGTGCTGGATATGGAGAATGAGATGATGATGGGATGGTGATGGGGATGAAGGATGGGATGGAGGAGATGGTTTTGAAGTTGGGAATGATGAAGGAGTTAGGGAATGGCTGCGGACTGAGGTCATTGCTGGTTTTGCTTGGTGAAGAGAAATGAATACCGGTAGAAAACGATGCATGAACCTCCATAAATACGCACAGGCGGAAGAAGTTGAAGTAGTAAGCGATCAATTCTTCTAAATTAGAAACTAGTATAAATGAACTTGAGGAGCAAAATGATAAGACCCCGGCCTCTATCCCGTGAGACTCCCATCTCTCCTGTCCGCAGAACTCGTACGATTTCCGCATAAATACTCTATCCTAAGAAACTATCATCTACGAGTTGGATCTCTGTTGAGAAGATAAAGGCAAAGAGTGAACTCAATCTGAGAACTAATGTGCAATCCTCCTGCGTTGTTTCTTTCTATAGCCCGGCTGGAGAACAAGACTGGCCCGCTGGACTGAGTCCACTAGCAACTGGAATATGTCAGCCAAAGCAAACTCCACGCCTCGCACCGTGAGAGAGAAGAGCTAGGGTTGGGACTGCCGCTGGATTTAAACCGTTTCCCAGCCGCAGGTGATAATTAGTAGGCATTTTTGTAGAGACTTCTACAACGAGGAGAGGAAATAAGTCATCAAGAAATGTTTCGTACGGCAATAGATGTTTCTATAATTCGTCATCCCTTTCATTTCGATATTGTTAATTGTTGATCTTGTATTGGTTATTGCCATTAGACCAATCTTAAAGCCTGCCTGTTAGCAAAAAATAAAATAAAAATAAAAATAAAAAATAAAATAACAGAGTCAAATCATCATAAGAAACAATCTTTCTACTGCTAGTTGACCTATATCAAAGCAAGCAAGAAGTCTGATGGGCAAATAATAGCTTGTCTTCAAGTGTGCAATCGATCTATCCAAATTGTTTAGGTTCAAACTATTATTGCGTAGATCATCAAACTTAGGCTTGTGAAACAATTCGGCAGTGTTTTAAATTTTGATGGACCTGACAAACTCTAGGATATCATGCATTAACTTTGATCTGAAAATAAAAGTCCTATGTAGTGTTTCGTATGGAATGTTCTTTGTAATATCACTAGTAATTTTAGGTTAGTGATAAAGTTTTTTTGTTTGATATTCTCATTTTGATGGTGATCTATAATCACTGTAAGATTAAGATTACTGTGTCCAAGATGGTGGCCTTAATCCTACCTAAGATTATACTAATGTACATGATAATAGTAATATATAATTAATATAAATTAATAAACATATAATATTATAATTATATAATATTAATTATTCATATAATATAAAATATTTTATTAATATAATGTTAATATCACTAAAAATATTAACTATACTATATTATATATTATATATTAAAATAATATATAATATATAATAACATTATATTAATAATATATATTTTATATTATAATGTTTTAGTATATTATATAAATAAGTTTTTAAGGGTATTATCGGTATTACATAAGGGTATGCATGGATGTACAGGACTCAAGCCATTGTTTTTAGCGCATAGTATTGGTCGAATCAGGAATTTTAAGCTCGTTCAAATTTTGGTTAAGCTCGAACTTAGGAAAAATAGGCTTGACCTAGGCTTAACCTTAAAATTTATATTTTTATATTATATATATATTATTTTTAAAAATATGATAATTATTTTTATATGATAATATAATTTAAATTTTGCTTTAACTAGTTATCTAAGAATAAGGTATCGGTGCTTTAACCACCCCACCACATTTTGCTTTTTGATAAAATATGGAGATATATTCAATATATTATAAAATATATAACTAGGGCTCAAGCTTTGGATGTTGTTACCAGGCTAGGCTTGGGTTTGCTATTCTTGGCCCGAGGTTAGGCCCAGCCCATGCTCACCCCTAGCATACATGGTGATCTCCCATTTCTGTGGTATACCAAATACAATGATCTGTGAGCATTGATAATTTTTTATTATTAAAATATTTTATATCAAACATAGTGATGTTGGATCACTAGCGATCTTATTGCCAGTGATTATATTATTGAGGAAAATCAACATGGTGATTAACCAAGTAGCCCCTTAATGTTGAAGTTTACGTTATGCTCTGAACCCATAACCTAAGTTGGCCATATGACATAGCCACATAATCTTTGAAGCATAACTCTAGAAAGTATGCAACGCTTTCAATTTTGAATCAACAATAAATATTAGCAATTATATATGTACATATATAGTAACAAAATGATTCATTAGTAGTTTTATATATCTAAAAAATAAGGTTAAGATACATTCAGTACCAGATATAAAAGCTAACTAGCACTCTCATCAAAGGTCCTGGATAATATCTTGGGCTAGGTATACTATAGCTTTGAAAAAAGTGCAATACTAATGATGTGAGTTAACACTTAATAAGAAATCTTCTATCATGCACACTAGCATAAATAATAATATACACATAATTTTATGATCAATAGTAAGTAGAGTCAACAAGGTAGCACTCACATCAATAATTCGCATGCCAACATTATGATGTTTAAAATTTAAATTTACAAGTCTAATCAATATAGCATGGTGTTTTATCATATCTCACAACATAGCTCATAATAGCATAATCAAAATAACAATATCTCCTATGCCAGATTTTATAATCAAATAATATGATGCAGAACGTGGATGAGACACGAATGCAATAAAATAATATATATATATATATATATATATATATATATATTATAAGATAGCTAATTACTCAGAAAGATCAAAAACTAGTTAAGCTATACTATGCAAGACAGGCGGAAGCATACACTGGAATAAGAACTGTTAGAATATTAACAAAACTAGGAAAGTGAAGGTTAGGAAACCCTCGGTTAGGACATGCTCTCAACATTCACTAAATCAGAGAAAGAGAATTAGAAAAAGGATTTTATATACCAACAGTGATCACTCGAAGATTGAAACAGGAAGATCGCTTTGACAGGTTGAAAGTCCTGGATGAAGAAGCTGTCTATCGAAGAGGATCTTCGAAATATGATTCAGAGGCAAAGATGACTTCCTCTTCGGCTCATGAATCCCTAAGAAAACAGCAAGAGGAGATGGGGGCCTATGGTTGGCGGCAGGGTTGTTTTAGGGTTTCTGGAGGAGGGGCCGGTTAGGGTTTGGGTTTGAGGGAGGTTAGAGAAGATGAAAGGAAACACTAAGGGCTTCACACCCACTCCTTCCCAGAGTACCAGAGTCTTCACAGCAATGGAAAAGAAAAACTTCAGAATTTTCTTATTAATTAATGGTTTTTTTTTTTTTACAAGAGAAGGATCTTTTTATAACCCTTTCATGTCAATACAAGTTAAATCATTCATTTTAAGTACATAATTGACATGGATTGTAATGTATGGCATGTGATTCTTCTTAAGGAGGCAAAGATCTCTGCATGCTTTATCTGGGATGGCCAAAAAGAGAGAGTGGCTGTAATTTTCAAGCTTGTAGAGGAGGGGGACCACTTGAGAAAGGGAAAGAGTGGGCACCCCTTGATTCCTCCTGCCATCTTTGATTGGGCGGCAACTTTCTTCCATTTGGGGCGCATAAAGATTTCCAATTAGAGAGGGGCAGCCAATTTCTTCCATAGATGCTTGCCAGGGGATCGCATGATAAATGTGGAAGTCAATGGGCACCCAAAAGCTTCCATATAAGGGTGTGCGGCATGAAGAAAAGAGGAAAGAGGGTGTTGGCGCCTAGATTCCTTCCTAAATTGATGTGGGCCAGCTCCTTGCTTTGCTCTCGTGATGTCATGTATCCTGGAGTGGTCCAAGACATGGGTCATTGCATGGTTGATGGGTCTTCTCTTGGGTCTTCAAGGTGAACCTTCTTTTGATTTATTACAGGACTCAATGAAAGAAAATAACACTTGACACTTGACCAACTCCTGGATTCCAACAATGAACCAGGCTAACTAGCACAACTGGACTCGACAAGGATTCTAAGAATAAAGAAAAAAGACTCTCATAAATCAGAGATCTATAAGGAACCCTGAAACCTCTGTCTCAATTTGGTGCCTGCACCATAATAGCATCAATCCATAATAATTTCATATGTATCATTTGCCATTATATATTGGGTCCAAAATGTATGCAATTGGCATCTGAACCGGTCATGACCGCACTCCAACTCGTGGTAGACGAACCTCATATCACTCATGTCACACTCCAGCCTATAGCAGGCAACCCATAATATCATATACCAGTCTATGATTGATAATCACAATTAGTGCCATGATCCTGCTTTTGGCTAGCTATGCTCCCACATGGCAAGTCCACATGCCTCCTTTCTTCATTATATTATATTTATTTAACTATAATCATTATGTTTCGATATATTATATTTATTTAACTATAATTATTATGTTTTGATATTAGACAAGCCACAATCATTCCCCAGCCTATGGTAGGTGAACCTTAAATTACTTATCCCATACTTCTGCCAATGGTCGACTATTAAGAGAAAGAGATAGTGATAATAAGAGAAAGAGAGAGAACCAGAAAGAAAAGTCAAGTATCTGCTTGTGATTCAGTAATATTCTCACGAGACTAATCCAATTGCACCTACCCTATTTTATATTTTTTAATAATTTATTTATTAATAACCTACAATCTTTATCATTACCATTATCATCATCATTTTATTAAGAAAATAAATTTTATACTATAATAATTTATGACAACATTATAATATTATAATGAGAAAATAAAATTTATAATATTATGATCTATGATAATAATAACATGAAATTTTCATAATGATATAGATATAGTTATATATATAATATTAAAATCATACAAGTGATTGTGTCTGAAATTTCTTATTTTTACTGAGGTACAAAATCAAGAGTATCAATATGGCCTGCAAACCTACCTAATACACTTGATACCCTAAGATTAATTTTGGCATAATAACACTTAAAAATTAACACTCTTATTAGTTAAATGACTAATCATAATTTTTAAATTTTTAAAAATTAATTTATTTCTTCCACTCGAACTCTAAATTTTTCGTAGCTTAAAGATAGAAATGATGATAATGATTATTATTATTATTATTATAAAAAAATAAGAATTAAAATTTTTATCTTAATCATTGGGTCGTGAAGGCCCCTTGAAAAGAATGGAAGCAATGCTAGAATCCCAAACCCTAGCACTGGCCAAACTCCAACCCAATCCCAACGCCCCTTACGGGTCAAAGACAAAACTTGGAGGCTCTTCAATGAGCCAACGTGGAGAGCATTGACAGTAAGAGCGGGTACAGTTGACTGCTGAGATGGCAAGCTTTCTTGGCCTCGTCACTCTTCTCCTTGGCACTAGGGTCTCCGACTTCATAGAGAGTGTGGTCTGAGAGGATGTCATTGCCGCCATCTCAGGTGGAGGATGGGGCACGGCAAAGGATGAAGCTGAGGTCAAAGGGACCGCAATGATATTAAAAGCAATATAGGAACTTCATGGTAAATTTGATAAATGTGAGAATATTTTGCAATTGTTGGTTCATCTTTTAATCTAAAAGGTAAATATTTGAAATATGGTATAATCCAATGGATAATATATGAATTTTTGTAGACATAGATGTATTTTTCCTTTCCAGAATATTAGGATATATAAAAATCCCAGTATTGGAATATATCATCAAACAAAAGTCTCATATATCAACGCAAATAATTTTAGTAGCACACCACCATTGCATTGACCTTTTTTCTTTTTTTTTTTTTCCAAGTAACGATGACATGAACCACAAAGTCGGGTGGATATAAACCAAGCTCAGATTTGGAGTCTTACCTAAGATTGGTTAATCAATTCAATGGCTGCTTTTGTAATTTCTTCTGACCTACCCTTTAATCTAAGACTTTAACTCAAGTGGTCCATAGATAAGGTGTGGAACCGGTGGGCAACATCCGTAGCTTGCTCTAAAAAATTAAAATAATAATAATAATAAAATAAAACTATGATACTAACACAATTTGAACTTATAATAGTATATGATACCAACCTCTACCAACCCACCATTAGTCGAATCACGAGCAAGGCCCGCCGTTAGGAAACTTGTCACGAGGGATCAGTTGGTTGATGTTGAATGCGAAGCATCATAACACAAAAGAATTATTTAGAGCACGAAATTGATACAGTGATTGAGACGTAAGCTACCAGGGCTTTTATTTTCACAATGGGCTCCACGTTAACAGAGCTGGTGTCACCATCCTTGTGGAACTCTCTCTGGGGTCCATGAATAGGAATTTTGTGCGAATTGAGGCGGATTTTCTAATACTGATTTATATTCTGAACAACACTTCGCAACGCGTGTATTTGTATGGGTGAAGAAATGACGCACACCAGAACAGGGTTGGTAAGTGCGGTGAACAAGGGTTTAGCTTCAGCGTACCAGTTGCCATACCCAGAATTTTAAACTAAATTTGTCTTAGAGGTAGGAAAATTCCGGGTCAACCTTTTGCTGACAGAGTTGAAAATTTATGTTGGATGGAAACATATAATGTAGTCATGATTGGGTTGTCTATGGATTGTCTCAAGCAAAATGATCGGATTTACTAATGTGATCAAACTTGTACTGGTCCAGCCCTCAGAAATCCAATTAGTCCTAGAATTTTGATACATGAATTAATTTATTTTTCTCAATGATTATCTCTCTCTACTTAGCAAGTGTAGATATTTTGGATTTAAATATTAGGTTATGTATTTTAAAATATTTAAGTTGAATTAATTAAAATGTAAAAAAAAATTATATCTATCATAAGTCAAAAAGAAAAAAATAAAAGAGTAACTAGAGAGGCCGTTTGAGTGTAGCACTTTAAGCATAGTCTCACTGACAAATATAGGTGTGGTCTGTTCAAAAATCACTTCTATAATAGAATTTAATTAAATTTTATTAAATTAAATTTGTAACAAAATTCAAGTGTTCGAAATAAATCTTAAATTATTGAAATTCAACTAAATCCTACTATTTGAAATAGACGATAACAAATTGATTCTATATAAAATTTCAATATTACATTCTAAATTGTTCCTTCATTTTTGTGTTTATCAAGTTGATGTTTTATGATGATTAAAAAAAATACTAGTATGTTGGTAGAGATGTGATCTAGGGTTACGGTTCTCAATTTAAAGTTAAAAAAATATGATATGAAACAAAAAAAGCAAAAAAAAAGAGATAAGTATTAAGAAGGATTGTTTTAACTTTTTTTTTAAATAAATGGTTTTTAGCTCCTCAATCAGATTAATTTTGGTATAAATTTTTATTGTACAAAAAACTAATTTTGATGTTTCAGTTCAATTAAATTCTTTTAAACATAAAAGCGTTAACAAATAAATCATCTATAAATAAAAAAACTTTATTAAATTTTTTATTTTTAAGGGATCCTAGACGAACTGCTAAGAATGATAAAGACCCAAAATAAATTATTTAATAGTATAATTTCATCAAGTTCAATGTTTTAAAGAAGCATGCCCGATTCCTAGAGGAAGGAGGATAAAAAATAAAAAAATAAAAAAAAAAAAAGAAAATTCCTCTTAACCCATGATTAGTGTCAACGAATTACAAAAGCCCCTTGAAGGAGGATTAATCCCCTGAAACCAGGAATAAATCTAGAAAGAAGGAAGGATTACAGCTGGCAGCAAAATTATTAAAAGGGGAATTTTATATCAAAGAAAAAATAAAGAAATCAGTAGTTTAGGAATGGAACAGAAGTTTTTTTCTTTTGTTTTCATTGTTGAAAGGTTTCTTCCCTCCTCTTTCCCATTTCCCTTCGAATATTCTTATTTTTTTCACAAAGATAAAAATTTAAAAAAAATATTTTTAAGGAGAAGAAGCAAAGCAGATTGAGGATGAGGTTAGAAGAGCACGATGGAAAGGACATTCTCTTAAAACCATATCGCATTAAAAGCTGAATTAAAAAGTAAAAAAAAAATTAAGAACCGAAGAGTATTACTTCCGCCACCAAATAGATGTTAAACCCATCTCATTATAGTGTATTACTACGTTAGATCTTATGATTAGTGACTTGGGTTGGTCTCTATTTTTGATCTAGATTAGGTGTTGTCATGGATTGAAAAGATCAGATTTTTAGTATTGAAATCACGCCACGCGTCCAATATTTCGGAAACCGAGCATAGCATATGAGGACCAAGCATCCTAAAAATTGGCATCTATTTCTATTTCATAATGAAGTCAAATCTATGCGAGTCTCTTAAGCTTTGATACCATGTTTTTCAAACACTCGAAACTTCCTTTCTCGCAATTGCCACATGATTTTGGATGAGTGGTGTGCCATGAATAGTTTCTTAAGCAGCCTAATTTGGTTAATTCATCTAAGTAATAATCACCATAACCTATTGAAATTCAAAATGAGGACGTTTCGACCTTAGGAATTCAAATTCCAGTGCTCGTCTCACCTAATTGTGTAGATATGAAGACCAAGCAACCTAAAAATTGATTTATAGATGCTTTCAACTTGAATGATTATTGTTCACAAATGTGATTTATTTTTCTATTTTTTTTTAATTTCAATTAGAAATTCCTGTATTTATATGCTTATTTCCTTATGATGTTATATTCTTATATAAAGAGGCATTAGTAACATACTGTGTTATGGGTGTGTGCTTATAAAAGTGGATACAATCTATGCATATCTTGTTGATCAATATTTGCTTTGATTTTAAAATGATAAGGTTGTTTTTCCGATTTAAGACTTGAGAAGTTTTATTTGGTTTCAACTGTGTACTTGAAGTTAGTTTCTTTGATATCTCTTTTGCAACTTTTCATTGTTATTTATTAGCTCCAATGGTATTTTCTTTTTATTTATGCAAACATCAATTAACTAGAAATAGTCAAACATATTATTTATTTTTAATGAAAGAAATGGCTAGAAAATTAAAGTCAGAGTTTCGAGATTATCGGATGTCATTAATGTGCAAAATCGAAAGATTTAATTTACACAAATATGACTCTTTTTTATGAAAAGGTTTGGAGTTATTTTTAATTTGTAGTAATTAATGTTTTAAAAATTTTATTATTCGTTTACTATTTATAAACTTTAAAATATATTCATTTATATACTATAGGCTAACTATATTCATGTTACAAGTAAAAGAGTTTAATGCATCAATTCTATAGAGCTTTAAGAGAAGAGCAAATATATATGATAAAAATTTTGCTATGATTGAGAATAGAAAAAAAAAATAAATTATCGAGTGGTTAGTAATAATAAATACAAGATAAAATTTTATGGTAAAGTTATCGTGAATGAGGTTGCTATTGATAATTCCATTATTCTGAAGCACATATTTGATTTTTTGATTTTGAGAATTTTAAAAAGCATGTTAGAAGTGCTTATGCATTGATAGGTAATAAAAACAAAAGTTGGCAAGAATATTTGCTTTAAAAACTAAAATATATCCTGTATAAGTTCTAAATATAGTTTTGTTTTGGATGTTAGAGGGCAAATAATGGCTGAGAGAATGGTAGAAAAAAATGAGAGCTAATAAGGTTCAAATAATGGTCATAAAATTATAAAATATTAGGTTAGATAGCACGAGTACATGATATGATTCCTAATAAATTTGCTATAGTACATGTTAGTTATGCTAAAATATTTTTAGTAATCAATGTAGTAATAATGTTTGTAACAGATGAAATAGTGGTTAATTATTTGGGATGATTCAATAGATGCATGGATGATCGAAGCAGAAGTTGCAGAGGGAAAGAAGAAGGGAGAAGAAAGAGGGGGGGGAGAAAGAAGAAGAGCAAGGAAAAAAAGTGGGATGCATCTTCGAAAGTTGAAAGATCGCTTTGTTTTCTTAGGTTGAGAAGCCGTGTCAACTCATTAAAATAATAAATAATTAATATTTGTAGATGGTGCGTAACGCACCAGTATTTGACTACAAGCAGCAAATTAGGAGCATGCAACTTGGCTGGCGGGTCGGAGCCAATAGAGCCGAGCCGCGCCCGACGCGGTTCGGGCTTGGTGGGGCCCGGCGCGGTTGGTGAGTTACCGGCCCGGTGGTCCCCGGCAGCCTGGGCCGCTGTCCGCCACCGACTCCCGTGAGAGAGGCGAGCGCTCGATCCGACGGAGGAGATCACGCGGGCCGAAGGAACCGCGAACCATCGGATTTGGATCGCACTTGGGAAGAGCAGCCGAAGGCGCGTCGCCGGGGCGCCGCTCGTCTATATATTAGAGGAGAGAGGAGGCTCTTCTCCCAACCCCGCGTCCCCTCCGAGGCCCAGAGCAAAGCAACAGCGAAGCTAGCGTTACTCTGGTGCCTCCCTCCTTCTCTATCTTACTCCGAAGGTAAGGAGTTTCTGTTGTTTCTCTCTTCCTGTTGTTCTCTTTTTATTTAGGTCATGGGGATCGAGTCTTGTTCTTTGATTTTTTTTTTTTTTTGAATTTTCTTTCGTTTCTTTCTGATTTCAATCGATTGCGCTCTTTTCTACTGGATCTGGGACGACTCCGTGGAGTTTTTTGTTTTTTCAGTGATTTTTTTGACTCATTTTTGGGTTTTTTTTTTTTTTTTTTTTTTTTTTCACTTGAAATGGCTGGATCTGGTGCATTTGGTTGTTTTTAGGGCTGTTATGTGGATTCTTGGCGCTTTCTTGTGCGTTTTCTCTGGAAGAAGCTTGGCCTGTTCTGTTTGATTGATTTCTGTTTTTCGTTGTCTGGAAATTGCTGGATTGGATTGTTTGTTGTTAAATTAGGTTACTAGATCTTTTCTTCATTCCCTGAAGTATTATTTGATAGTTCCTGTCTCGTGGTCTTGATTCCGTTGGTTCTGATTTTGATCATTGTTGTTTAGATTTGGACAGATTTCGTGGAAAGGTTGTGTTTTTCGTTGTCCGATATCGTGATTGTTTGGCTTGCCAAGGTTAGGTCGTTTGGATTTTGGTGAATTTGTGGGTTTTAGTGTTTAATCACTCTGAAACAAAGGTAGATTGTTGGCACAGTTGGCAGGTCTTACTTGTTTTGCTTATTATGTAGCTGGATCTAGCTTGATCCTTTGGATTTTTTGGTGTTACAATTGTTCTTGATGAATTTGCTGGATGTGGTTCTGTCTCGGTTTCAAGTAACTATTAGTTATGACATCCGTTTATTTGGCAATTACAGCATTCAATAAAATGTTTTGTGCTAAAATTCTTGGATCTCAGAGCTATTTGCAAGCTGTAAAATGCTTGTAAAACTTTTGTCTCCTATTTCAGGAATTTTGTGGCTGAACTTTATTCGATGTTTTGTCCTTTTGCTTATCCCCCTCCTAATAAATCAACCCCTTTGTGCGAGTCTGACGCTTGACTTTGTTGTAATCGAATCTTCCCACTGGCTATATCCACATGACTTTATTCGATTCATTCTTAAGAATCTTTATAGCCTTTTTATTGTTAAATTACTCTTCATTTACGAACTTATATGCCTATTACTGCTGTTTGCTTTTAGATCCTTTTAGCTGCTAGATCTGCCCTAGCTTCCACTATAAGATGTTGCTTTAAAATGTGTACCTAATTCTTCCTTTGTCTTCTGCAAGCTTTGAGATTCTTCTGACCTAGATCTTCCCTCTACTTCTTGTAGTGTTTCGACCTTACTTGGATCCTATCTAAACCGAAGTCCTTCAAGATGTGCTATATTATGTGATTCTGATTCCTGATTTTATAGATTCTTCTAGAACTCCTTGTGCTCCAATTTTATAGATTCTGATTCCTGATTTTGTGCCCCACTAAACTCGGGTGGAAGCAACTTTGTTAAAAGATTGCGCAAGGGTTTATACTCTGCTCTATTCCTTCGTATCTTGGTCAATGAACTAGTTGCATAGAATCATTCCAGACTGCTTTCATGTGCATTAATTCCTTCTCATGGACATGCATGCCTGATTGATATTGAATAGTTTACTTATTCTGATCAGTTATGAGCGGTTTCCATGCCAAGGTTTTCACAAATTCTGATGAGGTTATTTGTCACCTACAAATGTTTGGTTAATGCAAGAGACTATGTTGGCTTGTGTTTAGTAATATAATGGTTATGCACCGAGTAGATATTGGGTATATATATATAGGGCTAAAGAATTCAAATAATATTTTTCGGCTAACTTTCTTAGGTGAGATTTTAGGTTGTGATGCTTATTTTCAAAATCAGTGACCTGCATGTAAAGTACAATGTATTGTATTAGAAGTTTATTTTGTAGTTTAGTCTAAATTGGTTTCAATTGTTAGATGTGTGTCTAAAGTGTGCCAACACTGGCTACCAAAAGATTGTGATTGAAGTACTAGGAAAATGTGTGAAGATGAATATGGTAGTATTTCCATGTTTTAGGTCTATATATATATATATATATATATATATGATTTTGTGGTCCTTGTAATCTATAATTACAGACTTATGATAGATGAGGCAGTTAGCATTTCGGAGTGACTAATTATGTGTCCCTGGATACTTATAATGATCCTTCAATTTGCTGTTCTACTCCAGATGGCCAACACCGACACCTTCCTTTTCACCTCTGAATCTGTGAATGAGGGACACCCTGACAAGCTCTGCGACCAGATATCAGATGCCGTGCTTGATGCCTGCCTAGAGCAGGATCCTGACAGCAAGGTTGCTTGTGAGACCTGCACCAAGACGAACATGGTCATGGTCTTTGGAGAGATCACCACCAAGGCCAATGTCGACTATGAAAAGATTGTCCGTGACACCTGCCGTTCTATTGGGTTCATATCCGATGATGTTGGCCTTGATGCCGATCACTGCAAGGTGCTTGTCAACATTGAGCAGCAGTCTCCTGACATCGCTCAGGGTGTTCATGGCCATTTCACCAAGCGCCCTGAGGAGATTGGTGCTGGCGATCAGGGTCACATGTTTGGCTACGCAACTGATGAGACCCGAGAGTTGATGCCCCTCAGCCACGTCCTTGCCACCAAGCTTGGTGCTCGCCTCACTGAGGTCCGAAAGAATGGCACCTGCTCCTGGCTGAGGCCTGATGGCAAGACCCAGGTGACTGTTGAGTATCGCAATGACCACGGTGCCATGGTCCCTATCCGTGTCCACACCGTTCTAATCTCGACCCAGCATGACGAGACCGTTACCAATGATGAGATCGCCGCTGATCTCAAGGAGCATGTCATCAAGCCCGTCATCCCTGAGCAATACCTCGATGAGAAGACCATCTTCCACCTCAACCCATCTGGCCGTTTTGTCATTGGTGGACCTCATGGTGATGCAGGGCTCACTGGCCGCAAGATCATCATTGATACTTATGGTGGCTGGGGAGCCCACGGTGGTGGTGCCTTCTCTGGCAAGGATCCCACCAAGGTTGACCGGAGCGGTGCCTACATTGCAAGGCAGGCGGCGAAGAGCATTGTTGCCAGTGGGCTTGCTCGCCGCTGCATTGTGCAGGTATCTTATGCCATCGGTGTTCCAGAGCCCCTCTCTGTGTTTGTGGATACCTATGGCACAGGCAAGATCCCCGATAAGGAGATCTTGAAGATTGTGAAGGAGAACTTTGATTTCAGGCCTGGGATGATCATCATCAACCTTGACCTGAAGAGGGGTGGCAACGGCAGGTTCTTGAAGACGGCGGCTTACGGGCATTTTGGCAGGGATGACTCCGACTTCACCTGGGAGGTGGTGAAGCCCCTCAAGTGGGAGAAAGCCACTGCCTAGATAAAAATATCCATCTACATGGTCACAATAATTACATTGTTTCTGCCGCTGCCATCTCTCTTCTGGTCCTAATCTTCTAAATGATGCTTGTTTTAAGCTATCATTTGTCTCATCCATTTATTATGTCATGTAATAATTTCGTTGCTTGGTCTCAATCTCTCTCTGGGAGAAGAGAGCTGTTGCCTTGTGGAGATCAGGAATGCGTGAGCTGTTTGGAGAAGCATGTAATAGCGGAGCATCAAATTAAAAAGAAACGACATTTTCTCTTTCTACGTCCTGTCCTTTCCGAATGGACTGCTGTGATAGAGAAACTGTTACCCTCTCTATTTGCCTCTAATCATCTCAGCATTAAGGTTCTCTTATGCCCTCCGTATCAAGTCTATATCAAAAGCTCGCCCGCGAATGTTATTTTTCTCGTCTCACCGAAAAATTACATATATTTTCTTGATGACAGTTTGAAGCTAGTTGAGACAGGCGATCTGGTCGGTTCTATTTGCCCTTGAATTGCGGCCATGTTGTCGGTTTTATTCGGGGTGCACATTTGCAGACCGTTTCCGTTGAATTTGCTGGCAAGCACGTCACGGGGAATTAAATTCCGGGTCCACGACGATGGCTGCCTTGCACATGGCTCATGAAGGACCCTTTTTCTATTTTTTCAAAAAAATTTAAATAAAAAAATCAAGAAAATATTATATTTGATATTTTTCATAAAAATATATTTATTATTTTTAAAAAAAATAAATAATTTTTCCTTTTAATTAAATTTTTTACTACTATTATTATCTCTTCTATTGTTATCTTCCTTAATTTTAACGTATTAAAGTTCTTGCATTCATCATACCACTGTTATCATCATTACCACCTCTATCATATCATTATTAGAATATTTGCCTCCACCTTTCTATTACTATTATCATCACTTTCACAATCAAGATCAATTATTCTATTGCTATCTCTATATTTATATTTTTAAAATAATTAATTATATTAAATATATTTATATAAAAATAATAAATATTATAATTATCACCACCTTCGCAATCAGGATCAATTGCGCAATTGCCATTTTTATATTTATATTTTTACAATAATTAACTGCATCAAATATATTTATATATAAAAAATAAAATTATAATTATAATTAACAATAAAATAAAAAAGTTATGTCGTATGATAATTTAATTATCATCTCGCCCGAAGGCCTTAAGATCGTAGATGGTGAGCGAGGTTTCAGCTTCAATCTCCGATGGTGGTAAACGCATCATGTTTCTTTTGCTTTTATTTAAGAAAAAAATGGGAACAATTTTACAGTCTTCCTGTCGTAATGACAATGCTTTTGTGTTACGCCTACCTTTTAGATTTTTTTTTTTAAAAAAAAATATTTTATATTTTTATTTGCTTCTGGACGACGGAGAGGAGTCGGTGGTAATGATGGGCACATGTTGAATTGCTTCATTCTCCGATTTTATCGAAGCGTTTTCAGACAAACGGCAAAGCGAAGTAGCTGAACAAGCTTCTCTCTCGTGGGCATTCAGGGCTCGTTATGGTTTGCCAATCTCGTTTATTGATACGGGATACTGATGATGAAATAATGAGGCTCATTGCATTTGAATCTAATCTTTAATCTTTCATATATGAAATAAGATTTCAATCGAACCAAACGCGTCTCAAGAGTGCCAAGAATATATATTTTTTTGGTTAGTTGTTGAAAAACATCTGAATGTTTCACTTACTCTTCACTAGAGAACTATTTTGTGAGAAGTTTGGAGTTACAAAACAAAGTCAACTAGTTAGATATTTTATGATTTGTTTACTAATTATTCCCAACAAATTTGAGGAAAATTATTAGATCAAATATTGGTGAAGTTTTCAATTCTTTTGCTGTGGTATTCTTTCTTCACAATATTACTTAATTTTTTATGCATCCTGCATACTTGTTTCTTTCCCTAATTCAATTCTTTTTTTTTTTAATCTAGATTTTTGAATAAATTTTTGTATTTTCGTCAAACTCCAAACCAATTGAATCTTCATGCCTTTGGTGGCTAATTATTTGCTTCTGAGAGCACTAAAGCCTTTAGAAGTTATGTGAATAGCTCAATTCGTGATAAAAAGCTTTTGTTGACGAACTAACATTCTATTTGGATTAACTGCTAAAGCATTTTTAAATGATTATTGAAAGTTGCTTATCAAAAATAATGTGAGATGGTTGTTGGATGATAGCTGAACTAATGGCTAATCCAAATAAATCTTAAAGTATGATTCAAAGCTTTAGATTAGAAATTAATTTTAAGCTGAGCCAGAACCACCAACTCAATGAGGCTCAGCTTAGCTACGCTTGCACCAAAAAAATTGTCAAGAGAAAAACTCCACATGGGTGTGGGTCAAGCGGATGAATCATGCCGACACCGCCCCAGCAGCTTGACGCAAGTCCTGGTCCTTCAATTAAAAACTTCCGACTTTTGGGAGGGCTGGAATTTTGTCCTCTTCGTTGCAGCTGGAAATATAAATGTTGACCACCTCTTTTTGGACGAGGGAAGATGGTACGTGCGTTCAATTCATGTCACATGCCATTGCCTTAAAACAATGCTACATTAGTTTTTCTACCGTTTCACCAATAAAAGAAAAACATTCAACCGATCCTAATGCTTCTACCAATTATTACCTTAAAAGATTACGCAAAACCTTCGTCTCTTCGTTTTCGACTTTTTATGAATATATTGGCAGCTGATGAATTACTGGTTGCTGTTCTTCCTTAGTTCCAACTCGTACGCGCACCCCCTTGCCTAAATTTTTTTTTGAAAAAAAAAAGAAAAAGAAAAAATCAATACACCAAGCGCTATAGTTAAGGTCTATAGGAATTATTGCGAACACATCGGTATTAAGGCCGAAAACTCCCGGTGGATGGCCTGTGACACCATCATTTTGTTTTACCACAGAGTGTTTGTCCTTTTTCTCATTACTTAGAAAAAGTGGGCCACCAATTCGATCTATAATTGCAATGATCCCGTCACCATTTCATAGAAAATGGCGTGCATGTCAGTGGAGGAAAGAGGCAAGGTGGAAGAGTGGAAGAAAGTAGAATAGCGGAGGCTATAGGTTTTAAAATTCCAAAATTACGAGGTTTAATGAAGTACACATTTGGATGGACCTCTTTTGGCTTAAATCGTCGTGAGTCAGCAGCCACTCCGATCTATCCTACTGCTCCGTTCCGAAATTGCTCTTCGTAAGAGATATTAAGGATTGACAATTGAGCATCTAATATAAATTATGAAACTAGATTACCTCAGCGGTTTCTTTAAAAATAGGTAGATAGTCATTATGTGTGGAGCATGCACCAATAGTACCATGTCAATAGGATAGAGGCGTTCCGAACTTGTCCATGTTCTATGAAAAAAAGGGATCAGATTGGTACATGACACCAAAATTTAACCAAAAGAAAAAACAGAGAAAAGAAAGAAAGAAAAGTGAAAAGAGAAAAGAAAGAAAGAATAATAAAGAAGAAGAAAAAAAAATAAAGAAAAGAAAGAAGAAAGAAATGAAAGAAATAGAAAAAAGAATTAAAGGAAAGCAAGGCAAAGGTACCAGGATCCTCTATCGAAACAATCATTAGGGTTGAGTGAAATAGTGAAGCATCCAGTTCCATAGAGAAATCAGAATCATCTTATTTCATAAGATTTAAAATCTTATATAGATACAACTTATACATGCATATGCACTAATATATATGCATGTATCAAAAAAGTATTTATAAAATATAGAAGCTATCAAAATAGCATAGCTCACACTTTATACGATAGTATTAACTAGTACAAATTCATCATTAATCATTATCATATAAACTATAATCTATACTTTATAGTTTAATATAAACATGAGTAGACTATAAAATCAACCCTCTTCCTTAGTTGTGGATGTATGGATGAAGCATGTATAATGAATTGTAGAAGAATAATTGAGTGCCTTTTTAATTTTAAAAAATAGGATACTTAATATAGGTATTTGATGTATATTTGCAAAGTTTTTGATGAGTTTCAATATTCAATACGGATATGATATAAACAAAACAAGCAATTTAAAGTGTTCATGCTTTCTAGCTCTTTTTTCTCTTGTTATTCATTGATCACAACTTCTAAACCTAATCATAAAATTAAATAACAACCCTATAGCTTGAGATTTATAGCATGCTAGTTTACTTGAACATGAGTATCAAGCATCTTGAAGAGTCCAACATGGCAATTTTAGGTTAAAAAAAGTGGATACATAAACATGGTGAAATATTATATATGTAAAAATAAAGATATTTTATATCCAAATAGTCTTGAATTGAAGGAAATAAACAAAAAATACTAAATTAACTCAATATCAAGGAATAATTTGTAAAGCCTATTTTAGCACCTATTCATGGTTTGTGGACTAGTCAGCCGCATGCTTAGATGCTAGCTAGCAAGAAGTGCTATAGCTACGTTCATTTGGAAATAATACTATTAGAGATTATTTGAAATGAGAAGGATTAAATTCTCATGATAATTTCTTATTCCTAATGTGATACTCCAAATTTAGTCACATATTGGATGGGAAAAAAATGTCTCATGTACTTATAACTCAAGTCCACTTGCTATCCATTAACTTCCACTCGAATTTTTAGGCCATATGATTTCGGCCTGCTAACGAAGTTAATTGGGCCAATAGATGGGCTTGGAGCGTTACAAAGGTATAAGAGCCGATCCAAGTGTGCGAAAATTGATGGGCATAAGAAAAAGGCTATCCATGGGACGGTGATGGAGTCCCACCATGGCGGATTCTAACTAGCTTGTAGCGTGTATAAGGAGGAAAGATTGTAATACCCTAAATTTAGTCACATATTGGATGGAAAAGAAATGTGTTATGTGCTTATAACTCAAGTCCACTTGCTACCCATTAACTTTCACTCGAGTTTTTGAGCCGGATGATTTCGGCCCGTTAATGGAGTTAATTGGACTAACAGATGGGCTTGGGATGTTACACCTAAGAATCAAAATTTTTGGATATCAAAGATTAACATTCTTCCCTCCCTCAATTTTATATTATCAAAACTAAGTTAAAATTAGATTCTCGAGAATAATTTGTCATACTTTACATATAAAAATTTTAGATGTCGACCAATGTACCAAAAAACTTGTAGATCAATGTTCACTTCAAACAATTGGTAAGAAAAAAAAATAAAAAATAAAAAAGAAGTTGGGAGAAGAAGAGAGGAATACCATTGCTGCTCGATGATATGAAGCAAAAGAATTAGTCTTACCGTTCTTTTACTTAAGCCATATTTTTATTAATTTATTATTAAAATATTATATAAGTAAAAAAATCAATTATAAATATTATATTTAATTAAATAATATATTTATATAATTTGCAAATTTTGATTAGATACAGATTACCCCTTTCTTGTAGTATTTATATTTTTTTTGAAAAAATTAGTTTTAAGAAAATAAAAATCTTTTTAGTATCATTGCTGCTACTTAAGAATTTCTAAAACTTGGTGTGCGGTGGATGGTGGGATGGTGACATGGAAGATACACTCTCTTCGCTCTTCCCTCTCTATTATTCCTTTTTATTTTTCTTTTTATCCTCTGCTCGTCATTCTTCCCTAAGCTTACTTCTTTTTCCCTTTTAGGTTGTTCGTTTTCTCTTTTCCTTTCATGGCGCAACCATGGATGGATGAAAGTTGACAGGCAGATGAGGCTACGGTCTTATTCAAGGTTACCATTTAATTTCTTAGAGACTACAATCTCATTCCTTAAAGGACATCATTTAATTCCTCCAAGCTTTTATCTAACGTCATGCATCCTTGGATTTCTTGTATGACCCACATCTAATTAGAAATATAGTAGCAAAAGCCTTCTCTCAATTATCAATTGGCCATAGAAATATAGTAGCAAAAGCTTTTATCTAACGTCATGGCATGTCCCTCAATTGCCTAGATTTGCCGTGAAACTTGATATTGATTTCTAAAAGGTTGAAGGTTGCCATTATGTCAACATTTGGTAATAAAATATGTATGATATGCTAGGCCTTTTCAACTTTGAATCATGCCCCATAGTTGGCCACATTTTGGATATGAAAAGGCTTAATTTACGATAATAATGAAGTAAAAGCAATAACAATTTAAAAGAAAAGTTTAAAGTGCATTTGTAGTTTGCTAGAGCCACCGACCAGACATGATTGCTTATCAAGACCTGCATTTCTTTGAACATATTGCAATTTTATTAGACCACTTTAGGGTACAAGTAAATTCTCCATCCAAGCAATTTTCGAAGGCAAAGTTCAACAAAGATATGGGCAAGAGCACTTAGGCTTCTTTTGCACAAAGAAAATCCATACCAATTTCTATCTCAATAAATATGATGAATCCTAATAGATCCAAGCTAAGAGAGAAAAAATTTTGCATCTTGAAGATAAGGGTGTTTGACACATCATCTCACATGATATAATTGTTGAATCTAACCGATGGCCATCACAAAATTGTCTTCAATCTAGTTCAATAAATTTAACTTTATCTAAAAATAACAATCGGTAGCAAGTCAATTAATGTTATGAAAAATATAATAATAAAAATAAAGGATGTTTGCATTTACACTGCTTAGATATATCATTATTACAAATAAACCCTAGTTGTCTATTGACTATTGTCACATGGCCCTTTTTAACAATGGGCATTAGGCAAGATAGTTAGCAATATATTAAGAGTTAGCCAAAATAACAATTACTTTGCTTCCTTACCAAATCAATTCCACGTAATCAAGGTTAGATGTGTGGTTTTAAATCTTGATGAGATGTCCCATGAGATGTTAGGACAAGTTACTGTGCTAAGCATTGAGATGAAGCCGTCCTACCATTATCTATATTTTGTGACATCTTCTATCTTAACCATCGGGATGGGATGGAACGATGATGGTTCCATTCTACGGAATTTAAAATTAAGATGATCCCATCCCATAAAATTTAAAATCTTAGTTGAATAGATAATACTTTTCCTCTTTATCATTAAAAAATTCTTCAAAGATTCACTTTCATTTGCAATATCTTCTTGAAGAATCTTTCATGTTCTAGCACCTTCTTTAATGGGCAACATGGTCATATCTCTCTCATTTACCTATGTACATATATAGATCTTAGCTTGGCTTAGATTTAGTTATATTTAGATTTAAATGATGAAGACATCACATCGATGACGTAAACTATTGGATATAATCTATTAATCTAAAATATTTATAAATAAAAAATTATATAATTAAGAGATATCTAATCCATGCATGAATTATAAATTATCAAATAAAATATTTCTTTCTATTACTTAAATTATCCAATTTTTTTTGATCATTTGATATATGAGATTGGATCTCCAAGTTATGTGATTTTTTATATGTATTCAATTTAGAAATAGTAGGGCATATTCAAAAGCTCGAAACATTGATGAATGATCTCTATTATCTAAATCTAATTCGATGTAAGTAGATGATCTACTCGAATGTAGTCAAGCTCTAAATATATAATTATTTTTGTACAGTATATTTTTGTCATTATCATTTTTAAACATTAAAAATTAAATCAATAGAGTAAGATTATATTGATAAACTGAAAAAAATAAAAGAAGAAAGTATATTAAAAAATTTAGGAGAAAATAACCAAAAGTTAAAGATTCTCCGGTGCTAGCTTTCATAAGAAATGGCCCTTTTTTTTTTTTTTTTAATCACGGACACCCATGATTGGTGTATGGCAATGATTGGATTGGGCTTATTGTGATACATGAGGCGGCATGCCCAAAGGCCCCATCCAATCATGGCCATCATGCCAATCAAAGATGGATATGATGCGAAGCAAGTTCTCTCCATTGAGACTAGAGGGCATCGAGATCCAAAATCCACTAGCATGGATGTCATGAGGCCTTATGTAAAAGGTAAAAGACTTCCAAGATTTAGCCTTCCATGGTTGAGCTCCAAGATTTTGAAATAAGAGATAAGCAACAAGCCCAAGATTAATTATGGGTAGAAGTGTTGGATACTTTGTCTGTTCCAATCTTGAACTAGATTTTTTTCAAATAATGATTGTTATCAAAATTGTAATTAATCATTAATATGAAAAATAACATATAATGTTTGTGAGATAATAATGATTTTAGATAGATATGTTCATGGAACATAATTTGTCTTCCATGACATCTTTATATATTTATAAAAATGTTGATAAACACAACTTTCTATTTGTTTTAATAATGAAAAAAATTCATACTACAACCATTATAACCACTTTATAACATTGTTTTAATAGCTGTATAATAAAATCTTGGCAACCTACCCTTCAGTTTGATTTATAGATTCGTCTAAAAATTCATATCAACTGAAGGAATGCTTATAATGGAATCAATAGAATAAAAATCATCTTTAATGCCCTAACAACATCCACATACAAATATGTAGGTGTGAACATGGTTTGGCTTAATTTTTGTTACTCTAATCAAGTTCAAGCTTGAGCAGAGGTTATACTTGGGTTAAGTGGAATTACATTATTAGATTAAGTCATGCTAATAGAAAGACAATAACAACAATAATTAAGTTTGAAAAACTAAACTTTAAATGTACAACGATTTCTAATTATAAATTTAATGAAATCATCTGAAATGCCATTGCATAATGAACAAGTAATGGTGCCAATTCCACATGCTGCTAGCCCAGATAATCATCTCAAACTCAGGATTCAGGACTTTCATTGATCCAAATGAGGCATGTTGATGAATCTATTTAGTACAAAGTACCAAAGAATTTAAATCATGGTTTACATTCATCCAATTGATATCACATCTTTATGCCAACTTTCTTGACACACGAGAACCAAACTTGTTCTAGATCCCTTGTAAAAGTTTTTTCCTTACCTATCATCACAGTGTTGTGGTCAGTGTTAGATATGATCTGGAGGTCTGCAAGGGGAAGTTTCAATTTCATATTATAGCTGCATTCCGGAGGAACCACCTGATCTTTGTCTCCTTGAATTATTTTCACTGGAATTCCTGCTTTCTTCACAACTTCTAAATGCTTGTCCATCAACTTCATCGCTCCACAAATCACATTGTGCATTGTATGCCAAGCAGAGTGATGTGTATGCTTTGTTAAATCTGTAATCATGAAGCTCAGATCCCTGCAAAGAAACAACTTTTTTTTGTTTTGTTTTGTTTTGTTTTTGAATTTCATAGCAAACTCATATGGGTACACATCTTGGATTAATGAAACTCAGATTTATTACCTTCTCCATGTGAGTAGCTTCAAAATCCTTTCCCATATGACATGATTTCTGCAATAAATGAAGCAAACAGTTCTACCCAAATGTTCATACCATGACATAACTGAAGACCCGAAGAGTAATGGTGGCCAGATTTTCCTTTCAGCTAATCTGTTCAAGGCAGTGTAACTTGCTCTCGCTCCACTGGAAGAAAAGTATGGCTGTATTCAAGCATCATGGCAACAAACCTCTGTAAGTATAATGTCTTTTGTGAAATTAAAATTTCGGATAATGAAGTCAAGACAATATCATTTGCATGGAAAGTCCAAGTTTGTTACAATATCAACACTGTAAATTTCACTTACTGGTGCAATCAATGTGATTGATTTAACTGATTCAGGATATTTTGCTGATAAGGCCAATGCAATTATACAACCCATGGAGTGAGCAACTAAGTGAAAAGAGCTCAATTGAAATCGTTTGACTATAGATTTCTCGATCATTTCTACATGTTCTTTCAATCTATACATACAGTTTGTTGGCTTTGGACTTCTGCCAAAGCCCAAGAGATCCACTGCAAACATCCTAAAATTACGCTTCGCAGTTTCAGAGAGATTTGGAAAGACTGTCTCCACCCACAGTGATGAAGAAGAAAGGAATCCATGTAGGAAAATCACACTCTCAAAAGAATTCCCCCTGGAATTTTCAGTTGTGGCTGTTAAACACAGAAACAAAGTTAATCAGGTATCGATATAGATGAGTTCACTAATTGAGAAAAAAATATGATTATCAAGGGAAAAGATTTCGAAACTATGGAGAAACATATGACTAAATTAATTAAAAGCACATCAAATATTAGAAAAATATTTCTCCAAGAGTTCAACTAATTTGCTGGTATAGCACATTATATTGAAGTTCAGAAAGCAATATATGCTATTCGCCAACACAAAAGGGTACACTTTTATGGTCTGCAAAACCATAAAGCATCATCATTAGTCATTACCCTATTATGATCCCAACAATTGAGGGTAGATGACCCACAAAATCATAATTACAATGTAACTACTGTAGTCACGAGAATTAAAAGGATAAAAAAAAAGCTTCAAGAATATAATGTGACAAAAATTTTGTTATAAAATTTTGAAATTAAAAAGTTTTTTCAAACGTAAAGAAAGGGACTAATGGAGTTCTATTATCAACCTAAGAGAGCTTTAGCTAACATATTATGGAGGATATTTATGACAACACATGCATGATAGGCCAAATTGGATTTTATTCAACACTCCAGAGCCAAGGCTTTCTTGTGAAGAGAAAGGTGATGATTTTCTTCCCACCATTGTTAAGGTCAATAGATGGGATATATCTTTAACTCTTCTTTCCATATTCCTCACTCCCTTTTTACTACTAAATGAACTACCAAAACACATTGAGTGGGCCAAGGAATTGATAGCCAAGATAAAAATTTCTTTGCAATTGTTGATAGGATGGTTAACTGGCTAAAATGAAAATACAACAAAAACATGCAAGGACTGGACTAAATCCTTTATTAAGATATAAATGGCCAATTTGATGCTAATATGAATGCATGGTTGTCTTTAGCCATCCATTTCATCTAACATGAACTCTGGCAGTATCACAACCAGAATACCATATGCATTAAACTTCAATGAGTAACTCTAAAATCAGATGGAATATTTTTTAAAATGTACACCAAATAAAAAACACTATCAAAAAAATGGAAGAAGGAAAGAACGATAAGCAAGAGCAACAAAGTGGGAGGTTGTTGAGATTGAAAAGTTAGAGAGATTGATATTGCAATTATAAGATTAGAAATAGGAGAAGAAGAGAAGACGTTGAATAAAAAACAGAGATGGAGAGAAAATAAGGTTAAGAAGTTCCAACAGCAGGTTAAATGATGCCTAGTAGTTAAAGAAGATAGAAAATTGGATAGTGGTTGTGCGAAGAGACTTGGGAGCAAAATCTAGCTTCAAGCTAATCAAAGACATGCTTAGTTGTCCATCTTCTTGGGGGAGACGAGTCATCATAATTTGAATTTTTTTTTTTTTCTTTTGAATCCCTTTAACCTAGGTTGGTGGAGCTTAGGAGGGTCTAAATTATCTATTGCCCTAGGTTTGGAGCTTTGTAGTTGATGTTTTGTACTTTTTAATGGATGCGTACTCCCGTGTTTGAGTTTTTTTGATTGTCAATTCTCTCTCTATCTACCTATTGCATTTTGTTAATCAAAGAAATAATCCTCAAAAAATTAAAAGTCTCTCAAAGCACAAAAGACTTGTGTATAAACGAAATGTCAAGAGAGATAGAGATCCTAGTAATGCTTCTATATGATATTAATATCGCTAATATATTATCTCAAATCAATTAAAATTTGCATATAACCATCATATTATTTTTTTGAGGGAAAACAGTGTAGGTATTTAAATGAAGCAACATTATTTGAACAAAAAGGAAAAAAAAATAAATAAGAGAAGAAGAAGAAGAAAGGCAATCTGACCACAGTATTGAGAGCTAATGATGCATTCAAGTGCAATCTATCACTCAAAACGCTGATCTACGAAGTTATACTACAAATTCCGAAACAGAGCAGTGAAACGTCTTCAAACAAGGGGAAAATAAAAAATTGTTTTCCAAAATTAAGGCATCCATGTACCTTGACATGGCTCCCTCACCATCACGTAAAGCTTCTCCTCTTCCTCCCCCCGCCACGAGAGACACGACTCACAGCCGCAGTCTGACCATCGGCATACGGACCTTGAGGAACCTCCCTTTTCTTCTCTTTCATTGCTTCTTCCCCCAAAACTAGCAAGCCCCATATCCCTGAAAAGGTTCCTCCTCCCATGCAAAGTCTCTGAGACCTCCTCCTCCTCCTCTCCCATCCTATCTGGGCTCCTCTGTTTCTCTCTGTTCCAGCAATAGCACGGGATGGGATTCTCCTCAAGAACTCCATCAACAAGCCTATAGAAGAAGCACAGAACGAAGTCCACAAGATCTAAGAAGGCGAAAACTAATAGACTGACAGCCGAGATGAGACCTCCCAAGGCTCTCTCTTGCCATCTCCGCAGAGAAATTTTGGGAAAAACTGGCATTTTTTTCGCCCCCTCCCCCGGAAAGGCAAGGGAGGAGTTTGAAGAGAGAGACGTCACGTGAGAGAAATGCGGCCAGAACAAGAGAGATGTGCTCGCCGCTGGGCCACGTAGTATTTGCGATCTTCTCTGGTCTTCCGGCCTTGCTCATAGCCGTCCATTTGATGGTCCCCCGGAGGTTTATCAAGCAATTCCTGTGGAAGCTTCGAAAGCTTCGATGCTCTTGTATTAGTTTATTCCTGGTTTTATTTATTTATTACAGTCGATTCCAGAAGAGGATGCATTTCCTTTGCTCCCCAGAAGCTGGTAAGACCACTGAAGGAATATTTCTTTGGTTTCTTCGATTCTCATGGAAGCTGGAATTTATTAGTGGACTGTTGGTCCCCTGTGGCTGTTGGGTTTTCTGGAATATTTCTTTGGTTTCTTTGATCATCATCGAAGCTAGAATTTATTGGTGCCTGCTTAGCTCGCTGTAAGGGATTACTTGAATGATACCCCAAAATAACCAAGAATTGATGCGCCACTGATCCAATACTGTCAGCCATTTGTGATAGATTGCTTGGATATAGGGTTGAGGCTTGATTGGATAGTTAGAGTTGGAGGATGAACCAACCCCATGTTTCATGTAAAATAATTAGATGACAAATATTTTGAGACAATTATCTTAGAAGGATATTCTTTAAGGCCCAAGCCTGGCAACGCAACAAGAAAGGGCTTTAGGCCATATGTAATGGGGATATTGGTAGTGTACACCAAAAATTTACCTTGTTTGGCACTAAAATGGCGTTTGATTTGCAATAATACAATATTAGCAAAAATCTTGCATTTTTGATCACCTTGCACCATGTTTGGTTTATCTTAGTAATATTAATTCAGATTTCCAAAAATTTAAGATTTAATATTTATTATATATTATATGAAATTCTATTTATATTCTATTATAAATTATTTTTGTCTATTAAGTGATTGTCCTTTTTTTTTAAGTTAGAATATGAAATATTCTATAAAAAAATAAGGATTCTTCGTAAAATTATTTTAAAAATATTATATATTTAAATATTATCAATATAATATATGTCATATAAATATTAAATAGTATTTATAATATAAAGAATATTAACTATATATTATAAATTATTTAAATATAATAATTGAATATGCAAGAAGGTTATAAATATTAATAATTTTAAATTTAATATTTATATTTTATTATATAAACATATAATAGTGTTTAACATAATAAATATTATGCTAATATTAAATTTAATATTAATATAATATTTTATATTATATAATTAATATTGAATATAAATATAATATCAAATATTTAAATATTACTAAATATCTATCAAATATATAATTAGATTAAATATTATTAAATATTTACATAAAAGTCAAAAGTATAATATGAGATTGCCGGTCTTGGTAATCTCAGATACCCATATTTCAAATGGGATTTGTAGTAATCTAATATTGCCACCCAAATTACTATATTTAATTGCTATATATGATAATTTGTATAGTAATTTAAGATTAATAAGATAGATTGCCATCGATCAAATGCCCTCTAACATCCTAACCAGCGTTTATCTCACTTGATTAACTCAAGGTTTCCAGTAGTCGGACTTATACCAACTTGAGCCTGGTTGAGATTGGACCAGCCCAAAGAAATTATGAAAAGTAATGAGGTCTGGGCCCAGTCCAGCCCATTTAGATTCCTAGGATCCTAATTTTTTTGTTTGGAAGAATTGTCAATGTGTTTTGCTTTCGTTGGAGAATATAATTTATTATCCATCACTAATTTTCTTTTAAAAAAATTCCCCAATAACTAGTTGCACATAACATTATATTATCGCAAGGATCTATTGAATGACGCTTCTAAATGTTTTCATTATTATTGCAACCTTATCTACTTTAATATAATATAACTGGTAAACCAAAAGAATGGAGAGATTCAAACTTTAGTGTTCCCTATTTAAATAGTCGGTCATTGACTGACTTCAGTAATTTACTCAACAAATCACAATGGAAGCAACTTAGATGCCTTCCAAGAAGGGTTGGAAAGAGACCTCAAGAACTATTCCATCGCTAACATAAAGCCAATTTGGAGGTGGAAAGAAAGCAAGCAATATGGCTGAGGAAGTAAAGGTTTTTGGTCATTGGTCCAGCCCCTTCTGCTCTCGAGTAGAGATTGGTCTAAGGCTGAAGGATATCCCCTATGAGTACATAGAGGAGGATCTCTCCAACAAGAGCCCATTGCTTCTGGAGTATAACCCGGTCCACAAGAAAGTCCCCGTGCTCGTCCATGGTGGAAAGTCAATTGCCGAGTCCCTTGTTGTCCTTGAATACATCGAGGAGACATGGCGAGGAAACCCCATGCTGCCCGAGGATCCTCACAAGAGAGCCATGGCGCGCTTTTGGACTAAGTTCATAGATGAGAAGGTGAAATGAATCTCTTTTTTAGGGTGACAAGCATCCAAATAGTTCTTTGGTTTGTGCCATTTAATCAAAGTTTGCCAGAGATTTTAATTTGTGAAGATAAATTCCCCATTGCCAAAATATTTCCTGCTTTGAAGCTAATTACGTAAAGCTTATTGGCTATTCTCATCTCCTCTAAGTGGCAGTATATTTTGTAGGAAATCTCCTTTGAGCTAATTTTAAATTTTGGTGGCTTCTTGTATGCAGTGCATGTCGGTAATGTGGAAGTCATTATGGAGCGAAGGAGAGATGCAACAAAAACTCATGGAAGAAACACATGAGAACCTATGCCTCTTAGAGTGCGAGCTTGATGGCAAGAAGTTCTTTGGAGGTAATTCTATAGGACTGGTGGACGTTGCAGCCAACTTTTTATCTTATTGGACTGAAATACTCCAGGAAGTAGCAGGAATAAGTTTGATCAATGAAGAAAGGCATCCCATCCTGTTCAAGTGGGCCAATGAATTCATGAGCTCTGATGCTGTGAAGGGATGTTTACCCCCCCGGCACAAACTGCTCTCCCGCTTCCTAGCTATGAAAGAAGCTATCTTAGCTACCAAAGCTCCTCAGAATTGATGGTATGGTGAAAGCATTAAGCATACAGTATCAATAAAATTTGTAGCAGGATGACTATAAATGAAGATTGTGACATCTATATGCTACTTCCACCATCTCGAGATTGAATGGCATATTTTCTTGTATCTTTACATTCCAAAGTGCGGTTACTTTTCAATGGAAGGAAGTAGTTATGGTATGCTTTCGAGTAGATGTTGGATGATAATCCATTCTGCTAAACTCAATAACAGAGACTTTTTTATCTTGATGTTGTTGTCGTTGAACAATTTGTCACACAAGAATTTGTTAAGTAGATGGATGACAACACTACATAAAAGTCTTTAAGAATACTATGGATGCAGGATCGGACATCTCGTGTTTGAGACGTCATGAATTAGAGGAGTAATTGGATCAGCTCCAGAGCACATATGATATGCATCAACGATAAAGCAACTAGAGACAATCTCGTTACTGCAACCAATTTGTGCTTAAAAAGGGCCTCACTGTCATGAACAATGTTCCCCATAGCATAAAATTTGAAACTAATGATTTGTATCATTAGACAATCATGTAGACAAGTCCCATAACACTACTAGCTCTCTTTATCAAAATCAACCAACGAGGCTTTAAGCTATGAGCGTTGACTAAATAACCAAAAATTTTATATCATTAGTTAATAAATCATTAATTAAAAGAGAGGCCGTGGCCGGCCAGGTCATTTGGAAAACAAATTCTGGGATCGATGGGCCTCATGGTCCCCTGAGACTTGGTTAATTGACGCTGGGCATATAACTGCATTTTTGTGACAGAGGTCCCAGCGCTATCTAAGCGTGGGGTGCTACTCGGTTCTGTGCGTAGATTTTAGGGGACGCCGTAGAATTTTTATTCTTAGGCGAGGTCCACCGATTTGACTCGAGATTTTAACTAGATCTGGGCATAACCGGCGCCGGCGGTGGTGGTGGTGGTGGTGGTGGTGGTGGTGGTGGTGGTGGTGGTGGTGGGAGAGAGGAGAAAGAGGATGAAGGAGAGAAGAATTCAAGGTTAAAAGAAGGCGTGGTGTAGTATGTTAAAGATTATGATGAGAGATTGTGGGCAGGCTACTGCCAGCAAGAATGACTGTACCATATCCAACTAGATGATTTGAAATGAGTCATGCTACATCGATTTGAAATCTTATAGGTTTGATATAGAGATCAAATCATTCTGAACGTTCTGGATTAATTTTGAACTGTATTAAATTATTTTATATTCGATTGAATTATTTAATTTAATTTTGTACGAATTGATTTATAGGTCGAAGTTTTTGATTCATAGCAATAGCAGGGGATTGGTTTTGGGGTTAATGGTGTCAGTTTGCTGGGTCAATCATCAACTTCCACGTTCTCGATGAATGGAACAATGACTAAATTAATCTGCGATGAGCCAATGTTTCTGTTTGGTGTGGGGCTATGGATCTGTCATGTATGATAAGACGGAGACGAAGGAAAGTAGAAGCCCCCAGGCGGTGCGAGCCCTCTAAGTCGATGCCCTCAAGTCGATGTTGAGGTTTCCACCCTCCAACTCTTTGCGTTGCCCCATCCAATCCTCCACTAGCACCTCCCTCGCGAGTCAACACAACTTTAATTAGACATGTAATATGATTATATATCTTTAAAAAAATAATTCTAAAAATTATGCAGAATTTATTTTTATCGATTTTTATAATAATAAAATATATCATAATCAATATTCAAAACTAAAAAAAATATTACAAATATAATAATAAAATATTTAAATTATAACTTTCTTATGTCAGTCATGGGGAAGAAATTTTTTTGGGGGGCGGTTCCATAGGCCTGGTGGACATTGCAGCCGGCTTCAGAGCTCACTGGGCTCCGGTGCTGCAGGAGGTGGCAGGAATAAGCTTGATCAATGAAGAAAACCATCCCATCCTGTTCAAGTGGGTTGAAGAGTTCACGAGCTGTGACATTGCGAAGGAATGCTTACCAGATGGAGAACGACTGCTCGCTCATTTCCAAGCTAGGAAAGAGGCTATCTTCGCAACCAAACGACCGGTGTATTGATGGTGCGACGCAACCATTTGATGAAAGGATATGAATAAATTATCATATCAGGATGACAAAAATTAGAGGAATAATATGATGTTGTACTTGCATGGATATCGAATAGTATTTTTGCTTGCTTATTTTATAGTTTATTGTGTGTGGGAAGAAGAATATTGTGTTTGTTTTTGACTAGTCCATGACTATCATTTAGCTTCTCAAATCTTGTGAGGCCTGGCTTATTTTGTATGGCCTGATACTGATCTAGGCCCATCTACTTGCTCGATCAGAAGGGGCAAAAGATAAATAAATAAATAAATAAAATTTGACAGAATTTGAAATCTTGCTTTCAGTCGAAGTAACACAAAGAGGAGGCTTAAGAACTCTTTTTTAAGGTCTCTCAATTTTTAAGATTTCACCACCGATTACTATTGTTTCTCTTCTTTTCCAGTGAGTTATTCTTTATTGTTTTGCCTTTGAAACCTTGTTGGAGATGAGGTAAATACGTCCACCTCTTTTTCTCTCTCTAACCTTAGTTAATTGTAGTTGTTGCCAATCATTCCTTTTGCAGAGCTACTAGGATTGGAGGACCCAATACCTTCTCTGTTTCCTGTGTGCCAGCCTTGCATTAAAGAGCAACGGCCTTTCTTTCCTCTCTGGTGAGCCAGCTCGATTGGTTATGGACAAGTTAAGGGCCTCAACTGTCGTGAAAGTGAGCCACAAAGTTAGATTCAACCTTAACGCTAGCCATCATCCCCTATTTTTTCTTTCCTTTTTCTATCTTCCTTACTTCTCTTTGCTTCATTGCTGCAGTTATCACTGGTGGCTCTTCACCACCATGCCACATAAGTAGTTGGCCCAACTATTAACTCCCCTATGCCACCTCCATCCTCCTTCGTTGAGAGAGAATGAGGGAAGGAGGATTGACCCTTCCTTTACCTTCTTCTCTCCTTTCTCTCTTCTGTCACTTCTTTCTCTCTTTTCTCTTATATTTTCCCTTAATTTTCTTTCTGTATAAAAAAAAAAAAAAGCTCTCTTTCCTCCTCTCTTCCACTAAATAGACCTTAAGTGGGCCCTCACATGGGTTCTCTCTCTTCTACCTCTTAGGGTGACAGCTGGAGACTCTAAACCAAGCTAGCAATCATATATTATGCCAATATTCACTTTAACCTTCACGAGATATCATTACATCCCACTATTATCCATCTTTATCTTATAAATTACTCTAATTATTAAATTCAGATACATAAGGGTGCAATCATTCTATTTATCCCCCATCCTTTTTGATAGTCGAAGGTTATTGATCTTCACTCCTAAGATTAGGACCTTTGACTTTAGTGAAATAATAGAATTGGGGATTAGGTCACGTGTTTTGAGACCATGAGTAATCTTACTTGGTAGGTTATTAGACCTTGTTGATTTAGATTGATAAGTATCTTTGCCTCTAATATTTTATTATATATGTCACATAAATACATTTAAAATTTTAGATTGCTTAATTTTTTGCATATATTTGAATAAATAGCATGAAAATTTAAAGCTGAAAATTTATTTATGTATATTTTTATATATATTTTAAATCAAATAATATGCATTCCCTATATAAATAAAAAGCTTATTTTCAAATTATGAATCAAGTATGAGATATTCTATTTGAGTATGATACTAAATTATATTATATGAAGCAATCATGTTAATTAGACATATTAAGTATTATGAAATGGTTTCTTTCAAATCTTATTCATTAGTTCATGAATTTTGAATCAATTTGGTATGGATGTTATGCTTACTCTTTATTTTGATGATGGTTCAAATCTAGATGGTCAAGATTGATCATTAGCATGTGTTGCTTGTTAGCACATTTTATATCTCATCAATCAGGGTTGATGACTACTATATGCTATTCATTGATATATTTTTTCAACCTAGCCAATTAGGATTGATTATTGATACATGTTATTGGATGGCATGTTGATTGTTGGCATATAATTGTTTATCAAAATTCAAATCTTTAGCACATAATTGTTTATCAGCATGTTTAATATTCAAGAGCAATAAGATCCAATTAATAAGATCCAATTGTGGAGGAGAGAGAGGTGAGAGAAGGGGGAAGGAGAAAAGATTTCAATGTGTTTTGGAGAGGAAAAACTACAGGAGATTGTGACCACACTGTTGCTAGTGATGGAGATTTTAATATCAAGATGCAAGATTGCATCACTTCCATTATTTATGATTGAGTACTACAATTAATCATCCATTAATGGTCATTGCTCATCCAAGATATGATAATAGGGGGATTGGTTGTGGAGTCAATGGTGTTAGCTTGATTCTTTTCGTACTCAACCAATCATTGACTTTCACATTCTCGATGAATTAAACAATGATTAATAACATGTGAGGAGCTAGTGTTTCTATTTGATAGAGGATTCTAGTTACATACACATGATTTTACATAGATTTGTTCTATATATTTTTGTCCTAAATAATAAAAAAATAAGGGATTCATTCTTCGATAGGTAAGTTTTATAGAAAAATGAAAAAAAATTAGAGACGTAACTCAATTTGCTCCCTTATCTTTTTCATCCTTAGCTTTAGATCCAAGGTGAGAAGCCTCCATTCTATGCAAGTCAAAGAAAATGATATATTCCTAAAGCTTGAAGATTAGCAAGGGATCAGTTGACTGCACCGTTTTGGTAGAATTTATGGAAGAAGAAAAACTCTTGGATCTTCTCTTTTATATTTTCCTCGCCAATGGTTATTATCACAGAATCATTTTGTTATTTTACTCTTAAGATTATATCTATATGGGTAAGGTGTCGGACGCCCATGACATCCTGAAAAACCTTCTTCATCCTTCCTAATCTCTTGTATATTCTTTTCTTCTGTACACATTTCTTTCATCAATAAATTGGGGTCCCAATCACCGCATTTACGTCACGTTAAAGAGCCACCAGAAGAGAGTTAGAACGATTCAAAGATTCCACATTGAAGTAGCCTTCACTGACTTTGGACACCACGACGAATTCAATCGTTAAAATATCTTGGATAGTTTCTTAAAGCCCACCCACCACCAACAAGAGTAGACACTATCCAACGAATCCAGATACTTGGTTGCCAAGAAATGTATTCACTGCCCAACGGCTCCAGAAACCTAGTGGCCAAGAAATGTACTCCACGAATACAGTATAAAAAGTCGGTCTGGTTAGAGGCAGAGCAGCAAACCAAATGGCTGAGGAAGTGAAGTTGTTTGGGATGTGGGGAAGCCCATACAGTTGCCGAGTGAATCTTGCTCTGAGGCTGAAGGGAATCCCCCATGACTACGTAGAGGAGGATCTCGCAAACAAGAGCCCTTTGCTTCTCCAGTATAACCCCATCCATAAGAAGATCCCTGTACTCCTCCATGGTGGGAAGCCAATTGCGGAGTCGCTTCTTATCCTTGAATACATCGAGGAGACATGGGCGGGGAATCTTGCCATACTTCCAAAGGATCCTTACGAGAGGGCCATGGCAAGGTTCTGGGCCAGATTTATCGATGACAAGGTGATATGAAAGTTTTCTGTTTGATAAAATGATCCAAAAATATTTATATCAAAGTTTTCTCTTTTCCCCCTTTTGATATAAAGAAAATTAGTTCTCCATGATTTTTAATTATTTATAATGATAAAAATAGTGTTAATGACATTTAATATTAATTTAGTTAGCATCTTTTTCAAAATGGAGCAGCCTTGAAGACTTCGTTCTCCTGCCATGATGTTAATGATGGTGTTGATGATAAAAAGGATAATAATAATAATAATAGTAGTAGTAGTATGTCATTTGACCTTATAAATTATTTATTTAGACAAGTATTCTTTGTTATATCATTTCCAACGCTATTACAATGTTTTAGCCTCTAATCTCAGAAACACACCTTCTGGGCGCTTTTAACTCGTCCCCAGCTTTGTTGGTTTCCTCTGGCTCAAAACACCAACAGTGGTTTCCTGTGTGCAGTGCGCGGCTGCTGTGTGGATGTCATGTTGGACTGAGGGAGACATGCAACAAAACTTCATGATACAATCAAAGGAAAACCTCAGCATTCTGGAGGGCGAGCTCAAAGGGAAGAAATTTTTTGGGGGCAGTTCCATAGGTCTGGTGGACATCGCAGCCATATTTGTAGCTCATTGGGCTCTGGTGCTGCAGGAGGTGGCAGGAATAAGCTTGATCAACGAAGAAAAGTATCCCATCCTATGCAAATGGGCTGAAGACTTCACGAGCTGTGACGTTGTGAAGGAATGCCTACCTGCTAAAGAACGACTGCTCGCTTATTTCCAAGCTAGGAAAGAGGCCATCTTAGCAAGCAAAGCTCCGGTGTATTGATGTTGCGACGCAACCATTTGATGCAGGTTATGAATAAATTGCAAGCAAATCAGGATGACAAAACTTCGAGGAAAAGTATGATATGATGTAGTTGCGTGGATATCCGATTGTACTTTTGCTTGCTTATTTTATAGTTTGCTGCCTGTATGTGTGTGGGTGAAGAAGAATGTTGTGTTTGATTTTGTCTTGCATATGATTATCATTTAGCTTCTTGAACCCTGTGGGTGCCCTCCTTGTTTTTTTATATGGCCTGGTAGTGATCTGGGCCCAACGAAATTGATCGGCCCAAACTAGGGGCGAAAAAAGACCAGGCCGATTCACTGAGTCAACTCAGCACCAACCTACCTGAGTTAATTTAGGAGAAACGAATCAACCATCTCGATCCAAGACTTTTGGTAGGGCTTGAAGCTCCTCTTTCAATCAAAGTAGGAGAAAGAGGAGGCCTAAGAACTCATTTAAAGTCTTCCACCCTTTTGAGCTATCGAATCCCATCGCTCCTCTCCTTATCCAGTGAGTTATTCCTCGTCATTCCATCAATGAAACCTCAATGGAGATGAGGTAAATCCTCTAACCCTTTTCTTTCTCTAACATCTATTTATTGTACTGGTTGCTAATGGGTTCTCATCACAAAGCTACTAAGAATAAAGATTCTGATACCTCCCATATTTTGAAGGTACCAGCTCTATTCTAACGTGAAATAATTTTTCTCTCCTTTCTAGCAAGCTAGTGTCACTAGTTATAACCAAATTAGAGACCTTGATCATATGGCCATTAGTTATAATTAAAAAATTGATTAGAAGAGATCCTCTAACTTCTCTAGCCATTCCCTTTCTCCATTATATCCTTATAATTAAAAAAATATATCAATACTATTATGATATCATTAAAATTATAATATTATTATAAGTAATATTATGATAAAATTGTAATAATATTAATATATTTTAATATCATCATCTTATAATAATAGTAGTAGTAGTAGTATGTTCTAATATTATTATAAGATAATATCATATAATTATATTAATAAGAGTATTATATTAGTATTTAGAGCTTGAAGTTAAAATAAAGTACAAAGCAAACTAGATGTTTGGAAAGGACTTAGGTTCATCCATGCAAACACAAATTCAAAACAATCAAAGGTTCAAAGGAAAAGCAATAATAATAAAAGAACTAAGGATTTAAATATTACAAGTTTGATGCCAAATCTAATACAGATAATGGGTCCTATGAATTCCTTATTTTATATAAGATCAAAATAGGATAGTAAGAGGACAATTTCAAAGTAAAGCTAAAAGCAAAATTAAATCTAGAAGCAAAAATTAAACTAGTAACTAAAAGTTAAATAAGAAATTTAAGATTAAGGGATTTAGCGCCGGACTTGAGCCTTAACCAAAAGATTTCAAACATCTTTCTCTTATTGGACCTTTAATCTCTCACCTTTTTTATTCACACGATCTTGGCACAAGAACTATGACCTATCATCAAACCTTCTTCTAAGACATAGCATTACACCATATGATCTCAAGCAACATCTCACTACTCAAGAAATTAGAAAGAATATCATAAATGTTTTTTTATCGATACCTCAATGGTGAAAAGAGTTATATATGATAAGGTATTTATAGGCTTCAAGTCTTCTTGTATCCAAGGAAACTCTTAGGGCTCGTGGAATTCAGCTAGACCTCATAAACTAAAACTAAGGACTCTAATTAAGAAATTTTGGTAAAAAAAAGCTTTCAAGATAAACTTTCATTTGATGACCAGAAAATTAATTTGAAAGCTTTGGATAATATTTAGTTGACCATCAGATGCCCTAAGAGTTGGAACGGTGAGAAGTCTCCCATCGATTCTTTTGGTTTGTCTTCGATTCGAAGTCATAATTTCAAGAAAATCAAATGACCGAAGGGGTTCTGTCAAACTATTTTGGATGATCTCGATTTCAGAGTCTAGGAGTCCACTGGTAGGTCTTCTACAATGTCATTGGACCATACTAATGGTGACCTTGCCGCCATTAGATTAACTCTGGTTAGGACAATGATACTTATCAGAGAAGTTATTCAAAAAATCCTACTCTGGATGATTTGAAAATGGAAGATTGAATTTACTTTTTAAAACAAAAATTTTTACCCTCTAGATGGTCTAAGTTTACGAGCTCATCCTTTCTCGAGAAAGTATGTAAGTATGAACTTAAGCATCTGGAGCAACCCATCTTAACTATCCATAAGACAACCATCTTAAACCATCATCTCATGCAAGCTCTCTTAAACTAGGTTTATCATAATCAATTTGGATGGATTTGCGCACCCAACTTCAGCTTGAATAGAATTTTGTTGCGAGATCATAGAAGACAGGTTATTATTGCAAGTGTCTCCTTTAAAGCATGGCTCGACACTAAATACTAAACTAAATGCTACATGGTAAGAAATCAATATAGTCACTTCAATGAAATCAATGATGAATTTATCCTCGAATAAGACTGCAACAGTAATTGCTTGGATTAATAATTCTGCTGAAAACCTTCATCCCCATTCGTTGAAGCTGCATTGAGAAATCAAACTTCTTCCTAGTTTTTTATGTAGATATATTTATTGGGAAGCAAATTATGCAGATAATTACATGGAAAATTTGGGATCTTCCCTTCAAAATGGTGGGACCTGGCACAATAACTTTGTAGCTGATCTTTAGAGAATTCTAGAGGTGGACATTAGAGGAGGGGGTTTCCTTGAGGGACTTATGCCCCTTGCTTGTAACCAAAAGAAAAACAAATAAATCTAACCGTAGGCGGGCTAGATGAGCTATTATTATTGGGTCACTTTGGACTCGCTTGAGTCTGCTACGACTCTTTAAGAGTCAGAAGCCATCACTTCTGGCGCATGGCACTTCTCTGCTTCGCATCAATAAGTCATTTGTTGGCTGCTTAACTACTTTCAAGTCATCTACTTGGCCAAATAGCTAGCTAGCCTAATTAGCGGCATGTCGAAACCAATTATCATGGCATATGAGAAAATGAGAGGCAAATCTTGAGCCTTATGCATTTTTAAAGCGAGAAGATGAGCCTTCAAAGTTAGGATGTTGCAATCAGCGCTCTCACAGGAAGAGAGTAGAATCATCAATCAATTGGAGCCTCCGTATATTTCCAACGGTTGCCTGACCCTGAAAGGAGCCTCATCTGACTCGTTTGGGTAAGCAACTTGATTAACATATCAACAATAAGCATGTAGAGTCCAAAGAAGAGGGGAGCCTCTTGGAAAAGTTAAATGTACTACGACAACTTTGAAGCCTAATTTGAAAACCTATGCCAACATATATTTAATTTCATATCAGCTTTGTACTGAATTAATCTTAGATAAATTTTCAATGATCCTGAAGTCTTGCAATGTTATAAACAATAAGCAAGCATGATAAAAACATTAGAACTTAAACAGAAAATGTATATAAGAGCCTATGCTGATATTATTTTCCATACATGACCATTTAATATAATTTATATTCTTCATATGTGTGAGATTTTGACCATTAGCCCTTGGCAGACTATTTTTCAAATTCACTCGGATAGGGTCTCCTACAAGCCTACAAGTTTGTATTTAGATTATTTGCCTCCCTTCCATCTCAAATGCTGAGTTCTATCTCTAATATTTTAGTGTGAGAGGTTTTTATGACCGCAGTTTTCACGTAGTGCTTTAAAACTAGACATTACTGTCATTTATAGAATTTCAATACAACTAAAGAAAGAACAAAACAATAAATATAAATAATTTTTACAATTCTACTCTACAACGTATCATAGAATCCTCACCATGGATCAAGTCTTTGGAGCCCCTCCTAAAAGGTTCTTTACAAATAATTTTTAATTTAGATTCCAATGCATTGTAAATTATGGTCAAGAATATTAATTTTCATTTTAATATGTTCATCATTGGTTTTTACATGCAACCGGATACTTTTTGAAATACTTTGACCTCCCTCCATATATAATATTTATAAATATATAAATAAAAATTATATTATGAACACATAAAAGGGTGTTTGGTAACAAACCATATACCATGGTAATTTATCATTATTTCATATTATTTATTATTATGATGTTTAAATTAATTATAATATTATAGTATAATAATAATTATATTATATTATAAAATTATATAATATTATAATATTATAATTATGTTATAATATGATTTTATAATATTAAATTATATTATATTAATGTAAAAATAATATCAATTATTTTTTATATGGATGAGGAGGTATTTTGGTTCTTGAATCGTAAGTCAAGATTATCGTAGGAATACAAAGGGGCAATCAAATATAATGATTTCATCATTTCCATCTGAATTACTGATAATTCTAAATGAATTATTCTATATTCGATACCTTTCTATAATCATGGTATGTCATATTGATACATGCCATTCGATATCGAGCACAGTATATTATATTGGTATCAAATTAAGATTAAGTACTGATGCATACAAAATATCAGTATACTGGATCGCATCGATGCTGTAATGGTATAGCATCAAGACAATGAACCTCGTACATAGCACGTGCTGATATAATAATCATAGATGATGTCACATCTGGCACCAAGATAGCGATATCCTGTAGATAGCATTTGCTTAGGCGTTTATCCACCACATTCTCTGTGATACCTCCCAAGACGGAGACCGGAGAAGCGAGGGGTCACAAAAAGCCCGGCTCGGACTCTTAAGATTTTTCGAGACAGCGGATTTTGACCAGTCCTCCCTAATCTCAAGTTTGCTCCAAGGCGGCTGAGAAATATCACAATCTTACTGGAACCGGTCTGGTTCGCCACCAGCTGCAATCGCTGCCAGGCCCCAACGCAGGCAACTTCAGCATCCTCTGGTACTGTTCTTCGAGGCTAATGCATCAGATTTATGCTGGGCACTCATGCTAGATCCATTATCGTGTCCAATGACACGACGTCACTGCTGTCATCTTATGCTATCATTGCTATCTAATCTCAAAGACAACTGCACTGAAGCCATTGGACCTCTTTAGCTCAGTCAAACTTGTATCACATATAAATGAGGAAATTAGCTTCATCCTAATGTCTAGGCTTTAAATCATTAATTCTAAGCCAATCTTGAGAAGGCCCCCATCTTGATTGAGCTCAACTCATGAGTAAATCTCAAAATCATCTGCAAACATTTCCGATCATAACTTCTTAAATTTATAATCAGTAGTTTAAGTAATTCTAGTTATTATATTTACCATGATGACTTGATCAAATCGTTATGTTTCGCAGTGCAATTGGTTGCGCGATTGTAGGTTCTCATGATTTGATGATTTAAAAAATTATCAATATTAACATTTTTGATAAATAATTTAGACTTATTTCATGCTTAAAGATAGTTTGAAATCGAATTTGATTTAATTTTGATCTATTGAAATAGGTTTATGTTCAACTTATATCTTTTTCTCTTTATAGAAAATAGAGAAGCCAGTAAGGCTTTCTCATAATTTATTAATTATAAACGTTACATATAAGTATAGAGATTAAAAGGGATGAGCATAAAAGAAGAAAACAAAATGAAATAAGAAAATAAAAGAATAAGATAAGAAATTAAAAAAATGAATCCTTATTCCCGGTGATGATGGAGCGATCTTCAACTATGCTTCTGGTAACTTGGAAGGTCGCCAATGAGGTGAACTAAAACTTGGGCAAGTAGTTGATAATTTTGCAATGGTTTTGAAAGAGTATAAATTTGTCCACTCTTGAAAAGCTTGAATAGCCTTAAAAGTGAAAAAGTAGGAAGATCTTTTTTGAAGAAAGATTCATGAGTTCCTTTCAATCCAAATCTGATAACAAACCGCACTCGCAAGTTAATCCCATACTTTTCTTAGGTTCCATTGGATGTTCTTTTTCCCTCCATCTGAGCCAAAACTCCTTGAGGTTAGCTGGCCATCTTCTAATTTCTAGTCTATCCTTTATAGGAAGCCAAACACTCTTCATAAAAAGGCAATTTAAAAATAAATGATTAGAAGTTTTCAAGATTGCACTACATGGAGGACATCCAATGCTAACTAACGATCCTTTTTTGGCTTGATTATCCTTGGTGTGAAGTCGGTTTTTTAAAGCTAACCAAAGAAAAACCTTAAACTTTAAAAGAATGACCGCTCTCCATACGACTTGATGAAAAGGCCAAATCAATCCCCTACAATTGATAAACTTATAGGAGTTAATTGAAAAATTATCATAATTTGTAAGCTTTCAAACTGAAGTGTTTGTGATTCTTGAAGGCCTAAGAATGAAGATGATCCGTCTCAAGTTTGGATAAGGGTCCCCTTATCTTGATGCGCCATATTAGGGAGTGTCAATTCCATTGCGATGCTACCAAGCAATTTCTCTTAACTATATGCTGATATAAACTACAAAGTAAGGAAGCTAAAGGATCGATTCCATCCATGCATCTTCCCAAAATCTAATATTTAATCCATTACGCAACTTGAAAGAAGTATAATTTCAGAATGCCTTCTATTTTCAATAGATATCTTTCCAAAGTAGAGATAAGTAGACTGATGTTCAACAGACTCTTATCCTCATCCTTCTTTTAGCATAGTATAGGCTTCCAATTTGTTTCCTTCAAGGAGCATTGAGACCTGAATTAGTTTCTATACCTGTTTGGCCAAGAGAGCAAAATTTAGATTTTTGATGTTTTTGATTCCCAACTTATATTAAAAACTTGATCAATTAAGTAACAGGCCAAGCCTGAAACTGAAATTTGTGCTTGAATTTACTAACAAGACAAGTTATCAAACTTAACATGACCAAGTTTGGCTCAATTATGCCATTACCCATTAATCTTAACAACAAAGCATTAATTATTAGGCTCGGTTAGGATATTTTTTTAGAGTTTATTTTAAAAATTAAACTTTAATTTTAGCTGTTCAAAGCCTTCATTCAATGCTTTTAATTTTTTTTAATTATTATTTTTATTATTTTTAGACTCTATTTATGCGCCATTCATTTGTGTCAGAAAAGGCTAACTTAGAAAGCGCCATTCACTTATGGTAGAAAAAGGCTAACTTAGAAAAAAGAAAAAACATTACAAAATCTTACGTCGGCAGTGTGGCATGAGGAGGCACGTGCTCAACTAAGATATTTTGTAAGTTTATTTTGAAAATCTAGCTTTTCAAAACTTTCATTCCATGCCTTCAATTTTTTTTTTTTTTTTTTAAACTTTATTTATACATCATTCATTTACACGTAGGATGGTAGAAAAAACAAGAACGTGCTCAGCTTGGATATCATTTTAAGTTTGTTTTGAAAATCAGACTTTAATTTCAGCTATTCAAAGCTCTCAATAAATCTTCAGTTTTTTTTTTTTTTTTTTCAATATCTCTTTTTTATTTTTAGACTTTATGCGCCATCAACTTAAAGCTGGTAGTAAAGGCCAACTTATAAAAGAAAAAATTTTACGAGTCTTACATCGACAGGTGTCTCACGTCCTCCAGAATCCAATTTTTGGAGGACCAATTAAAAATTAAACTTTTCCACCACCCATGAACATGATTGATGGGCCAAGGTCCCTGGTCTTAATCCGCCCTCAGTTTGGATGCTTATCTTTTGTTTCCACCTCTTCCATGAGGTAGAAAGCGTTTTGGGCCCGTAGTAAACGGATCAAGCCAGCAGAAGATGACAAGATAAATTTCGCACTCAGGAATTTCGAACCTCAAAATTTTTAGACAAAACTCCAAGACAAGCCCTCAATCTTCTCTCACTTTTAGTGATGTTGAATCCCAATTCTCTTAAGCCCAATAAGCGAAGCTTTCGTGTTAGAATTGCGCACAAGTATTACAACAAACGTAGTTGGGAATTTGGACTCCTTTTATTTATTTATTTATTCTTCAGGTCCCATTTCATCATGAATCCCAACAGCAAACCAACCAATTTAGGCCAGCAGTGTTGAATGTCATTGTCTTCCAAAAGTTGAAAGAATCAGTGGATCTTTTTAAGTCTATGAGATACAGTGCACATCGTTCCAATTCAGCTCCTATCCTTATCGATTCAACGTTGCTGCAGGACCCAAAGGAAATCCCCACAAGTGTCCGCGCGTTCACATTCTTAGTGGCCAGTGATGTGGATGGATAGTCCACCGGACTTCGAACATATCTCTAAATTGCAGAGCAGAGACGCCGCATTGCCCGGAACCATGGTGAGCGGCGGCGAGGTGAAGCTCTTCGGCATGTGGGCGAGTCCTGCGGTCCGTCGAGTGGAGTGGGCTTTGCAGATGAAGGGGATCAAGTACGAGTACATCGAAGAAGATCTCTCGAACAAGAGCGCGTCCCTCCTCGAGTACAATCCGATCAATAAGCAAGTCCCCGTGCTCGTCCACGATGGGAATCCGATCGTCGAATCCCTCGTTATCATCGAATATATCGATGAGGTTTGGAAGCATGAGCCCTTCTTGCCAAAGGATCCCTATGAACGAGCCAAGGCACGCTTTTGGGCCGCATACAGTGAGGACAAGGTAATCGATGCTAGCCATCGTATAAACAACCACCATCAATTGCTTGCTCTGTTGAGAATTCTTTTATGGTTTCTTTTTTGCAGTGTCGAGATGCAGTGAGGAAAGCCTTCTTTGCTGAAGGAGAGGAGGGAGTGAATGCCATCAAACACCTGGAGGAGACTTTGAGGACGCTGGATGAAGCGCTCGAGGGAAGGAAGTTCTTTGGAGGAGAGAATATTGGATTCGCGGACTTGGTTATGGGCTGGATGGCGTTCTGGTTAGGGGTGTCAGAGGAGGTTGCTTCCTTTGAGGTGTTGGATCCTAAGAAGTTTCCATCGTTTACTTCGTGGATTGATAACTTTCTCCAGGTTCCTGTGATCAAGGAGAACCTTCCACCCCGCGACAAGGCGGTGGACTTCTTTCAGAGCTTTCGTCGCATGCGCTTGGCTGAACTAAAATGTCAGAGGCTGCCCTCCCCCAAGCCATGAATAATGAGTTGAAATCATCTTGTATTAAGACGAATCTTCCCGCATGGTTGGGTATCATCGTCGCATGTAACGATTTGCAATAAAGTATGATGATTAGCGGAATGGAGTTCTTTGTATGGCCGACTGGTGAACAAATATCCTCTACCAAAGGGCTCGTATTGACGGGCTCGTCGATCTGGCATGCTCTCACAGGATTTGGACCAGCTCATATTCAAAGTTTGGATTGGATATCGCACCCAAAATGAGATCTCAACTCCATTTGGATTTGGATTGGATTTATCTTGGTTCAGATATCCAGTCCTCAACAAAAAGAACGGTAGTTGGAATATGAATCAACCATGATACGTGAAATTTTTTAATATCTGAAGCGTAGGAATATGAATTAACCATGAGTAATTATCCATTTCTTACCACATAAGGTGATTATGAGTCCCAACTAATTCAATGGTGAAATTAGAGTTTTGCTGCATCGCTCTTTAATTTTTAAAATATTAAAAATATCACCATCTGATTTTATTTTTAAAGATGTAAATATATCATTGATAATCAATTCTAATGGGTTATGTGTATAGTTGATAAGCAAAAAATATATAAATATATATTACACTTTATGAGTTCCTTTGCCACTTCTTTCACTGCAACCATATTCACCAGGTATGACACTATTATCATTACCATGCAACCTTGTGATAGAGAGAACACGATCCATAAAAAGAGAAAGATGATCCGTAAAACAGTGTCGATGAGATGAAGCAAGAGAGTGAGTGATTACAAGAATAGAGTAATCGGTAGTGAGACTCCTTTCTACTTTACATGTAAAAGTGAGTTTGAAATTTGAAAGTTTATTATTCATTGCTATCTCAAAAATGTATTTTATTTTAGTAGAGACGATGGTGGATGCAAAGGACTAGCAAAGATATAATGGATGCAAGAGGAAAGGTTTTGGAATTAAGCTAATGTAATGTCCAATTCAATTGGTTTAAAGGCATTAAATGACTAAATATTTTTTACTACTTCAAACAGTACTGTATTGGACATCTTTTATATATATATTGAAAGAATTGTATTCTTTTATAACAAGTAGATGATTATATTAAATATTATTTATATCATATTTATATTATATTAAATACAATTTATATCAAATCTAATATGTGGGTTTTGTTGATGAGTGCAACGGAACATTTAATAGGGTTTATGCTAAGACCGCTGGAAGTAGGGAAGATTTCACATAAAATACAATAAAAAAATTATTATTCATCATTAATTTTTCTATTATATTAGATTCAGTTTTTTTTTCCAGTGGGATGTTGCTGTCCCTGGCTTTTATTTTTTCTATCATACTGACGTTCGATGCTGTAAGAACTTCTACATAGATCTTCATTATTTTTCGCAGAGAATCTTTAGCTTTTGCATGCAAAAGTCATAATTTTCACAAAATCTTTCATACAATCCCACACCTTTGGATAGAGCTGTGCGTATATGCCTCTCTTAACGTAAAGAGACATGCTAGTAAAAATTACTTCATAGTGAATCATGCTTTTCATGTTAGGATAAATCAGAGTAATTCAAGCTTGTGAGCCCCAAGCGTGCATTATTTTACATGTCATGAAAGATATTTAGTAGCTAAACTTATAAGAAGATAGGATTTTATGACTTATGCTTACAACCATCGCCCATTATATGTGACATTACACATGAATGGTAATAATGTCATAGGCCTATTTTATATGAAATCTTTCTTAGTTCCAATGAACTTAACATAGGTCCTATTAAATGTTCCTAAAAATTGAATAAAACAATATAATGCCAGGGTTTTTAAAGAAAGAAGCTTTAAACTTTGTTGAAAAACCTAAAAGATAATTAATATAGATCTTATTAAATAATCCTCAACGAGTGCCTGGGGGCATTCATTAACAAAATCCCTAATATCTAATCATATAGAGAGAAATTCGGTCATCTTTTTTATCCTTAGTTCCATATAGTTTATAAATCTCAAAAATGTAAAAAATGAAAAAGTGAAGTAGCTTCAGAATCAGTATGAATTTAAGGATGAAGAAAATAATTGAACCCTGAACTTAACAACATTCGAATGTAGCCCAATCTACTTTTCTTTTCTCTCTCTCTTTATATATATATATATATATATTTAAGGTAGACTTATATACGTTCGAATTTAATCAAACTTAAATGCACCATATTTTTTATCCTTAGATTCACACGTATTCTGGAGCCATCTCAATTTTTTTATTTTTTTCATCTTTGAGATTTATGAATTATGTGGATCAAATGATGGAAAAGTTGATCGGATTCAGGCTTGACTATATTCGAATGTAATTAAATCTATCTCTACTTATAACATAAATATAAAGCAAACGGAGGCAAAAGAGGTTTCGGTCTCCTGTGCATTTGTTGACAAACCTGCCTATAAATTAATTTTTAATTCATACAACCATGTATTGCGAGTTGGAATAGATAAATTACCTTCTTTTTTAGCGGATGCACTTCAGTTTATATGTTGAATTAAAATATGGATCACCATACTTTTTTTATAGAAAAATAATATTTCTTAGTAAAATTACATACATTGTAATCGTATCCCTGCAACCAAAAAAAAAAAAACGAAACGGTTGTATTCTTTTAGCACCTTGGTGAGATCACTCCTTGATCGATTTTTTTTTATAACACAACTAACCAATGTTTTTCAAAAGATAAATATAATTCATCTTTCATCTTCCTACCATTTTGAGTTATATTAGTTTTCCTACAGCGAGCGCGAGTGAGATGAAAAATTTAGACCATTTATGATTGCTAAGTTTTTGTAAAAAAAAGAAACCAAATACCTAATATGTTCGCAATAATTAATTTTATTTTAAATTAACTATGACTTTTCTTAAAGAAAAAGTAAAGCTAACTTGTGTGAAAATTATTTACTGAACCATCATCTAGTTTAGTTTGATTTTAATGATTTCATTTTATTATAGAATTCCACTATTGAAAGTTAGGTGGTTTATATAAATGGTAACCATCTAACAGTGATATTTAATTTTTGAAAAAATATTTTTCATTAAAAAAAGTAAGAAAAATCTAATCAAACAAAATTGGTTGCAAAATAGGTTTACTTTAAAAAAATAGAAAAGTAATAAAATTACATTACTCATACACATTCTAGATTTTTTTTAAAAAAAATTATTTTTTATATCTTTTGTTTGGTTTCAACTATTTTCTAATGTACAATTTCAAATCAATTAAGTTCTTTTTAAAAATTTAAAAATATCATTTTCTTTAATACATGTAATTTTATTTATCTTGTCCTTATTTTTATTTTAAAAACTAATAATTCTAAAATTAAAATTTAATACTATAAAATTATAAAAATAAACCTATATTTTTCTTATTTATCTTATTAACCACATCGGTATCCATGCATTGGACAAGTATATATTTGAATTAATGCAAAATAGATATATTGATCATAAAATCTAAATTTTAAGCAATCACACGTGTGAATGTGACATCCAACAGAAAAAAAAATGTTTCCTTTATAAAATGAAGCACACCCAAACTCTATATTTTAATTATTCTTGCAGCCTAAAAGTGATATATTCTAGTGATCCATAATGAGAGGCAGATGAAACACTCAATGGTTTCATCATATGAGAATTCTTGATCACAACATGATGAGCACGTACATGTTGCGGTGTACCCGTTGGATATCATGTTCAGTATATCATGTATGGTGCAGAACAATGCATGTGATACACTAATTCATGGGAGTGACATGGGATTCCATTGTTAGGTGGCTTGGTGGCCCCTGGCGGGCGGTCAACTGATGTCATGTGATGCATGCCATATGACCCACGTCGTCTACGGGGTCAATCGATGTCATTCTCATGTGATGCAAATGAACCGCATGGGTTTGTGCACCATTGAGTAGGTTGGCAGCGTACTCTAGTTGGCAGCTGGCACGGACACCCCTTGTTTGGGCTCTTCACGGAGTGGTGTGGGTTGATGATGCTGTATAAAAGGACATGGATAGATGTTGCTACGTGACTTTTAGATGGTTCGAATATTCTCCTTTTAAAGTGATGTTTATCCTGTGTCAAGAGTATAGTGCTGGATTGATGATAAAATCATCTCTATTATATCATAAATCTACTTCAAAAGCTGCAGGTAGTAATTTTGAAGGTTTCTTTTTAAAATTTTCTTAAACTAAACGTTTTGATTGATGATGGAAGAAATAGAAAGGAAAAAGTAAAATATGGAACTCCAATTGAATTGATCAGATCACTCTAGTTACAGAAAAATCACACATTTTATCGATAATCACATCTTTTAAAAACGGATGCAATGCTTAGAATTTCAAATTTGAATTGCTAGTTTTTAAATTTTTGACTATTGATGACTATTTGAGATTGGCATCTCTCCTCACAGTGGAGTAGGTGCTGTGCTGCCTTCAAATCCCTGCAGGATCTCAAAGCATGATGCAATATGGCATAGGTTAGCCTGAAACTTTGATCAGGAGAAGATTTTCGTGGATGGATCATAACTAGCATGAACAAAAAAACCAGACAAAACAAGTTCCATTCTTTTATTTTCCTCTCAAGTCAACTTATTTTTTATCACTCAGAACTGTTGGAACTCATGTACAAATGCATCTGCTAAGAAATTTGCAATATTAAACATTCCATCTTCTGGTGCTTGGCAAATGAACCAATGTAAGCAGAGGATGTCCAGGCATTGGATGGTTGAGATAAGGCGTGACCTTCGATTGTTTCAGAAAAAGCAACGTCGCCATCGTGTCTAGAAGAATAAAGAACAGCAAAGACCTGGCACCAGCAAAAAGACGAAAACGCAAACCACTGAGTGGTCCTTCCATTTCTTTGTTAAGATTGAGACATAAGAGAAACTATTTCCCTTCTGCCCGTAAGTTCACGCCCAATGATTCTTGGGAATCTGTCGACGACGCAAAGAACAAAACAAAACAAGTACGTCTTGAAATTTAATCATATGAACTCCAACAAGCACGAGTATGATCTGTAGATTTGCAATGAATCCGTATTTAGATTCATTGCTCTCAT
>JACVBY030000651.1:600000-790000 GCA_017589505.3 Metroxylon sagu | reverse complement strand
TGCTGGTATGGGAAAGGTAGTTATGCAGTTAGGCAAAAATATCGACACTAATGAGCAGAGAATTGTAGCTTTAGAGCAGAGAGAAAGCGAAAATGGATCATCTCAGCATGGCAGATGGGACCACTTGAGCCTTAATGCAGAAGTAGGAAGGTTGACTTTCTCAAGCAGAAACCAAGGTGCAGTAGGGTCTTCACAACTGTACCAGCAAGATGATAAGGATCCAAGAACAGATAATGCGGTATCCGAGTCACTGGCCCAGGCATGTCTGAGCATGACCATGGGGACTTCAAATGCAGAAAGGCCTCTTATGGTGCTGCCCCCACCTGTTGCACTCACTGAAGGAGGGGAGCAAAACAAGGCTTCCTCTGCATTTCAGCAAGCGCAAAGGGCTCACCAGTTTTTGCCCAGGCTTCCAAAGGCAGGTAGTGGAGCTACTACAGAGGCATCAAAAGATGGGGCTTCACATATGCGTGTTGCAAGGCCACCTGCTGAGGGAAGAGGCCGGAACCAACTACTTCCACGTTATTGGCCAAGGATTACAGACCAAGAACTCCAGCAAATATCTGGAGAGTATCCTCATTATTTTGTCTCAGGATAATAATGGCACACCTTTATATTAACTCGATGCTGTATTTTGTCTTTAAGCTTATATTGTTAATTTCAGTTGCTCTTCCATTTTCCCTGGACATTTCAGTTTCCTTAATTCATCTTCTATAAAGTTCAAATTCTACAATTGTGCCACTATTTGAGAAGGTCTTGAGCGCAAGTGATGCAGGTCGTATCGGACGTTTAGTTCTTCCCAAAGCTTGTGCTGAGGTAATGCCCATATTTATTTTTTTTCCTTTCGTTTCTCTCTTCTAACTTGGTGCTTTCAATTCCTTTCTGGAAAATTCGTTTTGTATAGTTCAATGAAAACATTGCTTGTAATCAGCTCAAACCACATAACCAATGCAGGCACTGGAATCAGGTTTTTGATTGTTGTATGTTTTACCATGCTGCATCTCTCCTGACTAGTCATGCATGGGAATTTCTCTATATTAATATGATTTAAAGGCAGTTTTATGAACTATCATGAAAATGGCTGAAGCGAATTTTTGATCGCCTAAGCAGCCAGACAGACATCTAGAGTTTCACTCACCTAGTAATCCATTTATTATCTGCTATAAGAAATTATATTTTGTGATAGTGAGTACACATGTAATTAGAAAAATCTTATACAAAATACATAAATATGCATATAAAATTACGGCTGCTCAATTGAATCTTGAACTTCTATGAAGTTTTTCTTTCATATGTCTTTCATGGTTAGCTTATTTATGACAACACTAAACTTGATTGACTCAAATCAAAATTAAGTACCATAAATTCTTCATGCATAGATACATACATATACATAGACACATGTAAGAATATCATCTGTTTTGATTTCTCACTATCATTTATTTCCCTGCATGTCTATTATGATTTTCATAGCTTGAACATCTCTTAACATCATTCTTCTATAGGCATATTTTCCTCCAATTTCTCAACCAGAAGGCCTTCCATTGACAATTCAAGATGCAAAGGGCAAAGAGTGGCATTTCCAGTTCAGATTTTGGCCAAACAACAACAGCAGAATGTATGTTTTGGAGGGTGTTACTCCTTGCATACAGTCACTGCAATTGCAAGCCGGTGATACAGGTAATTTCCAAGGTCACATCGATGGATATGAATTAGAAAAGCTACCTAGTGTATGCATATGCTGTAGACCATCTTTATTACTATTTCCCCCCACATGAGCAAGAAATTCAGACTGAAATCTTTGAAGAAACCTTGCTTATCATCTCATGGAAGTGTAAATTGCACAGCTAAATATCTCAACTAGTTTGTAGAATTACACTTGATAGAGGAATAAGCTGACCTTTATAAAAAAATTTGACCTTGTTAGGAAGGAGTGCCTGAGTTTGTTAATTATTTTGAACAATTGATCTCTTCTCACTATGTCAATTGAAGGTATTTAATTTTACAGGTCTGTAGGATGGAGAATGTTTTTCCAATGAGCTTGAAAAATGCTTTGAATGTAATGACATTTATTTGCAGACTGCTTTTTCCTACACTTAGTAGAACATGGTGTCGCTGTGAATTTTTCATTTATTTTTCATATTTAGTTAGATAATTAGGTTTATTGTCTTAGATAGTTTTTTATTGTTTTGCCATCATATTCTTGTTTATGGATGTGGTTTTTTTCCCTTGTTGCTATAGTAGGTTGCTCTATCATTTTAACTTCTGTATTTATTTTTGTTTTCTCTTGAATGTTATTTAGCACCACTGTATTATCCTGAAAAATAGATTTCTGAGTTTATTATTTTCCTAAATAGCAAAGACAAGAATATAAAGAAGATTCTAGAATCCTGCAGTGTCTTACAATTTTACTAGCATTTACATAACTTATTTGTTATGTTTGCTTGGAGACCTTTTCGGACCTAAGGCTTTTTCTGCATCAGGTGAGAATTACCGGGAAACATGGTGAATATATGAGCATTTTGTACAGTAAACGGCCTGATTGTGTATCAAAAACTAGGCATTATATGAAGGATATTTTGAGATTTTAGATTTTGAGGTATAATTGAAAGATATTTTTTGTTTGTATCATATTCTTTTATATTTTCCAGCTAATCAGTTTTTTTTTGGGCTTGTTTATTTTTTTTTGTCATCGTGCTATGATGCTGCATGTCCTTTTTCATGACTCTCCATTTGTTCTATTTTTTGTTATCACTTTCTTCTCTAGTTTGGTATGCTGGTTTATATGGTTTAACTTGATAGTGTAATTTAATTGACTTTTTTTTCCCTCAGTGACTTTCAGCCGGATCGATCCTGAAGGAAAGCTTGTAATGGGCTTCCGAAAGGCAACAAATACTGTGCCTTTGCCGGTAAGAAGCTTGTCAGGCATTTGCTCTCTCCCCTGGCAACAAGTTATATATCTTCAGAGAGTACCTGGTTTTCTTTTGCTATTAGACAGACCGATATTTCTTATTTGCCATTTAGCCTCTGCCTCCCTTTTTTTACAAGTCTTTGCCATAAGTTATGATTTGTTGTATGTATTCTTGGGGTTTGTTATATGATTTACCATTGTCCACATAAGGCTTTTTTGTCAAACTTTGATTTATGTTCTTGTGCCAAAATTTGAAGCAGGATTCTCAGATTTCTGCCATGGCCAACAGTCCCCTTGGCAATGAAGCATTCTTCCCTGGCGTAAATGAGAACCTACCTCTGGTAAGTGGTTATCCTGGACTTCTTCAGCACACATCTACACTTCAGTTACTGATGGGGATATTAGTATCATCAGACAGATAAGCATGGAGTAAGGCCAAATGAAGGACTCCAATTGCAGCCCATACAAAGGCGAAGCCGTAATATCGGTGCTAAATGTAGAAGGCTGCTTATGGATAGTGAAGATGCTTTGGAGTTGACGCTTAGCTGGGAGGAGGCTCAAGACTTGCTGTGTCCAGCTCCAAATGCAAGAGCTAGCATCGTCGTGATTGACGATCACGAAATTGAAGAATATGATGTAAGTCAAACCAATTAAATTTTGGGTAACTTTTGCTACATGTCTTTTAGGTTTACTTATTTTAACTTTGCGAAGGTTCATGATTACCTGCTTGCTTTATCCTTTAAGTGTCAGATAAAATTTACAAGGAGCTTTTTTTTCTGCCTCAGTGCTTGATTTTCATTTTGCTTAATGGCATATTGCCTTTACCAATCTTATCTTTTCAGGGATACATCAATTAATAAGTAGTATGTAGTTGAGCAAAACATATCATCATTTTTGTTTTCATCAAGGTTTTATGTCTCAGTATTGGTTGCCATACCTTAGTGGTGGGGTATGTGGCAGCATAATGTGCCTGTGTTAACACATGGTAATAGTGCCAAATTGGAAAAACATGTATATTGTGTATTCGTACAGTACTGTATCAAGCTCCTATACCATAATGGCATGGTATGGCATGGTATACTAGTTTCCATACAGTCCAGAATGCAAAATCTTGGTTCAAATTCTTCTGGCTGATTTTTGCTCAATCTGTGCAGCTATTATCAATTTTATGAGATTAGCTACAGTTTCCTTTTTGTTAACTCATAAACGTTTTTCCTACAATCTTGGCCTTTTCTATTGGAATTGACAAATTTGGACCCTATGAAGTAAAAAACTGTTGAAAATTAACATCACATTTAATGTATTTTTCTTGATTACATCATACTTCCTGTATCTATCTGCCTCTTGTTTTGACTATCTTTTTCTGCTCTACTGTCTGAGATGACTCTTAGTCATATTGATTGGCCCATTGCGTGAACCTAATATCAATCATTGTGCAAAGCATCTATGTGGTGACCTTGAATCGTTTGTTGTCAGTTTTCTTTTCTGCTGTTGCTAATTCTTGCAAAGTACCAACACTCCTACATGGGTCCAAACAAGAAGACTAGTTGAATGTGACGAAGTTATGTAATGTTACTTGACAATAGAAGTGATGGCAACTGTACTTCTTTTCTTGATTGTTTACTGGTCACTTCCATTTCACATATAAGAATTTAACAATTTTAATCAGCTGAATCCTTTAACATTTGTAAAGCATATGGTTATACTTGAACTATTTAAATTAGTTGGCACTTCTAAAACCAGCAATTTTCTGATGCCATTTGCTCCAAAGAGTCTCAACTAGCTGACTTTCTTACTAGCGCGTTGTCCTCTTCTCAGATTTCTTGGCTTTCCTCATTTTCAGCTATCACTGACTCTCTATGAACTCGAAGCAGCCGTTAGTTGCTTCTACAGCCACTGATCTGCTGTTTTCAATTTTCAGTTCATGAAATGCATTATCTTCTTCTTTTTTTTTTCTGTTTTGGTTAGTGTACTTATATTTACTTAAGGAAACCGTTGCCTGTGAAAGGATTCTGAATTTGACTCCAATTTTAGTTTAAGCATCTAGTTAGGCATGCAAATTGGTTTCTGCAACTGATCCGGTGATCTGTTTTACTGCTTTGGTGCAGGAACCCCCAGTTCTTGGGAAGAAAACCATTTACACAGCACAACTTACTGGGTAAGGATGATTATGTTACATAATTGTTTGTCTTATTTCTCAAAATCCTTCTTAAGGAGTGACAGAGGAACACAAACATTGATGCATATGTATATAGGCAAGGTCACCTGCTTGTAAAATGCACATAAACATATGCAGGTTTGATCAAATTTATTTAGATATCCATAGCATAGAGTGGTTTTATATCTGTACTCTTTACTTCATCAGCTTTATAAACTTGTTTTTGGAACAATCATTCCAGTTATTTATCTAAATAAAAGTCCAGTGACCTGTAACATAAGTTTGACGTAAGAAAATCTGGGCTCGGCAATGTTCAAGGCACAAAATGAGCATTTATTCTAACATGACTATGACTTTGGACTTTTTTTAAGCATGTTTTGAAGTGATAAGTTTGATCACTCATAACAATATTGCTGTGGTGAATCATTCGTGTTGTTTATTTTTTAATTCAAAATCTAGCATACAATATCACTGTGGTTATTGGCATGCCTTATGGTGAATCATCCGTAAGGTGTGAATAACCTGAGGCCATGAGGCGTGAATGAACCCAAAGACTCCAAGCATGCTCTTATCTCTCTGGGCCTATTTGTATGCATTAATTGTCTCTTGAAAGAGCTAACTCAATGCTCGAAGATCGCGGAGGCTCTCACTTTGGAAGGTGCACACAAGTGAGAAAAAGGAGAGACTGCTCCGATCACAACTAATCTGAATTAGTCGGGATAATGAAAACCATTGGAAACTTGATTTACCTTATCCCTAAAAAATAGGAATTAAGTTGCGATCTAATGGTGATAGAAAGGAGAGACCGAGGAGTTCCGATCACAACTAATCCGTGTTTGTTGGGATCATGAAGACAATTTGAAACTTAATTTAATAGGAATAAGTTGTGATCTAATGGTGAGAAAAAGGAGAGACAGAAGAGCTCCGATGACATTGGAAACTTGATTTATTTTATCCTTAGAAAATAGGAGTAAGTTGTGATTTGGTGGGGATTTATCTTATCCCTAAAAAATAGGAGTAAGTTGTGATTTGGTGGGCATCGTCGCCTACTCGGCTTATCCTTCCAAGTGCAGAGCCGCTACCCTTAAAAATAGGAATTTATGAAATGACAGAGAAGTTACTCAGCTACATAGTATTATTTAAACACCCAACAAGGAGGTCAACATTGTGGATGGGATTTTGTATGGGTCGTGATTTTCTCATGGCAAAGAATTATTCATAATTGACACGGCTCCAGGCTATTTGACAACATGAAATTTGTAATCCATATGATGGATTTTGAAATTTTTTTTTTTTTTCTGGCATGCATGGAGAAGCTGCTCTCTGAGCTGAAGTCAAGTTGATGGTTTAAAATCAGCTAAATCTCCTAGATGCTTATCTTGCGACTATCTTATTCAAGGTGACAAGTGCAGGATAGGCTTTGGTTTGATTCATGTTACAACCTTGATACTTGTAGGCCTTGCACTTTCTTCTCCTTGACCTGAACTCAATTTGAAGCTAAACTTAGATAAGAAAGAAATATCCTCACCAATTCATGTTCCTTGCTAATGGAAGTTTTAGACAGGCTGCCTCCATTTTCATTAGGAAAGTTTTAGACAAGTTGCCTTCTCCATGTTCATTTGGAGGAGCCAGTGGTGCAGGGTCACCTAGAGAATGGACTGCAATCCATGAGCGAGCCCATAGACAAGATTGGAGTACCCTATGAGTGTAGGACAACCCATGAGTACAGGACAACCAATAACAAAGCTGGAAATTGGGAGGGTCCTGGGTTTAGGAGGGTAGCATAAAATAGAACAAAAAAAGATTAAGGTTTAATTAATAAGTTTTGAGTTTATTCAAAACTCTATCAAAGTTAAAGTAGGATTATCACATCAATAGTAGATTGAGAGGTAGCAAGCAAATATCAAGGTTAAGATGATCACAGGCAAATATCTATGATTTAACATGGAAATAAATGCAGCTATCGAAGAAAAAAAGAAATAAATTGTGTAACCTACAACATTATATCCTTCGATCAATTAAAAAAAAGATGACCAATCTAATCTTAGTTTCGGATGATAGCAGCATAGATTGATAGAACAATAGAACAAGAGAAAAGGAGGAGAACTTCAGATCCAGGAGTAGAGAAAAGAGAGCAAAATGAAGACTTGAAGGGGAGTTTCTTCTCTCCAAAACATCTCCACTTCGAAAGAAACTTCTCAGAGAAGAGGAGTCTTTCCAAAACATCTCCACTTTGGGAGAAATTGGAATGAAGAGCTTGGATAGAAACAACCTCTCCAATCCTCCTATCTTCTATCCTTGCTCAACCATCTAGAAGGAAGATTTAACATTATTTTCTCTTCCTGCTACCTTTTTTACTCAACTAAAAGAGATCATTGAAAGTGGTTTTGTCTTCCCTTCAATCCTCTCCATTAAAAGAGGGTTTAAAGGTGGAGAGAGAGATAGAAAGAAAAGAGAAAGGATGGGGAGAGAGATCGTACGCTCTCTCTTTATCGCCTATAGGTCCAGCCAGGGATAAAGATCGTGCACCCAGTTTTTGCTGCCCAACTAATGTGACAGAACCATCGTATTTCTTAATTCCTAATTGGAGTCCTTAAAAAGTCTCCTATAAATTAGGATATGTAACCCATGAAACTCTTATCAAGAAGTCAATTGAAAAAAAAGTAAAAGTGCTGGCTGTGCTGGTTGTTGTGCCGGTTTTGCAGTAATGTTTTCAAGTACAGCTGTATTACTGAGTGACAGAGATATTATAAGTTTTTATTTAGGATTTCAATGAATATTACAAGTCCAAGCTTATTTAGAATTACACCATTCTTTATTGTTCGGTTGTGATAAGTGAGATGTAAGATGCAATCATGTGCTGGTGTGGGGGCAAAACATGCCTCTCGTCATCCTAATCAAGCAGTTGGTGTCCTTAATCGTCCACATACATCCTATTACATTCTATTGCTAACAATCTACTTCAAGGCTATCAAAATATTGGTAGTTTTAAAGATGCCTCCTTGAAACGCCAATGTCACCAGATAGGCAGGCCTAAAATTTTTTTAAAAAAAATCCAACAATTAGTAAAAATTACGTTATGATTTTGGATAGTTATAGGTACATAGATTTAGTTCATAAAAATTGCACGAAAAACATCATATTCATTAAATATACTAAAATTTACTAAGTAGTTAGTAAATTTCATCATGCATATTGAAAAACATGACTAGAATTTAAATTGATAAATAACATCATAAATAGGCATTTATCCTATGATAGAAGAGATGAAAAAGCATTGTGCTCTATACACCTATGACAACATTGATCTACTTTTCGCTATGGCATCACAAGACCATAAATAAAATACAAAATTTAATTTGGCCATTATTGTTTGCTCCATTTTGCATAAAATTAAGTTCATATTGGAAATCATATGCTAAAGCATTAAATACTTAGTCGGTTTATTCTCTTTTGCAAGTTATTTTATCTGCTTTCTGTTTTCCTCATCAATATCATATTGTTGGGAAAAGATTTATTCTTAAGTATACATTCATATAATTTGGATTGCCCTGATACTTTCAGGCAGCGAGATCAATGGATTCAATGTGATGACTGCTCCAAATGGCGTCGATTGCCTGTGGATGTTCTTCCTCCTCCAAAGTGGACATGTGCTGACAATGCATGGGATCCAAAGAGGTTGGTAGTGATGTTGTTTACAAAGTGTTCAAGCCAATTGTGAATAATGTGTTTAAACATCTGGTGATAGGCTGTCAATGCTTAATTACATGATGCTATATCAGAAATATGTTTCATTGTCCTTTCCAAGGTTATGCATTGCGTTGGATATGTATGGTTTGTTCCTTGAGCATCATATACATGAGCCACTTATCTCTTTATGAGATCATAATATTTATATCTTTTAACAGCCTCATTTCATATATTACTTTTGCTTGCTTGATGGTCAAACATATGAAATCTTCCTAGAACAGTTATAAATGGAATGTGCTGATGTGGTTGCATTAAATGCACAGCAGCGTGAATTTGATTGATGGTGAGGAGGCAATGATCTAGAATCGGAGCAAATACATTACAATTCTCTTGAAATTATATTAGTTCTGCGTTCATTTGAGCTATAGTGTAAAGTAACATTGTATGAAGAAAAAGAAGCATGTTCAAAAAAGAAGCATGTTCAAAAGGATTGTTTAGAGATCAAGATGGTAACGGTTTCTACTATCCCTAAATTTACGGAACTGAATATCGGCAGTTACTAGAGTTGAGCATCCTTTAACTACCCACGTTTGTTTCGATCCTTTAATCGCACATCGCTTTTGCTCAATCTCTGGAGAGTTGGGATCTCATCGCTTGCCATCACAATTAATAAGACAGATCGTGCATCTGGCGAGAAATAAAGTGAAGACTTTTATTCTGTCCATATTGAACATTTATCTCACCATAAAGGCTTAATTTGGAAGGATTACCATCACGAGATGACATCACCTCTTCTGTTCTTTGTTTTGTTGCTCCCTGTTTCTTTATTTGATCATGAAAGTCTGTGCTGTGGTGATGCAGGTCTAGATGTTGTATGTTTACATTTATCCCATTTCTGTGACAGCATTTGTCCTAAATGCTCTTTTCCAATGACCAGATATTTTGGTGTTGTCAGCTCCTTCTTATACGCGCCTTCTGACATTTCTGCAGATCTTCATGCCATGCACCAGAAGAATTGAGCCAGAGAGATTTGCATAGTCTTCTCCGACAGTATGCAGGTATATGATTTTTCTTCTATAATAATTAGTACTAACTGGATGATTTAATATCCAATGGATCATGGTGTTGGTGCAAAGAACGTTCATGGGATGCTTTAGAACCTATAGAGGAGACCACGCTAGATTTTTTTGTATTTGCTGGGTCTGTCCTTTCGTCAGGCACCGCATAAAACGATGCTATACTCTCCTGATGCAGTTTGCTTGAATACGAAATATATTTCTTTGCAAAGAGACTGAATATAATTTGCTGACAAGATTAGGTTTCCTATGCATTGAGATCTTCAGACTGTAACTTGGGTGATATTCAAAATTCAACTTCTCTTTTGTACCCTATAAAAAATTAAAATATACGTCTTGTTAACCTTGCTACTGTAAACATGTTTTTCTTAATCACATAATTTGATGGTATGGTCTTTGTTCCATCCTCGTCCTTAGTTCTATTTTCTTTTTTTCATATTTGACATCCATTTTGTTGTTTGTCGTAATATTATTGTTTTCATGCATTTTGCTTGAATATCAGCATATAGTCTGTAAAGAAACCGAACTTAATTTGCTACTGCAACTTTTGGTGATATTCAAAATTTAACGTCTCTTTTGCACTTCATCAAGCTTGCTACTGTAAACATAGTTTTTCAGACACAAATAATTTAATGGTGTGATACTTGCTCCATTGTCGATCTCAGGCTTTACTATTTGGAATCCATGCTTTTAGGTTATTGTTATATTATGTTTTTCTTTCGTTTCTGATGTGCTACACTGTCATGGCCCTGGATTAAATTTGTGGCTTTGGTATCTTTATGTTGACATGGTCTTACAATTTATGTTGGTGTGGTGAATTGCCAACATTTCACAAAATATAGAACTTGTATTATCTCTGGAGGCCTTTAGCCTTTCTGTAGAACAGAGGTTTTCTCAGATGATATATCCTTCATGCAGATCACAAAAGGCAGCGGACGAATGCTAAACAGCACTCTGCCGAGTTGGATGCATCCTCTGGCCTGGACGCCTTGGCCAGCGCTGCAGCTCTGGGGCATGTTGGCAATCAAACCACAGCCTCAGTTGCAACTACGACCAAGCATCCACGGCATCGCCCTGGGTGCACGTGCATTGTCTGCATCCAGCCTCCAAGCGGAAAGGGCCCAAAGCATAGCCCTACATGCACATGCAACGTCTGTCTGACGGTCAAAAGGCGCTTCAAGACACTGATGATGAGGAAAAAGAAGCGCCAGTCCGAGCGTGAGGAGGCTGAAGCTCAGAAGAGGCTGGCTTGGGGCTGCAAGGAAGAACTTGAAGGAAGCGGCTCGTCAAGAAGTCTGCAGCCTCTTGATGTCCATCCAGAGGGCGAGCCGGGGCCAGGGCCTGGATACGGCCGAGCCATCATCGAGAAGCTTGACATGAGCAAGGGGCAGATAGACTTGAACTGCCACCCTGGACGCGATGAGGTTCCACAGACCGGGCCGACCCGGCAGAGCATGATGAGCCTTCTCCAGGAGGCAAACCTTCCCTTGGAGATGTATTTGAAGCAGAATGGTCTCACCAGCTTGGTGGCCGAGCAAGGGAGTTCAAGCTCGCTAACAATTCCACAAGGGCCCGGGGAGAGCGAGGGAAGAACGCCCGATGAGAGTCACTTTGCTTCTGCGGCTCAGGAGAAAGATGATGGTGCTGAGGAAGGCCATGGTAGTCCTGACAAGGCAAGAAGTGATACCACATGAAAAATATTTTTCCTCATGTTAGAGTGGGTATCAAATTTTGATAAGAATCAGATGGTGGGATCTGTTGGTGGTTTTCTGGCTTGCCTTTTTTTTTTTTTTTTTTTTTTTATTGTTTCTTTTGCATAGTGTTCTCTTCATCCGGTTGAATAGGTGAGAGGTACTTACTCAGGAGATTATGCTGGCGAGCATTTTGTAAAAGGTACGATAATTATCATGTTTATAATTAAGGGATGTTCTTTCCAAAATGATTGAATTTAGTATAATCTTGATATTTATTTAGATTTGTTCTTTTGTAAAATCTTGGTATTTCTCTGGACGTGTGATTCGGCTATGAAAAGTTTTGCGCTCCTTGATGGCCTTTGACATTTCGTGTGCTAAAAATTCTAAGGATTCATTGATTAATTCAACCAGCGAGGAAGATGCAGCGCTCTGATATCTGTCTAATTTATGTGATGAGATTGCATATGGATTCAGTTGAGGGGCCCCTATGGGACGTGGGAGGCATTCAAATCCCGGCAGCTAATAAACTTTTCGATTGTTTTGGCCCTGGACTGAGATCCAGAGCTAATCAATAGTGTGACTACTTTTGCCTAAGAACAGTGAATTGAGATCACAGGTCTATGAGCTTAGGGAAACTTCCAGTAATTTCTTTCACAAAACTCTGCTGAAAGAAATCCTAAAAACAGTTTAGATTTATTAAAAGAATTTGTTTATTTGCTTAATTATCTTATCAGTATTATCTCTATCAGTCTATCTTTTCTGCAAACTCAATCCTATCTAATTGATCGATTTGAAATATTTCTATTTCTAAAGGTGGATTTTAAGGTGGCCGTATGTTAGATCTCATATACCAAGTTCTTGTAAATATTCAAGACAAGATAATCCTTCAAAAATAGAGCTTTAACTTTTGTGAAATGAGTTAGATGTTTGTCAAATGGAAACTAGTCACGGCATGCAGCACGCCGAGGCTAACAGTTTTTTTTCCAATTTGACTTGGTCTTTAAGGAAAGAGTTTGCCACGACGGGAAGAAACTTGCCCGTTTGAACCTAGTCCCGGCATATGGCATGCCGGGCCTAGTCGAAACTTTACCTACTGCTGGCACACCGGAACTGGTTTTTGTTTTTGTTCTGTTTTTTTTGGTTGGGTGGTTGAAACAAGTGGTTCAGCTTTAAATCAAGATGAAATGGAGGGTTAACCGGGGAGCGAAGAAGCTAAGCTAGGAGGTTCTCCGTGGTTCATGGAACCCTCAAAGCTTCACATAACCACAACGAACGTTGGATTGCTTCTGCTTGGAAAAGGCGATATGTTATATAACTATGAATTAATTATATATATATATATATATATAATTTTATAATATAATGTATTGTATTAAAAATTTAATTATTTTTACATATTAATATTAAATAATAAAAATATTATGTCAAGTTATATATAATAATTAATTATTTCAATATAATTATAAAATTGTCAAAATAGTTTTTCAAAAAAAAAAAGAAAAATAAGAATGATATAGTTTTGGCTGGCTATGGGACTGCTTCAAACTCACCCCAATAAGTTATTTTTAAATTTAAACTAGTCTAAATATACAATCAGTAGAGAACCAAATATTTAGACTATGCATATGATGCAGAGGATTAATTTAGGACTAGTTCAAGCATACTAATCGAAAATTTTAAATTTTTTAAATTTTTTATATTTTAAGTAATTCTTGTGCTATATCTTTATGATGATCTATTGTGAATATTTGTGCGTAAAAAATTAAGAAAAAGAAAGAAATTTGCAAAGCAACATTTTATTGCTATATAATCATGCAACTGCTAAGCACCGCAAAAGATCATAGAATTCATTATATTATTTTAATAACATTTTAAAAATATCACAAAAGAAATTTTAAAATCCATGATATTATTTTATTGATATTTTTAAAATATTGAAAAATAATGTTTTATCATGTATTTATGATAAGTTATCGGTAATCATAAAATGGATGACATTATGTTAGAGGTATTTTTTTAAAAAAATTAGAAAATAGCACTTTACTCCATATTTATAAGTTGCAAGAAACATGGCATTATTTAGGTGATTTTTAAAAAAACATTAAATAATTCTTTACCCCAAATTTATGATAATTTATCATGCATTAGTGTTTGCTAATCTTTGTTTTGCAGCTAAGAGTTAAAAAAATACTCTTTGTCTCCCATAGTTTTGAACAATTAAGGATCTCAATTATTGATTTGATCAGATTTTGCATAAAAAATAAATACTAAAAATTATTTAAAAATATTAATATAAAAATAATAAATTTATATATTAAATGCTAATATTACTCTTTAATTCTAGCATAAATAAATTTATCTATATTTTAAAGATTGCAAAAACTATATATATAGAAATATAAGAATATGTTAAAGCTATTAAGATTTTTAAATATTCAAAATAAAATTGTTTTCAAAAATTATATAGAACTAAATGAAGTTACTTATTTTTTATTTTTAATCAAAGGAAAAGGAACTAATTTTTTATAAAAAATAATTATAAACATATAAAATATCAAACCTTATTTTAAAAGAGAATATTTTACAATATGAATAGGTTCTGAAGAGGTTTAATCAAACCTTATTTTAATAAAGATGAAGGTAGAGGCTGGAGCTTTGTTAGCTAACTAAGAGGTCCAATACCCTACAGGTAGAACATAAAATGATTTTTTTTTAAATTTTTTTACATGATATTCAATCCCCTACGTTGTAAATAGTTTTTAGAGTCGTGGGATCCTACGATTTCCCATGATGTGTTCGTAGGTGAAGTGCAGCTTTGTTCTTCATGTGATTGGTGAAAGGAGAGAACTAGCATTTCTTTGGATTCACTTAATCAATGATGTTTACAAACACGACCATACGAAGAGAATGTTATTCTTATTAATTTGATGCTTAAATAGATAGGTTTGTAGAATTCCTCGTGAAGATGAGCAAAAAGAAAGCAAGGGACCTTCCATGTCCTCAGGTCCATGATGCTTGAGCCGATAGCAGTGATTTCCCTCTTCCTCCCTCTTATGATCACTCTTAGGAATAATTTTTTTTTTTTTTCAAAAAACAAAAAACTTGTCGACTTATTTCAAGAAAAAAAAATTATTTGGCTTGTAGAATTCTTTTGATTCTTGTATACATCCGCTCAACCTTGTGAGGAGATGAAACATGAACTAGCCTCAACAGACCGATTGCCGAGACTAGTTGAAAACTGTCATGATATAGAAACAATTTGCTTGTTCGATAGAGGTACAGCTTAAAAAATGGAATTGGAGTACAATCCTGGTCCACTGCAAATTGAAGATTTAGTTTCCACTTCCAAACTGCTTGTCATAGGTTTTTTTGTGATCTTATAATGCTTCAAGCCCATTTATTAATCTAATTAACTTATTAGCGGATCAAATCCACATAAACTTAGTCAATTAACCTATATTCGAGTGTAAGTTAATTGATAGCAAATAAACTATCATAATTTCTTACAATCTTTTTTCTTTATGAAGAAAGATTTTCTTCGCATGCTATAAGCTAGTAATAATTTTTTTTGCCCATCAACTTTCACATTTGAACCCATTTGCTGACCTGATTAGTCTGCTAAGGGATCGAGTTCATGTAACATTAAATACTTAGGTGAAGTTAATTGATATCTTGAGTTATAACTTTTCAATCTTTTTTTTTCATCAAAATTATTCATGCCTAGAGGCATCACAGGTCTAGAGGCTGAGTCTCTCACAATTAGTCTCCAGTGCATCGTTTAAAACAAGATGGCGTACCTTATAATCCATCATGCGCAGCAAAAACAATGTCTCAACTTACTAGGGGACCCAAAATTCTTCCAAAAATATAACAGTTAATGTCGTTGTTGAGTCTTTTTTAAGAGAAAATGGGCTGAAGCTCAAATTCATCAAGAGACATATCTTTTGAACTCTTTCACCGTCATTACGTCAGTAAAAGCAATCCACAAACTCAAAAACGGATAAAAATTATTATTCTATTATCGATTACGGTTTGGGTTGCAGCAACTGTTCAAAAAGCAATTTTCCTCTGTTGAAAGGAGAGAGAGAGAGAAGATAAGCAGTCACAATCGCTACAACAAAGCAGCCACCCAAAACAGCTCAAAAGATTTTAAGTCCCTAACAATCTAAAAGCTAGAGGATCCCACTGCACTGGATAAGCTGTTTGAATCCATGGCTGGAAGAAGCCAACACTCAACCCCTTCTCTTTTTCTTGAACTAAGAAATCGTCAACAAAAACAAACAGGTAAACTAGTATATGTTAGGTATCTCCAGTCCATGCATTGTTAGCTGACAAGAAGGGACATTTTTTTTTTAATTTTTTCCCATGAAACTTGGCTTATGTTTTTGTCTCCTTCATCATTCATGCGGCCGTCTCCTTCACAGTTTTTATATTAACCATCGCCTGCTCTCGTTGGCTTTCTTCGTGCCTGCCAAGAAAACGCGTGAACTTGTCGTGTTATGTTAGCGATATTATCGCCCTCTTCTTTCTTATTGATTGATGATGACAGCTAAATAATGTATCCAAGATCAGAAGTGCTCCCTTTTTTTCTGGAGTAAAATTATTGATCCATGTTTCCTTTTTTTTTTTTTTTTTTTTTTTTGTGTGTTAAAAATTTGATTATAGGATGGTACGGTGTGAAAGCGATAAGGAAGCAGACTCACTTAAGCCAACTACAACTACTCTGCTGTGAGCTGCATCTATGAGATCTCATTAATGGGATGATATTTACTTAGAATCAAAGGAAAAAATAAACATCAAATTGCTACTGTCTTTTCTCCTTTCGGATTACTGATACGTATAATTGATGAAACCAAAAGATATTTTAACGTCTCTAATGTCCCAATATACTGTATTTCTATATATATTCTTTTGTCTCTATTGATTTTTTAGGACAATACTATATGATTAAAAGCCAAGTGCGTATATTATTGAAAAAAAAAAAAAAAAGAAAGAAAGGACGGCTTCATGGGCATCATAGATTATAAGACCGGCCGTTCGTTTGTCTTGAACGAGGCCGGTAGAAATTCCCAAGTGGACGCACCCTTGAATCCTAAGATAAAAAAAGTCAATGTCACCCAACGAGTTTGCCCTGCAACAACAATCTTAAATCTTAAAGCCTGCCACTCCCTTGATTAACTAACGTGCCCTTTCTATGCTTGAAATTCAAAAATCTTTTTCATGCCTTCTCTTTGAGAAAAATAAGAGAGGAACCCATCACTTTGGCCTACATACTTATTATTTTAAAAAAAATATTTGAACAATCTTTTTTATTTGAAAGATGAAAAATATTGATAAATAAAATTTAACTAGTTTTTGTCGCTAAAAATTAGCTCAACAAAAGTTAATAAATAGAAATGTGTTGATCAAGATTTGATTTCGATTTTTGATTAAAGATTACTAGTTCTCTATAATCTTAGTTTTAAAAATTGATATTCATAAATTATAATGAATATTATGTAATATTTTTTAATGAATTTTTTTTAAAAAATAAAAGTATATCTAATATAATTCTAGGTAGGTATAAAGTTTTGTACATAATCGAATTCAAATATAGGTAAAAGAGGAGGATTGCAATACATTATTGGCTAGTATAAAACTTTAGTCATACTTTGCAAATATAAATATAATAAAGAGTATACCTAATATAATTTTAGGTTGAAAATCTAAGCTAAATTCAAAGCTTAAAAGTTTAAGTTTAAAGTGTGATCCAAATAGGACAAATTTAATTGGTGTAAGAAAACTACAAGGATAGACTCTATATACCAAATCGGGCTATAAGTCTATATGTGAAGAGGTTTTGAACCCAAAACTTGGTATTGTTTCTCAAGAATTTGACTCAAATTTCTAACAAGTGTTGATCCCACTATTACTTTTAGAACGTGGAATAAAGTCCAAGGGCATGATGGTAGTCTCGAGCAACCGGAGGGGCTAAACTACTCATAACACTCCGCGTTTCCATCACCAGATTTTTTTTTTTTTTTTCGAAAAGACGGCCTCCAGTTTATTATGGTGATCCTTCCCACTTCTATCTACTCTGTCTTCCTTCACACCAAACCGGCGTTCTTCTCCTTGCCCTGGTACCTCATAGCTCCACATACTTCACAAACCTCTCTCTCTCTCACGCACACACGCACAATGGGGGATAAGCCAACCCTCGCGAAGGCAAGGCAAGAGCTCGAAGATCTTTACCTTGGTGTCCCGGATGACTCCGTCGACCTTACCTTCAAAGACCTCGCAAGCTTTCAACAAAATGAGGTAGAAGAAAGAAAGCCAAGCAACATGGAGCCCAGCCGTGAAGAAACCAAGGCGGGTGTCAAAATGGATACAGCTTTCAGTAGTAAATCACCAAGTCTAGCCTTAGGTAAATCACCGAGCCTAGACTTTTCCAAGGCCCTGGAAGGAGTGCAAAACCAGCACCGCCACGACGTGGAAGATGAGCTATATCGAGAACATCTGGCAAGGAACAACTTTAGAAGGAATTCTAGCGGCTTAAGGATGATGGTTGAACGTAGCCAAGCTTATGAAGATGATAACGTGAGCGCCTTGAGCATGGCCAGTCCATTTGGAGAGCGAGGGGGCGCAAGACGGCCGGGGATCCCTCACTCCAACGTTTGCGCTCTGTGCAGCGTCTATATATACTTTTTCCGGCATCGATGCCTGGTGAGACATCTACAATTCTTTTTTATGTCGTCTGTATTTTTTTTGACAAGGGTAGCATCATCAACATATCACATACATTTTATACAAGCGAGAACTATGGTATATAATCATATTATTTAGTTGGCTTTGATGAAATTTTTTATTAGTTTTGCATGCAATAAAAGTTGTATATGGATATATATATATATATATATAAAAGCAGCATGTACTCCACATCATAATTTTAAGGACAAATTAATGTTTCATGAACTAGCCACGTAACATCTAATCCATCGTACTATTTTTTTTAATTTTTAATCTTTTTAAGATGGCAACTATGTATATATACATAACTATCTTTTTGCTACATGCAGTTATTTCTCTCTGCATATAATTATCTTTACATTACATATAGCTATCTTTTTACTACACATAATAAACATGAGTATGCACAAAGTTATGGTGTAATGAGAAGAATCAAAAATTAAAGAAATTTGGTATTATATACCGGATATTAAGTGGCCAATCAATAGAGGTTAATCATTAAAATCTAAATCAATGAAGAGCCGAACATCAATTAAAACTAATTTTAATCATGAAATCTTGTATGTCACATGAACATGAATATGCGCAATGTAGATAAGCTTCTTTGGGAAGGATGTGCATACAAATATGCTTGTGTGCTGATGTTTTGTTTTATGGTTGAGGTGTACCTTCATATTGAATTATCTTCTCCTCCGTTGCACAGTATTTGGAAAGTATGTTCGTGCATCGCTTTCTTCAATGAATATAATCAACATGATGGTCGTGTATAAACTTCATAATAGCGTACCGTTTAAAATGCATATATTATACCTTGGGGATGGAACTTGATGTGTAGCTTTCTTCATCCAAACAAAAGTGGGTGAGGCCTTCTGACCCAGTCTTTTCCTCAAAACATATACACCTATGGAATGGGCTAATTAGTGTTCTTTATTTCAAGAAGAGAGAGGGACCAAAAGGAGGAGAGTAAATTAATTTTTTTCCCTACCTGAAAAATGTCTTGCGTGAGTCATTTATACCTACTTTTATGTTAGTTGAGAGCAGACTGTCAACAGAGCAACATAATCCTCTCTAATTGGCAATATTACTGCTACCAGGTGTGCGGAAGAGTATACTGCAGGCAATGTCTAGGCAGGGGCATGGGAGAAATGACTGAAGGAAGGAAATGCATAGAGTGTTTGGGAAGAAGATTCAGCCAAAGGTAACTGAATCAAAATTTTGATCGCAAAGCTTTCTCAATTTGGATTTAAATCCGTGTTTATTGCATCCATGCTGTTGCTGTAGATGCGGTCAAAATACTACCATTGGGCTTGATTAAAAGTTGGTCACATGATAAACTAAAAACTAGAGTTACTAGATAAGTTGGTTTCCTGCTCCACTTTCACGTAAGGAATTTGGTAACATGAATTCCCATTAGCTAGATTTTTGATATAAAGAAATTCTTAGATCTTCACTAGAATTTTGTACTTAGTCCATTACGTTGTATCTCTTGGCTTGTGAGTCAGATACTGCAGCCCAACACTAACGTCAACTATGTCCATGAAGTGTGACCGAGGTTGGTGGCTTTGAGCTGTTACGCAGGTACATAAAAAGAGCAGGGCAGATAGGGTGTTGCTGGAGATATCCAAGCAGGGTGAAGCAGCAAGAGCTCATGTGGGCAGAGCGGGGACCAAGGAGGAGCGGTGAGAGGCGATACAGGAGTGGATTTGTATCGAGATCTCAAAGCCCAGTGATCCCAGGTAGCCCCACTAGATCGCATGCAACAAGATCATTAAGCCCGGCGATGCCAGGAACGCCATCTAGATCATATGCATCAAGGCCAAGAAGCCCAGTGACGCTAGGAACCGCCGCCAGATCATATTTTAGCAGCAGTCCTTCATCTTTTGTTGCGAGTTCGGCATTCTCTCCTAGTCCCCATGCATTTCCCTTATAAATGGAAGAAGAGGATGCACTGGTGGTTATATTATTTTGGATGGATAAGCTCTTTAGTTTCCATGGATTTCCTTTATGAGGTCAAAAGAATAGAAACTAGTGTTTTCCCCTGATTCTGTTTGACCTGTTTCATTGTAATAAAAAATGAGATACTATTGACTTATTTTATTTGTCTCTGCACCAGATCTTCAACCATTCATTTCATGTGAAAGCTTTTATCCCTACTGCTGAACTATGCTAATTAGGTAATAAAAAAAAAAAGGGCAAAAGATGAGCAGGCTCTGCTAGAACAAAAATAACACCAACCAAATCCTTTCAGATGTCCTGCATATATTATGTAGCATTAGAAGATTTCCAGCTTTTTTAAAGCATCTGGAGGACAAAATGCTTTCTTTTTTGGTCCACCCCCTGGATGGAGGAGGAGGAGTTAAAAAAGCCAGTACTTTGTTTGTAGTCTTGCCTCGTGATAGTGTTCTACTTCAGAAGAAGTATGTCTTCGTATAGTTTGTGAATTTACCTTGCTAATGTAGATGCCTCTGAATCTTGTTAGATTAAGTCAGATTTCTTACTGAAATTTGCATCTATATTGCCATGAGCTTATCAGCACCTGCTGGGGAGTGGTTCTATGTCGGCCCACGTACAAAGGTGGCGCTACCACCATTGTGTTCAAAAATTATGCCATGGGCTTCTCCGTCTGCTTGTATCTTGTTAATCCTTGTCCTTAACATGCTGAGAACCTCAAAAGATTTGGCTAATTCTATTTCGATTGCCAAACATTCTATAGAAATAACTGAAGCCATTGAGCCTTAACTTGATCGCATACTTTGCAGCTACAAACCCACAACTGATTCTGTGAGTCACAAAAATGTTAGGATGGAATGGTGAATAGAGTGAAAGGGAGATTGGGAGAAGCAGGCAGCTATAAATTTAAGAAGGAAAAAAGAACGGTTTCATTTCTTAGTAGGTTGGGTATCAAATTTCGTCATATTAATGGGAACTCCTAATTCCCCAAAGTATTCCACTCGCCTTGCCAGAAGTAAGTTAAATTGGATTAACATAGCCATCTCTGAATAGTAAATCGGAGCATCCAAAATAATATAACCTTCAATTTCATAACAATAAAGGGAGTCTAGCTGGTCCTAGATCACTGCAGCTGAAAGTCCAAGCAAATTATAATGTAACCAAGCCAACCACTATAACCGAAATGGCCGGCGCAACTCATACAAAACCTGTTGTTATGATGTTACCTCAAAGATAGGAGCTGAACAGGAAAGAAATATAATTTGTCTTTTGAAAAAAAAAAAAAAAAACCATTCCTTGCCCTGTTTTGTGGTTTATGTCAGTTATCTAGTATCAAATGCATGCTCTTGGCTTGTTCAAAGAATTCTTTTCCATGTTCTTCATCCTTCTAGTCTCCATCAGACCATTGAATTAGCTCACAAATCGGCAGACAAGAAGGCATCTCCAATGACACTGGACCTCTAGATCCTCAGAGAACGGGACAAAACAGCGGCTTATCACTTCTTGCTAAAACAATGGTTCCTCTGGTTTTTATATTTAAATGCCTATCTTTACTTCTTGAAATCAACAAAAGAGACTTTGGATGAAACGATGAATGAAGGAGTATAAGAATATGCTTAAAATGGGGAAACAAATTTTATGCACATCCCTTAAGATCCACTTAAATCTTATATATTAGAACATTGTCAAACCCAAATGGAAGATAATGATATAATTTGCTGTTATCCACATTAAAAAATCATGATTTAGTTTAATATAATTCGAAATAACAGCAATATTACAAGATTACAACTGTTCTAGTAGTATTTAACTGCATCCCCTAATGAAAAAGAAAGATCGCGATGGTTTGTTTCGAGCATCAAGCCTTTTGTCACTAGCCATATAAATCTGCCGTCTCTTGATTTTCCAGGCAATCACATCCCCACCTCTATAAATGTGAGCTAGAATTGTTATCTAGGCTGAGAAAGGCCAGAGCAAGGAAGGCTAGGTTCTGCTATAGCCATGGATGATGGCTTATTTGGTCTTCTACACCTTTCAATAGAATCCGAGCCTGTACTTCTTGCTGCTGTACTAGTAATTGTCGGAGTTCTTTTTGGCTGGTATCACAGATTGAAAACACTCTCTTCCCATGGGAAAAGACTCCCTCCTGGCTCATTAGGACTGCCAGGGTTCGGCGAGTCTATAAGCTTTCTAAAGGCTCACAAGCACGACAAGACTCAGGAATGGATGGACGCTCGGATCAAAAGATATGGACCAATCTTTAAGACTTCCCTCATGGGGAAACCAACAGTGGTTATAACTGGTACGGCAGGGAATCGTTTCATCTTCACTGCTAATGACAACGCCATCGCAAGCAACCAACCCAGCACGGTCAGCTCTATCATGGGCAAATACAACATCTTTGAACTCACTGGAGATATTCACAAGCTAATCAGAAGTGCCATGGCCAGCTTCCTGAAGCCAGAGAGCCTCCAGAGATACGTTGTAGATATGGACCTTCTTCTAAAGCAACAGATATTCCAGGTATGATCTCCAAATTTCCATTCAATTTCACCAATATATTTTATTTTTCATCGAATTCTAAGATTTTTATACATGACCTTGATGTAGGAGTTCAATGGAAAGGAGTCTGTGAAGATTGTCCCATTTATGAAGAGGATCACCTTCAACGTGACTTGTGCTCTGCTATTTAGACTACCTTATGGAAAGGAGCAGGATTTATTGTTCGAAGACTTCACAGCTGCCTTGAGAGGGATGTGGGCTTTGCAACTAAACTTTCCAACAACCTCATTTCATCGAGCAATGGCAGCTCGTGGTCGAATCCTTGAGTACTTTTCAAAGTTAATTGAGGAAAGAAGGAAGAAACTGTCAGAAGGAAATGTCAGCTCCGAGAATGATGTGATCTCTTCACTTCTTAACCTGAGAGATGAGAATGGCAAGGAACTTGCAGAAGATATCCTAGTGGATAACATCATTACTCTAATTATTGGCAGCCATGATACAACTACCATCCTTCTGTGGCAATTTGTGAGGCATCTTGCCAGGGACAAAATGGTTTACAACAATATATTGGAAGGTGAGCTGAGTTTTTTTATGGAATTTGAGAACGCAAACTTTATACACTCCTTTGGTTCTAGTTTTCCCATACCATATTTTATATCTGAATATCTTAAATTTGATGCTCAAGAAAATCGAGTTTTTATATAGCAGAGAATAGATTTCTGTACACTTATATTAAAGATTTGGCATGAGTATGATGCTACAGAACAAAAGAAGATCCTTCAAGAGAAGGAAGGAATTGATGAAAGGCTGACATGGAATGACATACAGAAGATGAAGTATACATGGAGGGTAGCCCAAGAGTTGATGAGGATTAGTCCTCCAATCTTTGGCAATTTCAAGAGAGCAATCACTGATACATCTTTTGCTGGCTTTCACATCCCTAAAGGATGGCAGGTAAAAGCATATATCCTCAAACTATTTTCACTGTAGTTTGCACTCGAAATTAAGAATGGCATGCTGTACTGGACCACTGGTACTTCTACAGTGCAATGATCTGCGACAGGCATTTACAAGCGCTATCAACATTATATTGCATTGCAGGTATTTTGGTTGTCAAGTGGCACTCACATGGATGAGCATATTTTCCCTCAGCCAGAAAAGTTTGATCCATCTCGTTTCGAAGCTGCTTCAAAGTCATATCCTCCATATTCTTACATCCCCTTTGGAGGAGGACCGCATGGTTGCCCCGGCAACGAGTTTGCTCGAGTGGAGGCATTGCTGGTCATGCATCACTTGGTTACAAACTATGAGTGGTTAGAGATGATTCCTGATGAGCCAATTACAAGAGCCCCAGTGCCTTATCCAGCAATGGGCCTTCCAGTCAAGCTATATTTTAAGGACAAGAAGGAAGAAATTTGATCACAAGTGTCTCCCTTCTACTGCAAATTATCAAATCCATGGTTTCAGTTCTTCATTAAAGAAGAAAAATCAATTGCAATAAAATGCCAAAGTTATAGAGCTAAATTCCATTCCATTATTGCAAAGAAGACAATTAAAACGAAAAATACCAAAAGAAAAACGAAAGATCTTCTTCTAAAAGCTATGGCCTTTCAAGAATAAATCAAAAGCTACAAACTCTAGCTCCTCCGTGGCCCGAAATCTACAAATTTCCATCAACATTCCATGAAAAATCCGTGCACAGAGAGAGAGAGAGAGAGAGAGAGAGTAATCCCACCTCGAAGCTGAGGTTCGCCGTCAACGATTACATGTAGAATATATTTCGATCGAACAAAAGAGAAGTGGAGAGAAAGGGGAGAGCGGAGAAGAGAGGCTAAGAATATTAAAATTTAAAAGAAAAGAAGAAAAAAAAATGAGGGGATTCCGCCATTATAATTAATATTTTTAATAATTCTTTATTTATATGAATTTTTTTGAATATTTTTGTAAATGTACAAGAAAGTTATTAGTTTATCCATAATTATAATTTGAATCTCTACTAAATATTTTCGTTAAATCGAGCCTTGTCAATGACATCAACGGTGACTACGTTGGTATTTTTTTTTTTTGTCCGTCGGAGAAAATCCTTCACAAACCTAAATAAGCGATGATTACTGGTCTAAACTTACCAGTTTCTATTAATCACCATTATGAGATTCGATCAGCGGTGAGCAGCTCAGCATAGTCTGGTAGAGCCCACCCAGAGCCTTGAACACTAAAAACAGACCCATAAAATTGAACTCGATAAAATAAACCCGATCAAAGAGTCAGGCCAGGGAAAATAAAAAATAAAAAACTAACTCCATCTATAGAGAGAGAAGCTTAGGGAAACAAGAAATTTGCTGGCATTGACTTGTTCACATTGAGCCAAGCTTGATCAAAAAGTTTAGACCCAATGATCAGGTCAGGCTAAGCCTGAACAGCCCGATGATGCTGTTGTTAAAGAAGCGTTGCCAAGCTAGGTTGGTGCTGAGGGGACTAGTGCTAATGAGAAGATTTTTTAAAAAAATATATACATATATATAGAGAGAGGATATAAATATAAAATATAAGCAGACCTGGGAGGTAAAATTATAATTTTCCCTTGGTACCCCATTACAACATTGTAATGCTTAAAACTGGTTTTAAGGCATCAAAAAATCCAACCAAAAGCTCCATCTGAAGAATAAAAGATCCAAGGCTTTCATCGAATTTAAGAAATTTCATGCACATTGGGAACTCAAGTTTCATGATTGTATTTAGTAATAATACAGAGCTCATGCCACATAAAAGTGGTACCCTCTTCCCCTATCCTTGTTACAATGGATCAAATCATGTCCAACTCTACAACAATTTTCAATAACTTGTCACTTATTATTTTTTCAAGTTTTGATTCAAATTTCTGTATTTTTGCAAGCTTCCCATATACCAATTCAGTCTTCACATGTAGTCCTTGCCAGACTGAGCAGACTGAGCAAGGTCTCAAGCAACTCCATGACTCAATACCTCTTTCTGGAATCCATCCTTCACATGCGAAATGGTCCTGTTGCAATGTACGGCACCAAAATATTACAGATCCCCTTCACCAATGAGTAGGCTGAAGAAATGTAGATTCCCAGTGCATCTAGGTATTTAGGCCCACCAAGCTGCCATAATAAGAAAGCATTGAGGTATATAAATACATCTTTCAACTTCTATCTGCCAATGAACACATTATTTCTGAAACAACAAACAGACAAGAAAGGATCAGGGTATAAACTGCTCTTGACCTACCCAGGTTGGAAAGGAATTCAATTTTGGTTGAGAGTCTAAATCATTCAATTTAGTTGCTTTTCTTTTCTTTCTGAGTTGGTCAGCTGGTTCCTTTAATTAACTTCGATAAGCTGAGTTAAAAGAGTTATCTGTCCTCTTTGAGTCAATCAAGTCATGCTTTAATAGTGTTAAAGTCCAATTTTGTAAGATTGGTCTGATCATGTTGACATTACTATAATTTTGATCAGCGGCATTCCATCTATATTCCACTGATAGGCATTACTGAGAAAATTAAAAACAGAAACAGAAACAAAAAAACAAGGAAACATATTTCAATGAACCACTCCACTGCATAACAGGAACATTTCAGAAATCTCTCTCTCTCTCTCTCTCTCTGTGAATTCAGCACCAATTTCAATTCAGATCAGCTGCGTTCCATCTACATTCCACTGAAAGGTACTATTGGGAAAGCAAAAACAAAAATGAAAACAAAAAACAAAGAAGCAAATACAGCACTAGTTATAAATGCCAAATTAGATATCACTCACAGTGTGAGATGAAGCTTAGCAAGTAAGAAGTACATCAGGGTTCCAAGCTGGGGCCCCATCTATCAAAATCTTCATGCCTTTCAATGAACTGCTCAACTGCATAACAGGAGCGTCTCTGTGTGTGTGTGTGTGTGTGTGTGTGTGTGTGTGGAAGTTCAGTACAAGCATTTACCACTGGATGGTCTCATAGCTCATTGATCCAGAAAAATGCTTGGACCCTATTCAACTATTTCTTCATGTATCGCAGAAAGAGTTGAATGGATTTTACTAAGGCCCAAGTTTATCACATCCATATTCTGAAAAAACAGAAACAATTTGGTATATGAACAAGTTGAGCATACTCAGCTAACTTTTAGTCAAATTTAGAATTTGCTCATGTCATCGTCGGTCTTCCATTTTGTGTATCATAGCAGGCACTTTGCTTCAAAAAATCATCCCTAGTGTAGCATTCATTATATTTGGCATGATTCTTTACGAGTCTGGCTTCAGTCCATTACCTCAGGTAAAGGGAGCATTCTTTACCTTTTATAGATTGCTGGCAATCTGTAAATCTAACGACATGCGCTGTTAGTTTACTTCGACTAGATTGTTTGTTATTTTTTAAAAAAAAAGATGTGAAAATATAGGCCGTGATGTAGAAATACAGGCTGTTGGATTTATAGATTGTGGGCTGTCAGCAATCTATAAAAAGTAAAGGACGTGTCTTTTACTTTAGATAAAGGACTGAAGCAAGGATGTACTCTTGAATTTGAAGGATGAATTTGCTAATATAGACAAACTAGTCTGGCAAAAAGTCACTTGCAATACAAGGTCAAAGCAGTCAGAATATAAGGCTAAGACAATGAACATTTAAAGTCCAAGGATAAAGAATCCTCCAAAATTCTGGAGGTCTATGCATGTACAACCCATGAAGATGATATCAAGGCAATAAACATTCGTGAAGAGTGAAATGTCAAACAGACACCTGGGTTAGAAGCCTTGAAGCAGAGATTAGAAGGTTAGAAGCCTTGAAGCAGAGATTAGAAGATTTAGATCTGAATTCTGTTCCCAAATATCAACTGACCCTGTTTCCATTCCTAGACTTATTTGAGCAGTCAACTGTTAGAATTATTGTTCTTCCTTCTTATTTCATTTCCCCTGCTGTTCCCATTCATGACCTCTAATGTCTGATTTGTCTGAGGTCCTTCCTCTTTGCCCATGGATTGTCCATTGACAATTTGCAATATAAGGATTACAGTGAATCAGAAATTTGAATCAATCATTTTAGTGTGACCAGATATGTTGGAATCTGAATTGATGTGTGGCATCTGCCTGACATTTTTTTAGACTCTTGCTTAGAGCATTTTAAATTATTGGACGCCTCAGACAAGCATACAGGACAGAAGCTTATGAACCATGGGATTAACATATTTTGAATACTATGTTCATATTTATCAAATTTGCATAAAAAGTAAAAACTATGCCAATGAGAGTGAAAGCATAAGAGAGAGTAGAAGGGGAAGCATGTGTTTGACACAACCAAATAGTCATCACATTACAAATTTATTTAGAAGGGAATCCTAGAATGCAATGTCAGCATGAACTGCATACTTTATTATCCTATTGATTGTCAGCTATATCAGTTAAAGACAATTTTCCACTTAACTGTGTTTCTTGTCTTGCATAATAACTATTTCGGAGGTCAAACATTTAAAATAATCTTCTAGAATGCATCTCAGATTAGGAAATTATAAAATAGAGTAAGGGGGTAAATTTTACCAAGGAACCTTTAATTTAAAGATCATGTAAAGCTTATTTTTCTAAGGCAAGGAGATGTTAGCATATGTAGAATCTCTAGCTTGAAGGTATTTCCTGCCTTTATGAGATTTTCTAATGGATAAGGAGGAGATTTTGCTAGCAGATTATGTAATTCTTTGTGATGCTAAAATAGTTATTCGATCAGTTCATTTTACAATCATATGGCATATCCAACAGCTCAAATTTATGTAGCTCAAATTTATGTATCTAAACAAACAGATATAGCAGATTGATGGAAACTTTAAGTAGAATCACCACTCAAAACTTTAACCTAACAAAAAAAAGACAAGCATGAATCTCCATAACAGATTTCACCCTAGAAAAGAATTAAGCTCAATGGTTTTGATTGCAAGCTACATCAGACCTGTTCTATGTTGGGTATTTGGATCACCGATAGGTTGCAAACTTATTCGAGATAAATCCATCAATCTTGTGCCCAAGTTATTCCAAAGTAGGCACCAAAATTCCTGCCTCAGGGCAATTTTGCAATCCTCATTAGGGCATCCTGACCAGTAAGATAGCCTTCTTCTTATTGGGAGGTTATCTTTAAAATCCACCACTTCTAGTGTGGGTGAAAGGCTCTTTCTTCATACTTCCTTTAAGGGTGTAAGTATTTCATACAGCTAGTATGGATTGGGGTGATGGAAATGGCATTGTTAAATGGGTTCATCGATGGCCCATGACCCCAAAACAAGCTCTTGACCTCACATCAAGATATTTTCAGAGGTTTAAAAAAAAAAAATCATGTTCTAAAATAACTAGAGCATTTCATATTCAATTCATAAATCAAATTTTGTGGTAAAACAACTTCTACATCAGTATCATAAATATTCAAAAAAAAAGGGTCAAAATAGAAAAAAAGGGGTTCAGAATCAGGTACCTTGCAAAAGAAAGATGGCAGCAAAACCAAAATAATGAGCAGTATCATCCAGCTCTTCTCAATGATTAGTGAAGTCCTCGACAGTATAGCCTAAGATTTATATGAACAATACAAGTCATTATCAACGATCAAGTTCCAATCATCGATTCATAACAAGCAGTTACAACATGGGCTCATACGCAGGCAATGACCCTAAATGTCATGTGCATATTCATCACTCTGAGAACTCTACAGTTGAACTTCTTATTTAGCGAGTATCAAAACCATGCAACTGGTCAATTTCATTTATCTCAAAGAGAGACACTTTAAAAACCAGCATCTATATTCCCTATGAAATTTTATAATGATTAGAGTATAGCAAAAATCACCCAATCCAACATTTAGGATGCAATCTTCCATGTCTTTATCAATAGTAGAGCTTGTTACAAGAAAACTAAAGGAGGAAACAATAAAGAACAATGTTGGGATGATGAAAAATGAAAACAAAGCATGCAGTAACCAATTAGATTTATGACAATACTATATAGGCGGAATTTTTCTTCAACAATGAGCATTAAAAGTAAACAAAAGGATCAACATGGATTAAAAGTAGACTAGAGAAACACTCCAAATGAGTAAAGAATGCTTCCCTGACATTCCAATAAAATGTCTAATATATTAATGGACTTTAGAATTTTTCTAAATTATCACCATTCTTGCAATTGGACTTTCAAACTTGAGAAACCCAAACAACGAACGTATGACAAAATTCTACAAAATCCATATGTACAAGGACTAAACATTAAAAGGGCTAGTAAATGGATTCTAGAACAATTGAATTTAATTGTAGATCAACTAATTTTCATTGTATATTTCTAAATGAAGCATAAATCCAGAAAGCCATTGTAATTTTTTTTGGGTCGTGCTCAGAATTTTAAACAAATATGTCTGACATTATGATTAGCATGCCTTCATGGCTAATTGAAGACTCAATTTATAAGCTAATTGTTGCAAACATGATAATAAACAAAATGTCTCTCTTTTAGTTGCTCCAATTGCTCCATAATTTGAAAGTTGATATGATGCTGAGCAGCAAAAGACTGCACAATTGACTTTCTGCTACTGTTCTGAGAGCTTTACAAACCACTGAATAAGCAATAATCTCTAATCTCTTTTAAAAAATAAGTCATTAAGAAATTTCATATTATTGCTATAATATTATTTCATTAATATTGTAATAAACAATGTGCAATAAATACATTAATCATCTTAAATGTTACATCTATTGTTGCTATAATACTGCAATAAGCAACAATTGTTACAGAAAAGACCTACCTAAAAAAAATTCTAGTCGGCTTTGATCATCTTCCGGCAAATGCACATTCTATTCAATCATCAAAATTTGGTTAAAGGATTCTGTGTCATGATTTTACAACTAAACATAAGTTTCAGCTGGAACATCTTTTTCTAACACATGATCAAGGAAAAACACACTGGATGATCTCCCCCACCTTCCTTGCTAAAAGGTTTCTTTATCAAATGATAACAGTTAAGTGAATTTCAAACGAGCTCTGAACGTACACAGCACATCCATTTGCACTCAATCCACAAACATAAGTAAAGGCATGCCATCGACCCATGATCAACATCAGTAGATCAACAAATATGTGCACAAAAAATGCATGACCCACAAAGTTCTAATTCTCATGCTAATATATACTTGTGTGGCTAAATTTAATAGAGAGAAACGGCATGGATGATGATAACATACTGACTTGATAGAGAGCAAACGAGAAACCAAGGGAAATGGTGGCATTTCATTCCCTCCAAGCAGCCATTGTAACTCAAAAAAATCATACAAAACCCAACTATCGAAACCATAACACTTGAGGCCCAAAACAAAACAAAGTGTTTTCCTCTTTTTAAGCAGCAAGACTAGGCAAAATATCAAATACAGTGCATGCATTATAATTCCTCCATGGTACTTTTCGTCTCCTTTTCAGCGACATTTGAGTAAAAACCCAACCGACGGCTATTTTAGACACTCGAACATGAACCCAAATTAATTACATTATCACATTAGACGAAAGCCAAGATTTTTATCACTGCTTTACTGAAAACAATATAATTGGAATAATTATCGGCAAATTAAAGAGGTTGATAGCATGACAACAAAAGGAGTTTCGTGTGGGATTGGAGTACCTGGTAGCAGCCATTAGTTTGTGGAGAACAGATTCTGAGGCTCCGGACTTGTGATCTCTTCTCCGTGGCAAGCTTGCTTCTTGTTAATACTCTTGGCCGGGGAACGAGCTTTGCCAACGAGCGAAGTAGCTTAGATTTCCGCTTGGTTTTTCCTGGGCGGTTTAGGTTTTCTGATTCCACTTTGAGGTAGAAGAATCGGAAGAGGCGAAGGAAGAGGGAGATCTTCTCGCCGCCTTTGCCCCAGTGTGGGAGAATGTTGGAGGCGTTGACGCGGAAGTCGAGGCTCTTGGATTTGGCATGGATGGAGATCTTCCAAGACTGAAGCTTGGAGGTTTCCATTGCTGGCTTTGAAGAGAGCAAAGGGGCAGAGAAAGACGCACCGCACCTAATATAGGTCAGAGTATATTCTTTATTCGGCACAAGCTCTTGTATTTTTTTAAAAAGGATCTACGGCGATAACGAGAAAGATTCCCGCAAATCTGTTGAACCCTTGAGTTTCTCTCCCACCACGGTCGATAAGTAGAAACTCGGATCAAATTCCACTTTAAAAAGATAAAATATCTGAAATAGACCCTTTTTAATCTAAAATGAGTTCGGATGCCAGATTACAAGCAACGAACCAAACTCTATCGTAGACATCAAAATAAGCTGAAAATGGTACCAGACCAGTAGATGCATCAAGTCAATCAATTATTTCTATTTAAGCTACCGCTTGGATGTCATGCAAAATACTCGTACTAGGGTTTCAATATAAGCCATACGTTTAAAGTAGCAGCGGTCGTGCAACAGGCGTGGCATCTGTACGAGCCATTCAATGAGTCAACAAAGTAAATCACTACCTAACGCATGTTAGATGTAGATTTGCTTCACAACGGGCAACAATTTTTGATCCATTCCATTGGCAATGGATGTTCGGATAAAATATCTACTTCAGCGACATTGGCTGCGAATCTGGTCCTTGGCCATTGACGCCGCTATCTCTAGCTGGTTTCGTCTAAAATCAATATCTTTGATGACTGCGACTTTGCTTAACAACTTCAATATGCAAATAATATCTTCCACAATCTTGTCCATGATGCTGCATTTAGCCATTTTGTCTACAACCAAATTCGGTGAACCGTAGATTGTTGTCACCAATTTTTGCGCCTGTGACAAGATAGTGTCCTTCAATGTCTTACTTTTCAGTCCCTGAACAATAATCACTGCCACCGTACCTAAAACATTTATAATTTTTTTTGATTGTGTGGAATTAAATGTAACAATATAATAATTTATTAAAAAAATATTAATTTTTTTTAAAAAAATTCATGAATCAAATATCTCCTCAATCCTGCATGTTTAACACTCTTACAGAATGATTTCTACTTCTAAGATGAGTAAACCATTCAAGCATGCACAGCCCTTCGTAACGCAAAATAAGCATCACAAAGGATTGCTCTTCTTTGATGGCCTTTGACAGCTTCCAGCAATAGCCAACATCACCTTTTCAAATCATAAATAAAAGAAATGACCATGAGAAAAGGGGAGCGACAAAATAATGACAATAAAACAGAGATCAGCCTCAAGACTCCTCCAGTTTATTTCAACACATTGAAGGTGAGGACCATAGATCTCTTTGCCTAAGGATTCGAGACCCGTGATTCTCCAATAATTGTTATATAAATCATAAGCCAAATTTCTTAGCCAGCATGCTACTTTGATACAATGTAACGAATGAGTTTTTTTTTTTAAAAAAAAAAAAATCAAGGTTCATGATCAGCTCTATTTTAATTTAAACATCACGCTTTTGGGATTTGGTGAAAATGGACTCGGTCTGTAGCCAAGTTGACTCAACAGTGAAAACATACAAGGGTGCGAGACTAAATTTTACAAACCTGTCTTGAGACAAACTCTCAGACTAATTAAGACCCTTAAAACTCATGAAATGAAAGCTTTCGAGAGTATGAAAGAAAGAACCGCAGAACGAATATGTCGTCCGAAATCTCGTTTGTGTCGGCCGTATCGGACCCAACCCGGTACCACCCCGAGCGGACCCCAATTTAGCAATTAGTACTTTTCCATCTGAGATCATCCACGTGCACCACACGTGCTCAATGACAAGCTTTTTGAAGGATTCGTTCACGTGGCTCCGTGACTCCACTGCTCCCGCTCAAACCCTATCACGTGGCCTAAAAAAGAAAATATATGTACAAAAAATTAAGGGACATCAGCGCCGGCTCAATCAACAAATCCCCTTACGACCGCACCACCAGACCAACGTGGGTGCAAATCTGGGTCCCTCGTGACCGGTCTCCCCAGCCAATCATCCGCCCGGATCTAATTCCAATTCATTTATGGCAACTTCCTTCCAGAATTGCGCTTCTATAGAGGACTCACACTGCTCCCTGCCCGCCCTCCCCTCTTCCTCCCCCCCCCCCCCCCCCCTCCAACTCTTTCTTCTCTCCTCTCATGAAAGCTCGCAAGGAGGCAAGAGATGCTGCCCAAACCACAAGATCCGCCCCATCCCCCAAGTCCCAACCTTAATCCTTGTCCGAATCTCAACCTCACCTCCTTATTCCCACCCAATGCTCCACCGGTCGCCCCCGGAACGATGGCGATGTTCCAGAGCCCCGGCCCGGCGGCGCCGCCGCGAGGGGCTCACCACCGGCGGGCCAGATCCGAGCTGGCGTTCCGGATCCCGGACGACCTCGACCTGAGCTCTGGGGATCCCCTGGCGGGCGGGAGCTTGGAGGAGATCGGGTCGGAGGACGACCTCTTCAGCACGTTCATGGACATCGAGAAGATCGGGTGCCGGTTGGACGGGAGCGGATCCGGGTCGGAGGGCGGGGTGTTCCGGGATCGGGCCGCGGAGAGCTCTAAAGAAGGGGAGGATCGGAAGATCGGCAATGCCGCCGGAGTTGCAGCGGTTGTCAGGCCCAAGCATCGGCACAGCAACTCGATTGATGGGTCGTCGATGATGTCGTCGGGGACCACGAGTGGGGAAGGAGTGTTCGGGGACGTAATGGAGGCGAAGAAGGCCATGACGGCCGAGCAGCTCGCCGAGCTCTCTGCCATCGATCCGAAGCGGGCTAAAAGGTGCGTCTTTTTTTTTTTTTTCACTTAGATTGCTAAAGTTTCAATTTTTCTTTTTCTGCAGTTATAGATTATTTGTTCCACTGTTTTTGACTGGTAATTTTGCTCAAAGGCGTACGCAATTCCATATTATCAGACTTGGCTTTCTTTAGTCGCCGTCTAAACTTCTTTTATACCTATGGGGAATTGTATTTTCCTGTTTAGCTCAGTTTCTGAATTCGTCAATGGTTTGAGCTAATAATCTCTCAGTTTATGATACATTCTTTTTTCTATCATTCATTTTTTTATCTAGTTCACTCACCATCTTATTTTGTCAAGCCAGATGGATATTATAAATTGATAGATCCATATAGAAGATAAGAGACCCAAAAGAAGTACTTAAGATTAGCATAAACAATGTAGCTATTTTGATGGATTATATTACAAAATCATGATAACTGGTTTTGGTTAGAAATTATAGATAAGCTAAAACCACTTAGTGCCCTATGAATCATAATGAGTACTTTTTTGGAAAGTGGGGCTACTTATGTTCCTGTCCTTTTTAATTAAAAATTGGCTTTGAAAACTGACTAACTGGGCATGCACCATTAATGGACTGCTCCGAAGCTGTTTAAATGATACTCTATGAATATTCAATTTCTGTCAGCCATTAAAAGAAAATCAGCCATTCAACTATTTGATTATTCAAATTAGAGCCAGCTAAACTAATGTGTCTATTTCTGGTTGGACTGGTTCAGTGGATCAATTTGGTCACTTCTTTTTTGCAGCATTTTGGTTTGGATGCCTCTTGACCTTCTAGATAGCCTCTTAGGTTTCATGTTTGTCTTTTTTCTCAAAGATGCCTTGGCCATGTTTTAGCACTGGTTGTCAGTGGGTTGACATCAATTCAAGGCCTGAGCAAAGATTTTTTGTAACTTGGTTTCTTCTTACCTAAATCCATATCCATACAGCCAACCTGGTATAAGTAATTTAAAGCTTGTTGTTTAAAGCTGTGGCTGAAAAGCTGGTTCTTATATTCCATCTTTGAAAGCCCTCATTAGGACTATGACTGAAGATATCTTCACGTGACAAAATAGGAGCTGGCCGAAGAAGGTATGGTCTTGACCACCCATTTAAAGCAAGACATTGGTACTACTTATTCTATGTCCATCTCAGCAGGATATTATTATTGTTCATACTATTTTTAGACCCCTTTGAATATGAGCCAGCTATCTATGTATCCTATATTGATAGCGCAAACACCAAAATAGATATTTACCTGTGAATGCATGCATTTGTTATGTGTGTATATGTATGTTCCTATGTAGGTAGCATTTGTTCTTGCATCCATTAAATTTGTTGCCCTTCGTCTATGAATAAATAGCACAGAGGAGCCTTCATGAAAGTTCACACATTTATGTTGTTGGCTATTCACACATTTATGTTGTTGGCTAAGACTATCCTTTTGATAAGGTAATTTTTTAAAAAAAAAAAAAGATTTCTTGCCTCTGGCATTCAATAGCCAAGTCTGGTTTCTTTATGAGGATACATGTGCTAGCCTTTTTATATGTAGATTGCTTATAGTTCTATGGAGTATAGATTTCTCTAGACTTGTACCTATAGACTCAAGTAGTATTACTTTGTAGAAACCATGCAAAGCTAGTGTTTGCAAGAGGCTACCAGAGTAACTTTGGCTGTTTGCTTGAAGATTTGGCTTGAGAGGAGTGCTTTTTATGAGCTGGCTGGTGAGCCAAGATTCTTGCAATCACAACACTTTCAGCTCCTTTTCCTTCATAAATAAAGTTGTTATATTTTCCTTAGCAACTGCCTCCCCTCACACACCCTAAACACCAGGGAAGAGTTTAGTGTTGCATCTGCTGGCTATTTTTTTCTTTTTTGTTTCTAGTTTATTTTCTCTAGTCCACACCTTGCCTTGGCTTTCTGTCCTTGTGTATTTCTTCTGTAAAATCTTTCCTATCTTTGTGCTGTATGGTGATCTGGTAAGCCTTCTTTATTTTTTTCCACATGGAGCTCTATATCATCAGATATTGTGAAATCTAGACCTGCTACCATATACTCTATTTTTTGTCATTCTTGATCTTTAAATGCCCATTTCATATTCTCCACTTGTCATTAGTGATGAGATTTCATGAAGACTTTAGGGATTCATAGCAAGAAAATGGCTCTTTAGAAGTTCTCTAAAGGCCTTACTTTTTGACTAGAGTTTGGCAAATGCTACGCATGTGAACGTGGAGATGCACCATTTGGAGCCTTATGGATCCAGGAGTTCTGGAGTTTCAATAGTGGTAGAATAGATACAAACCATATGCAATGATACAATTATGGCCATCCATGGCAGCACAGATACATGTTTGTCATCTGACTGGTTTTTAAAATTTGTTCATGGTAACATTAGTGGGGGCTGGATGGGAAGTGGTATATATAAATGTACTTGCATGTAAACAAGTAATAAATATATCTTTTCGCATGTATTTTGTTCATATGATGTGAGAACACAGTAATTAGTGTACCAAATTTAACAAATTTTCATGTCATATTCGTGGAAGCTGAATGAAAGAGCATAAAAATAACGTGACAATCTTCTTCAAAATAATTTGCTGAAGCTTATTTTCAAGTAGAGTATATAGAAGGAAATTATCATCGTCATCTTACTCTTGACAAATGACATCACTATCTTTGTTCTTAATATGTGAAATAGTGAAAGTTCTGTAGTGTTGCACTCTAAAAGATCCTTTTTCTTTGTGCCATCATTTTTTTTTTGATTCTGGAGTATTATATACCAAATGTCCCATGCATTTCGCACTTAAGTCAATTGTTAATTGCCACAGATGTGACAGTAATTTTTGTGATCACATATATTAAATTGTTTTGAATTGTTGACTTGAAAATTTGGATATCTTTTATGTAGAATTCTTGCTAACCGGCAGTCAGCAGCTCGCTCAAAAGAACGAAAAGCTCGTTATATTTCAGAACTGGAGCGGAAAGTCCAGACTCTTCAAACTGAAGCAACAACTCTCTCTGCACAACTCACTCTTTTCCAGGTCTGCACTGACTAATTTCCAATACAGCATATACATGCCAGTGCTGGATGTATCTCTATTTTGCCTTATTTCTTCTTTCATCTATGGCTCCTTATTTCGTAGTCTTTCTATCCATTGGTCCAGCATTTTTTGTATTGATTTATATGTTAAAATAGTTTCTTCTGTTTGAGATAGCCATTTCATTATTAGCTGGAACATAATTCACGCTGATGATATGCAAGTATGCACAAAAGGGACTAACAATGTTTTTAGAATGGTCATCCACAAGTTCTAGGTCTTGTTATTAAGTACATGTCTTTCTTTTGTGGTAATATGTTGTTCTTACCACTATTAGTGTAGGTCAAAGTATCAACTTTCTTGCCGGCATCAGATTCCGAAAAGGACTTCTTTTTTCCCATCTCTGCTAAACTGGCATTTATTTTTTATTTTCATATTGATCAGTGTGCCATTTGAAAAGCTAAGGGTCCTCTGTTGTCTTTTCTTTCCAGAGAGACACAACAGGGTTGTCTGCAGAGAATGCAGAGCTTAAGTTACGGTTACAAGCTATGGAACAACAAGCTCAATTGCGTGATGGTAAGTTCTATTAAACTACTGTTATTATAATCCAATTCTTTATTTACTAGCATTCTGCTAGTTATCTTTGAGTGATCATAAAGGGAGCCGTGCTACTTGTGGAGCCATGGTTATCTCTTCTCAAGAGGAGTCAGCAGAGGTTAGGAAGAAACATGGACCATTGTCCCCTGTCTTTTACTTGCATTGAAATGAGCAGTCAAAAGGCAGCTGTAAAATCTTCTGTGGCAAAAAATCAGGGGCTTCCTTGTATCCTACTCAAGGCTTATATATGTTGGATTGACAAACATCGTTTTAGATGAAATTGAGCCTGGCCTAAAATATGTGGATCTACTTGAATTTGGACCAAGCTTGGCCAACTATTTAAGAGAAGTTACCTTGACTCCAATCAGTCTTGAAATAATGTGTAGAAGGCTGAAGAAGATGGTAATCTTAAGTTGCAAGAACAAGGTAGCCCTGGTTTAGCGTAAGCCTATCCTGTGTTCAATCATATCAACTAAAAAGGTTTATGAAGATGGGCTATTTTAGCATCCTTCAGCTTCGTGGGGTAAAATATATGTCTGCATTTTGTTATGGTTGTTACTTCTGGTCTGATGGAGATGGTATTTTGATGAACAAAAAACCACATCACATTCCTTGTTTCATGAAAACGAATGCATTCCTTGTTTCATGAAAACGAATGCATTCCTTGTTTCAACAATAACTCTGCTCTTCGCTGAGCCTTCCTCTCAACAATGTCTGTAGATGACTATTTTTTATTTCTTTGCACAGCACTGAATGAGGCACTAAAACAAGAAGTTGAGAGGCTCAAGATTGCGACAGGTGAAATATCAAATCCTGGTGAGACATATAATATGGGAATTCAGCATGTTCCCTATAACCCTTCATTTTACACACTTCTCCAACAACAGCCAATCCATCACCAAGGCATTCAGTTGCAACCCCAATTCCACCAATCTCAGCAGAGTGTCTCAAATCACCAGTTTGCGCACCCCAGTGCCCTTCCAGATATGATGCAGCAAGATCCCCTTGGAAGACTACAGGGATTGGATATCAGCAAGGGTTCTCTTATCGTTAAAACAGAGAGTTCCTCAATTTCTGCAAGCGAAAGCAGCAGCACCTTCTAACCAGGCCTGCCCAAAAAGCAATGCATTGATTAGATTTTTGTTCATAGGCTGACATTCTTGAGTTGCATCTGCTTTGCTTGCTCTATTTTTTATTCCATTTGTTCAATTAATTGGAAATTGTTTGTTTTAAATCCAGGATTGCAAGCTTTCTCCTCCTCCTCGGTCAAACTCCGAAAATTTGTTGGTGTATTATGATGAGTTCTTACAATCTCTGTTGGAATTCTTGTTTTGTTGGGAACAAGAGGGTCTGAGAGTTGTCACCCATAAATTATGTAACTTTTATATTTAAAAAATTTATCATGGCTCTTTTTTTGGTATAATTTATACTGCACCCTGCTTCCTAGTCTTCCTTGTCATCCACCTTTCTTCCTCTTTCAATGAGAAAGGACCAAAGTTATGACATTTCAGCTGAGCTATGTTGAGCTCCAAAACGCTCTTCAAATTCTACTTGCATTTCCTGTTATAGATGAACAGCTTGGTTCGCTGTCTTGTTTCCAGTTGGCACCGCAGTTGACACCTTTTTTGGTTCTTCGCACATCCAAGGCTTGGAAAATCTCTCGACCATCATATGAACTGTCATTTGCTGTTGGCTTCATTATTTTAGTATGAATGGCAAAGGTTGATTCTTTCATTTGTACGTAACAATTTACAGCTAAGATGAAAGTTGATGCTTCTCATTTTATCCACATCTTCGAGCTTGTCTCTTTCCACATATCCAGCATAAGCACTTGCTTGCTAGAAGCCTCAGAAAGCCACGGATTAAATAGAAAGTCGTTCATGATATTGTTCCCACCCTCCACCATCCAGCATACCTTGCTACTACTTTTCACATCCATGTAATCTTTCTGACAACAAGCGTTCGCACTGATGAATATTGATGTTGAGGGAAATCCCTTTTTGCCCATAAAGCAGGCAGCTTATAAATGCTTATTTTGTGATTCAATATTTCTTTGATATGCATCCTGCTGCAGTTTCACTTGGTCTTCACACTAAAGGTATTATGGTACCGGATATATCTTTATATGGTTAGATGAGTTTTCTATGATGAATTTTCAAAATTTCAATATCATAATAAAATAAAAAAAATTTAGCCTTCTATCTTACCAACTTGAAGTAGTCTCAACATACATTCTAAAGCTGTTTTATAAGACATCATAGATTTAAGCAAAATTGAACTTGATAATGGATTTTGTTCTAATCATTATGACAGCAGAAAATAGGTTGAACTACTATCTACTATAATAAAGTCAATCCAGGACTAAACATGATAAAATTTGTTAGATTTTCTAAATGGTAAAAACGGAAGTTTAGATGACTACTTTTTCTGGTAGGAAAATCACATATCAACTCCAGAACTATCAAAACTCTTCATTGAGGTGAGGTCATGGTGGTGTTGTTTATTAAAATTTCCTGGTGTCTTTCCCTGATTTCATGCATTATTGAGGACGAATTTCATTTTTTCAGAATAATAATATTTTTTATTTTCATAAAAACAAAAGATACTTATGAAAATGTTTTTAATGATTAAAATGAAAATTAATTTTTTTAAAAATAAAACTTTAAAATGATAAAAAACCGAAAACAATTTAAAATTATTTTTACTATTTTCCATCAAAACAACATAGAAAATAAAAAATAAAGACTAAAAAATTTAAAAGATACTATTTATAATAAAAATATAAATAATATTTTCTTTAATTTTTTCATTTATCCTTCTAAAAGATACTATTTATAATAAAAATAAAAAATAAAAAATAATTTTTATTTTCACATATTAGTCTATCTTCTAGATATCAAAAAGTAAAAAAATTTAAAATTATTTTTAAAAATAAAAAGATATTTTCGAAAATCAAATGCAGCTTAATTTTTTATAAAAAAATAAAAGTGCCATCCATCAATGCCCATCTAAATTATGGCCCCTCCTGCATTACATATCCAGCCTTCCCCTGTAACCCAAAAACGTAGCATGCGGTTTGACGGAATCTATGTCCCAGTCCACCAGATCACGTGCACGCCACGTTCCAGCGGAGACCTCGCGGGGGACGTGGGGGGGGCGCACGCTGCCTGCCCCGCCTCCACACGAAGCTTCTGTGGCGTGTAAGAAAGAAACGAGCCACCCGCTAGCGTTTGTGTGCGGGCGGGCTCGAAGCCGAACACCAAACCCGACCATGGCCGTCGCCCTCTCCCTCCCCTCTCCTCCCTCCCTCCGCCGGACCCCGGCAGCCCTCCGCCGGACCCCGGCGGCCCTCCGCCGCCCCCTCACCCGCGCCGCCCTCATCGAGGCCCGGCCCGTCCCCGGCCGCGGCGAGTATCCGATTCAGCTCGTGGAGACCACCGCCTCCTCCGCCTCGCTCTCCCTCGCGTTCAGAGACCGCGCCGACGAGATGCAGGCCGAGGCGCGGGCCATGGCCCGCGCCGCCAATGCCACCGTCTTCAGCCCCCAGCTCCTCGCCACCAAGTATGGCTCTCGGCCGCTGAAGGTAAAATAATCCTCCTACGCCCTTGATTCGATCGCCCCCGTCCTCATTTCTTGGTCCCTAGTGATCTCTTTAAATTGTTTGGTATTAGGTAGTGACTAGGACTTTGGAGGTGTTGACAGCACTGAGCACCTTTGCTTTCAAGCTGTTTCTGGACGACCGGCGCGGTGAGCTCGATCTGAGGAAGCGGCAGAGAGCGGCGGAGCTGCGGGAGATTTTCACTAGATTGGGGGCGACATTCGTGAAGATCGGGCAGAGTCTGTCCACCCGGCCGGATATCTGCCCGCCGGAGTATCTGGAGGAGCTTTCCGAATTGCAGGTTCGTGCCTCGTCCTCGATCTATTCTGACAAAAAATAAAAAAATTATAATGGACTGTGGATGCTTCCATTTAGTCTCTTGCATACAGCGCTATCTACCGAAATTTAATGACTTATTCTTGCAGATGAGTTTTCAACATTTCAGTCTTTTGTATTCTGTAAATCTTGATTATGGAGGAAGTTTGAGCAGCCATTCATAAACTTGTTCTTTTTGAGTTTTTTAATATAATTACAGTCCTTTACAAGGACTTATAGCATGATTGGAACGTTTCATGAGGGGACAATCTAGATTGTATTGGAAATTTTTTATGTATGGGCTATAATTAATTGTTGATGATTTTGGATTTACAAAATTGGCTCAATAAATTTGGTTCAATGATATAAATGAGTTAGACCCACTGTTGATAAATATGATGCATATAATTTGGACTTGAGTATACCTATGCTGGGTGATATGGTTGGTGGTGTGAGCCTCAAGCTTGATAGTGAGCCGTGATGAAAGGACCTATTAGGATTTCATTATAAGTAGGTTGGGTCCCCTCTTCTCTTCTCATATTTATGATTAGTTTTTCCCACCAAAAATATTATTTAGAGGAAGAAAAAAAAAGAAGAAGATCTAAACCTTCACATTCCTGGTGAGTGTTTTCAACGTATCTTGCATAATCAATGTTGGCACAAAATAGGTATGATAATGAAATTTTAAATATTGATTTGGTGATCTAAATTTCACATATGCGATCATAATTTTCCTACAGATTGATCTTTGTATTTGACAAGCTGATGTGATCTACTTGTTCTTCATATGCTTATGGATCAAATAAACATATTTCACTGAAAACAAAGTTCTTGGGTCTGATGTTGTGGACATGTAACCAGACCACTGACAAGCCTGGTGTTTGTTTTTGTCATAAGCAGACCACTGACAAGCCTGGTGTTTGTTGGGTCTGATGTTGTGGACATGTAACCAGACCACTGATGTTGTGGACATGTAACCAGACCACTGACAAGCCTGGTGTTTGTTTTTGTCATAAGCATAAATTCACTTATAAATAAATCTTCAAGTGCATTCCCAATGCTACAACCTGACTTATGAACAAAATGGTCATAAATAAAATTGCTATTTCTCAACTTGCATGTTATTGTTTTTGGAGTTGTTATAATTCCAACTGTGCACAACTATTGGATATCGAGGATGTCTGGTACAGTGGCACTAGCAAAATGTTCTAGGTCCTTTCTGATGAAATTCATATTCTTCAAATAATTTCTTTTGGCCTATCAATGTCCTTCTTTATGCAATGCAACAACAAATGTAGCATTTAGAGAGTTGCCATCACTTGCTTTGCACTGTGGTTTAAAAATTCAGCTACAAAATTCTTTCACAAAAACTGACTCGTTCAGTCACCATCAAGTCCAAATTGACACCAAGCTGCCTTGTTTTATTCATTTTTGTCTATTGCTGATTTATTTTGGTTTATTTTGGGGTTTCAGCTGATGCTAAATAGTATAAGGCTAAAAGTATTTTGATGTTTTTCATCATGTTACTTTCCTATTTTCAAATTCTATTTGCTTGTAGATAAGGCTTTGGAAAAAGTTTTTCTTAAAATTAAGTTTGAATTTTTTGTCTTTTATAGATCTGAAACTAAACATTTGGCTGCATCAGAGAATCATAAGTTTTAGATATTTTGCTATGTTAACTTTTTAAAATTATAGAAATTAAGCAAGAATTTAAACCAACGTTTTTTATGTACTTCCGAAAAAAATCACAATCTCTAAACTTTGATGAGGAGACTAATCTGGAGATCATTGGGGAAGATCAGTCTGCATAATGTGGGAATCTCAAATAAATTTCATGTCTGGATGTTCTCCTTAAATATGATACATTCCCAGACTCATACCGAGAATCTGTTTGGGAATAAATCTATAATTTAAATGTGAATCCTCAAGCCTCAAAGTGTAAGAAGGGAAGAACAGAGAGCATATTAACCACAACCCCCCCAACCCAAAAAAAATAAAAAAAAAATGACAGCATCAATCCTTTATTTTGAAAAAAAAAAAAAAACAAGAAGTCTCAGCTATTGGCAATGTGAACAACTTAGCCAACCCTATGTATTTTCTTTTGAGCAGGATGCACTTCCAACATTTCCAGATGCAGAGGCATTTTCATGCATTGAGAGGGAGCTTGGTTTGCCTCTTGATTCGATTTTCTCATCCATATCACCATCACCAATTGCAGCTGCAAGTTTAGGACAAGTATATAAAGCCCAGCTCAAGTATTCTGGACAGATTGTTGCTGTTAAGGTGCAACGGCCAGGCATTGAAGAAGCTGTAGGCTTGGATTTCTACCTTCTAAGGGGTTTGGGTTTTCTGATAAACAAATATGTAGATTTTATCTCTAGTGATGTTGTCGCTCTTATTGATGAGTTTGCCCGAAGGGTCTACCAGGAGCTTAATTATGTGCAGGTAAATGCCCTTTTATGGGTTCCATTTAAATGTTTTTGGAGATTTTGCTACAGTAGCCATGAAATGATTATACTTGTTATGTACATATATGAGATGTTTAAAAATGACCATGCTTGATTTTACTTGGTTAAATACTAGATCTCTGTACTCTCATCAATAATTGCAATGTTCTATGCAGGAAGGCCAGAATGCACGCAGATTTAAAAAGTTATATGCTGACAAGCAGGATGTGTTAGTCCCAGATATCTTCTGGGATTACACCAGTGCTAAAGTATTGACAATGGAATGGGTTGATGGTGTCAAACTTAATGAGCAAGAAGCTATTGAGAAGCAAGGTTTGAATCTGTTGGAGTTGGTAAACATAGGTATTCAGTGTAGCCTGAGGCAGCTGCTTGAATATGGATACTTCCATGCAGACCCCCATCCTGGTAATCTTCTGGCAACACCCGAGGGGAAACTTGCTTTTCTGGATTTTGGAATGATGAGTGAGACTCCAGAAGAAGCAAGGTTTGCTATCATTGGTCATGTTGTTCACATGGTTAATAGGGACTATGAAGCTATGGCCCGTGATTACTATGCCTTGGATTTCTTATCACGTGATATAGATGTTTCTCCAATCGTGCCAGCCCTTAGGAACTTCTTTGATGATGCACTAAATTCAACAGTAAGCGAACTCAACTTCAAAACCATTGTAGATGGTCTGGGTGCTGTTCTGTATCAGTATCCATTTAATGGTGAGTTCTGTTATGTCCATAACAAAGGATTTTGCTTATTATTTAGCTTTATCTTATTTGAGACAAAACAGAATTGAGTCGAATGACTGACAATTTAATGCGTACATGTTAAATTGGGTTTGCAATAGTTGTTGTTCTAATCTTATGGTCAAAATTGTATTATGAAGAAGTGGCATTCTTTTCACATTGGTTTCTCACAGTATGCCTGACTTTGTGTGTTTTATGTGCTTTCAGTTCCAGCATACTATGCATTGATATTGAGGTCACTTACTGTGCTGGAAGGTTTAGCTCTTTATGCTGACCCAAATTTTAAGGTGCTCGCTGCTTCGTATCCATATTTTGCTAAGAGGCTTCTAACTGATCCTAATCCTTACCTGAGAGATGCTCTCATTGAGTTGTTGTTCAAAGATGGCAGGTTCAGGCAAGTGCCTGAGATGATCAAATCTGATTGCTATACTTTAAGATAACACAATGATGGAGAGCTAGCATCTATTGCTGGATGATATATTTCTGCTTTTTGAACAGGTGGAATAGGCTAGAAAATCTTCTTGTTCAAGGACGCAAGGATAGAGATTTTACTGCTAAAGATGCTTTGCAACCTGTCTTGAAGCTATTGGTGGCTCCTGATGGTGAAGAACTGCGAGTTCTAGTTGTCAAAGAGGCTGTTTATGTTACTGAAGCTGTTGTCTTTGGTACGATGACAGATGCTTACAATTCAATTCCTGACTTCATGAAGACTCTAATCAATAATGGCAATGCAATTGGGCTCAAGCTGAGTGATGGTGAACGAGAACGACTGCTAGAACTTCGAGATAAGGTATTCAGAGTATGGACTCTTTTGAGATCCTCGGATAATTTTGATCCAAGCATTTTGCAACCCATTTTACAGGTATTATCACTGAGTCTGTTTTCTTTGCTATTCCAGTTTTAAGCAACCACCTTTCATTGTTCACACTAAGTCAAGCTTTTGAGTGTGGTCTGTACTGTTTCGGTTGTGTTGGTACTGTTTCATAGGATACAAATTTACGACACCGGGTGTTCAGGTCTATTTACACATCCATCTCGTATGATTATATCAAATGCTCCTCCCTTTAAAAGTAGTAGTTATCTTGAATCTTCTGATTATGATGGTCCCTTCATTCAGACAAGAAATGCAGATATTGACATTTTGTCAATGCTAATTTATCACAGTCCTTGCTTAAAATACTAGATTAGTCATATTTGTAGCAGTTTTAAGAAAGCTGTTGCTTAAGTTGATTTGCAAGAAACTGAAAGGAGAATGCTGCTCCCATTTTTTTGGTTACAGCTTCATAAAATATGATGAATTGCTTATCTGTATAATGAACAATTTAGCCAGTGTTTGTCATGTTTGTTCCAAGTTTCATGTTCATCCCTTGTGTTGTTCTAATTAAACAAGCTGCATGCAGGTTCTCCAAGAACCTGAAGCTCGCAACCTTGGTGGGCGAGTTGTTGGAGGAATCACTCAACGTCTTGCAGCTCGTTTGCTACAACAGGTTCTCCGATCGCCAACCACTGTTGCTGCTTCACAATAAGATACTTTGCCATCTTAAGCCACGAGAAAAATTGTAAATTTGCACAGTATTTCAACAGAAAATGTGATGTGGTTTGTGCTTTCAATAAAATTTATTTTTTCATTTATGGTAGGTAAAATCCAAGATATGCTTTTACGATCATGGTTATGCATCATAATTAGCTTTGCAGAAATCATATATTCCACAATTCTAATATTTATCCAGCAGACAAGTGGTTTATTTGTTCTATCAAGAAGAAAAGAGAAGAAAATAATATATAGGTTAAAATTTGAGGTGTTGACAATCTTTTTATTAATATAGATGTATCAATAACTTATATCACTATCTATTCAACTAATTTATGCCCGTTGTTCTTCACTTTTTCATTTATTTGTAGGAAAATTTTATGATGCCTTTTGTCTATTATATGGTGGTGCTGGTTTCGGATGGCTGATGTCGTAAATTATCAAAGGTTGAAGGGCATTGTTTCCTAAAAGCATCTGATTGAATGACTGTTATTTGAGTATTGTTTCTCAAAAATAAAATTTTAAAAAAGAAATATAGTGAAGCTCTGTTATGGTTTTATAATTACAAGAGTGTATTATTTCAATCAAGATTTTAAATCTCATTAAACAAAGATGTTTTAATTTTTGCATGGAATAAGATGTCTCGTGTTTTGTTTCATTCTAATTCCAAACCTAATCAGGCATCTTGATTCTTACTTGGGATTAAATTTTTTTTCTTAAATTTTTTTTTTTGTGAAGCTTTAATATCTGATTTTTTTTAAAAAAAATTATTTATGAAGCTATTTTTTTAAAATATATTTGAATTTCAAAATTTATATTTATGAGAAATTAATTTTATTTAAAATTAATATTATAATATATTAAGGTCGGAGCAAGATGGTTAAGATTAGTTTTAAAATCTTTCTAAGATTGGGTAGGATAATCGAAACAGTCTCTGATGCACATTAAGCACTTTTTAGCTTGCGTGACAGGTGTTTCCCGTGGTATTAAAACTGGAAGGCCATATTGCACAGATCTATTTTCTTTTCTGAGATAATCACCACGACCTGTTGGTATTCATTCTTGTACTTGATAATCTAAGAGGTCTAATTGCACCAATACAATTAATTCCAAGTCCCTCGCACAAAACAGTTTCAATTGTCCCTTGTATCTGTCATAGATGATAAAAATTTTCTCATTTGAGTTACATAGACAATTATCTTTGTCGGGTTCATCTTATAGCTTCAAGGGTTACTGGGACAAGGAAAAAAAAAAAACGTGAGACGCATGACAAATTGGAGGCCATTGCCCACGTAATTTTGAGCATTTGGGGCCATCACGGATATTGGTAATAGGGATTTGCAGAATTTGTGGTGCTGCACTGCCAGCGAATTTGTGGTACCTCTTGAAATTATGGGATTACAGAACTTGCGGTGCTACACTGCTTGCAAAATTTGTGATACCTGTGTGATAGGCCTCATGATCATCTTGAGATTCTTGAAAAGTCCTCAAGGCTACTGCTCATTTGGGCATGAGACCTATTTCTGCCATAAGTTTTCAAGGACTTCAAATTAACCATAATAATAATAATAATAATAATAAGTGCAAAGAAAGGGAATTAAAATGTTGCTACATCTGTTCATGTATTATCACTAATATATACATATTAAAGTAGTCCAATAAAATAATAATGAACAATAGCATTACATCAATAACCATAGCAAATAGGATCAGCACGTTGTAATCATAATAGCTCTTTCAATAAAAAGGTGCATAATTTATAGATAATTGTTCAGTTGTTGATTAATTTTATAATTGAAAAATAATTCACAGAATTATTCTACTTGATTGCGCGCAAGGCAAAATCTTTGCAAAGATTTGTAATCAGGCTCTATGGTAAACCATCGGCAGGCAGGAAAAAGAGGGTTTTGAAGAAAAATAGCAAAACGTCTAAGATTAATAATATATATATATATATATAGTTTAGAGAAAATAATTTAGTACATCACTAGTGTAATTTAAATTTTGAAATTTTATGGCACCTGCACCGTTATGCAGCACCATGCGGAATCCTGCATGTATTACAGATACAAACCCATATATAGAGGTATTTGATAAGCACACCGACTTAAGGTATACACACTAGCTACCATATTTGTGCAATGTGAAGAGATCTTTAGTATTCTCAGATACTAAACTATTCTCAAAATCAAACATCACCAACCATCGTATAGAAGTCCAAACCTCAAGAAAGAGAATCTAATTCTCAAACCCTAAGAGAGTTTTTTTAAGAATCCTAATAGTGAAAAATACTAAAAAGAGACAATCAATTTAGGAAACAAATATCTCTAAATGAATCATTAAAAAAAAAAAAAGAAAAACACTTTCTAAGATAAAAGGAAAGATTTTTAGATTTCTATTTAGTTGAAAATATAAAAGAAATGCATGCCATTGAATTTTTAGAAAAAGAGAAAGAAAAAGAAAAAAAAAATTGAATGTTGAGATCATATGAAGAGCTCTTGCCGGCTCTGATGAATTAAGTCTTATCAAGAATCCAAAGCAAAATGAATCAATCTTAATTTCTAGCTCTGAAGCTTTAAAACCCTCACTCCTCCAAAATCCTAGCGGCCCCATTGCTTCTTTTCTATCTTTCGGATAAATAGAGTTTAAAGAATTTTAAGAGAAAAAAATTATCTAAACTATTTGAAATAGAGGCAAAGATTCCAACGAAGAAAATTATTTTAGATTCACTTGATTATTATTAAAAACCTCAGACCTCAGTCAAGAAGTATTCAAGAATGATCATTATTCTTCAAACCTACAAACTAGTGATTCTTAATCATGAAAAAAAAAAAAGAAAACAAAAAAAAAAATTATTCTAATTAATCATATAAAATAAAATAAAAAAGAAAAAAAATTTTGAGAGCTCTTGATATCATATTCAAGGTGGGGGAAATGGAACGTAATAGGAGCTTATTTGGAACTTAGCTTCCCTCCTTCGTAGATGGCCGCGATGATGCCTCCATCTCGCTCAAAATCATCCTCCAACTCGTTCTCACGCTCTACGGTCACGTCGTGAAGACGTTTTTTTTTTTTGCATAGAGCGTTGAACATGGAGTGCAACTTCGAATATAAAGCACTGGAACAATTAGAATGCGTAGCAGCGAAAGGAAGATGGAAAAAGAAGTCATCATCAGTGACAAGTAGCGAGCACCGTAAGAAAGAGAAAAAGGGGAGTCCAGATCATTGAAAGAAAGAGGAAGAGGGGAGTCCAGACCATCGAGATCGGTTGGTGTAAGGTGATAACTACGCGCATGAAAAGGAAGAGGTATTTCTGTAAGTAATGGATGCACAAATATTCTCAGGGAAAGGTGGGAAATAAAATAGCTTAAAGTGCCAATTTATGCCCACCAGTGGCCGAGGACCAATTTTTGTAACACGGTATATGAAAAAAAATTGCCGAAATCCAGCTCACTCCATCGGATGTTTCATTGGGTCTTTTCCTTGGTGCGCCAGGACCAATATTTGTAACGTGGTATATTAAAAAAATGCCGAGATCCAGCTCGCTCCATGGGATGTTTGATTGGGTCCTTTCATTGGTCTCCAAAGTTCAATCAGGTCCCGCAGCTCCCTGCCCTCGCCTATAAAGTTCATCGGTCGTTAGGTCAATGCGCCTTCAAAGAACCCAAACGTATCATCCGAGCAGCGAGTGCGGGGCGACTCTCCTTAACAGCTCGTTCGCCTCCCTTCTCTTTCTCTCTCGCTCGCTCGCTCGCTCGCTCTGAGATGGAGGGGAAGGTGGAGACCATGGGGCATCGGGTTTCGGAGAGCGTGATCATCAAATCCCCAACCGACCGGAGATCGTATCGAATCATTCATCTCTCCAACGGCCTCACCGCTCTCCTGGTTCACGATCCCGAGATTTACCCTGATGGATTCACGCCTCAAGAAGAGTACGAAGGCCCAGAGGTCGGTGCCGACGGGAAGGAGGGAGATGAGGACCGGGACCTCGAAGAAGATGGCGAGGATGACTTCGATGAAGAGGAGTACGCGTCCGAGGGGGAAGAGGAAGATGAAGAGGAAGAGGAGGACGGAGAAGAAGGAGAGGCAGATGGGGATGGGAGCGAGCAGAAGAGGAAGAAAGGCAGTGCTCCGACTAAAAAGGTAATGTTTTTTTTTGGTTTTTCCTGGTTGTTTGTAGAGAGGGACGGGATCCTTGGGGCTTCCTGGCATACAATAGTGGCACTAGGTGTAAAAAAGTAATTTTCTTAAAGTGAACTAGAGACGCTCTTTCTTTAGATTTCTTGGTTGCTTTCAGCGCTTCTTTGATGTTTGTGGCGGTTTCTTGATGTTGCAATATTGCCTTGTATAGCATGGTAGAACTTACTCTAAAGAAGTAATCGTTGATTAGGATGATCAACTTTCTTTGCATTTCTTGTTTGTTTTTGGTGAGAGACTAAACCTTTATGTAGCATTTTCTTGGTATGACCCAGTTGACAGTATCACATGTATTCTGGTTTTCTATATCCTACATGAAGTAGTTGCGAAAAGGTATCTTTTTAATGGGATTTGAGTGACCCTTTTGTTAGATTTGGGTATTCAAAGTTTGTTGCTTGGTATGACCCTGTTGATAATTTTGTTTGTATAGCACAGTGGCACATGCTATAAACAGGTAATCTTTTTAAGTGAATTTGATCAGCCTTTTGCAGAATTACGGCAGTCTTTAGGAATGACAGGTTGATGATATCGCATCTATTGTGGTGATTTCTCTGACTGCTTAACCTTTGGAATCTTGTAGTTTGATTTCTTGAACATCTTTCATACTGATGGATCAAGGGGGTGCTGATTGAGGAGGTAATGATATTCAAACTTACCTCAATGACATTGATTAAAAATTGAAGCTTGGAGCTGGTTAATGTCAAATCTCTTGGTATATACTATTGGATAAAAGCCAAGTTATGTTAGGGCTTTTTGTTTAGGGTTGGGGGACTGGGAGGGAGGGGGGGGGGGGGGGATTAGTAGTGATAGGCATTATGCATTGGTTCAAGCATTATTGCATACAATAATGACCAATGTTATCAATCTCTCTGCATTGCTATTTAATTTTGAGTAAAAACAATGCTTCCGTTATGAATAGGAATTATATCTATTCCATGGATCTGAAGCAGGTCAAGTGGAAAATCATTATGTAACTTGTTGGAGTATTGGAACTCATTGAGCAACAGAGAAATTCAGCAGAGTTCATCTAATCAAAATTCTCGTCAGAAGAATATTGTTCTTCCACAGCCTTGAAATATAAGGAGCTCTGTTTATGGTTTGCCTGCCTGATCTCTCAAGAACTCTAATATATGGTTTTCTTACACAGAGATATTATTCAAGGGATAACTGCTAATTTATCCTCAGGAAACTTGTTCCCTGTCCCATTATCAGACAAAGGATGTTAAAGCCATTGAAGACATCTAGTTTATTGATTTTGTAGGGTGTAAGTTGCAAAGTTGTCAATAATAAAAATTCCAAAATAGTATGATCAGTAATAATATGAGACACAGAAAAAATTGAGACACATAAATGTTCAATAATGACTTTGTTGAATAATTAAAATATATGAAGTGTTTGACTTTAACCCTGTGGTCTGTGAAATATTTAGCAAGTCTTGGAATCTTTTTTTTTAAAAAATGCTTTTGGCATATCCTTATAAGAGTTTACTTGACAACTTAAAAAAGATTTAAAAATTTTTAATACATTCAAAGTTTTGTCTCAGGTGCCTCACTTGGAGTCACAAAATGCGATGGCTGGATCTATTGAAGAGTTAACACCAAGTCTTGAATTAGTTTGAGATAAATCAATAGACAGGGGTTCTAGTTTTATTATTGACCATGAAAAAAATGAATTAGACACTTCTCATGGAATTTACTGATTGTCCTATGATCCTATATTCATAAATGCTTCACATATGTGAAATGGCATGTTGCACTATCACTTAGTTTCTAAATCCTAGCATAAATTTATCACTTATATATTGAATTTCAGTTTCAATTCTTTTAATTCTTTTATTCTGCATCTTGATATGATTTTAGGATCTTGGTCTTTGTTGGGTATCTTGGTCTTTGTTCTTTTAATTTTTTTATCAATTTATCCTTTGAATTACTGTTCTTTTCAGGCTGCTACAGCAATGTGTGTAGGAATGGGCAGCTTCTCTGATCCTTCCAAGGCACAGGGACTTGCACATTTTTTAGGTTTGCACATTCCTTATTTGCCCAAGCTCATGCTTTCTTGTGGTTCTAATATAGCTTATGCACATCTGCTAAATTATTAACCTGTTTATGCATTCAGGTTTTAGCATTTGTCTGTGCTGTGATCTGTTTATGTATTAGCTTTTCTTTATCCATTTGAGTTGCTTTATCCTTGCCACTATATCATCTTTTATCAATGTTTCAGTCATTATTAATCTGACATTTAGTATTGATATGTGATGTAATCTACTGCATATAAATACGCTAAAGGAAGGGGAGAGTGCATGATCTTCCATGTAACCTAGAAATAGGTTTCTTTATGATGTTTTCATGGCTCTCCATTGTTTCCATGATCTTTTCCCTATCATGGCAAGCATCTTCTTATGCCCTTTTTTCAATATTACTGCTTATGCTGTAATACTTATTAATTAGCATGTGGTTGATAAAATGACAATAGAGTCTATTGTGGCAGTGGATTTTAGGTGTTGAGAAACTACTTGGTGAAAATCATGTAAAATTGCTATTACTGTTGTTGATCTAAATTGAAGCTCATGTTGTACAGAGCACATGCTTTTTATGGGAAGTTCTGAATTTCCAGATGAAAATGAGGTTCGTATAATCTTGTATCTATTTATTATCTTAATTTTGAATTGAGCTTGCTGTCTTGATTTGAATTTGAAATTCTTTTAGCCTGGTTAATCAACAGAATGAAATTGCTAGGAAGTTGATTTTGTTATAATGGACACTATCCCCATATCACTGCTATCTGATCTTTTTATACTGGCAAAGGACTTTAGTATTGGACTTATTGATCTGTACTGGCATATTGTACCAGACCTGTGGGGAACTGGAGCCCAGTAGACCCCCTCTATTGAGTGTCGATGCCAAGATACCTGCCATACAGAATCTTCTTATAGCCTGTAATTGTTAGGTGCCAGTATGAGCACTCAAGCTGATGCTTAAATCCTTGGCACCAACCAACCTGACCATTGAAATTAAATGGGAGCGCAAACAATATTGTCAAGCTTAGATTTTGAGAAAACATTTAGCGGCCCTACGACTTCGTTGGATGCTCCATTTGGTTCATCCACTACTTGTCAACTCAACTGTTGACTCTTTAGGACTTAAGTGGAATTTTTGTTTTGCATCTGACCTTATTGGTGCACAGATGCTTAATAAAGCTCTTCTGAATGTTGGATTGATAGAATAGTATATTCAAATTATGATATAGTGGGACAGACTAGTATCACTATTTTATAGCAATCTTCATTTCCAAGCATGGCCTTGGCTGTGACATTAATTAGGTAGGCATTATACACTATAAATGGGAGTGGAAGTTTGCTTTCTATGGACATGGGAAGCAATTGGAGCTGCTTGTTGGGTAAATAAGGGGTTAATAGCTTTAACACTACATCCCTAAACTGATCAACAAATGGGGCTATCCTTTTCACCTTATATTTCTGATAATGGTCCAAGAAAGTCACATCAACTTATCTTTTCTAGCTGGCTTGTCTGTACATTCTTTTGGTTCTTTTTTCCATTTATCATTGGAGTACCTTGCAACCCTTTGTTCCCAAGGTACTCACAACTTTGGGGTTGTTAGATTAAGTCTTTAAAAAGAATAATTTGTAGGAGACATATTTCAGTATAATTTCTTTGCAATCAGCAATGGAGTAAAAGCTTGGAGAAGTAATCACTTGCAAGTATAATATCTTTGTAATGTAGAAAAGGAAAGAAAAATATATGGAGCTGTACAACAACTTCCTTGTTAGTTGAAATCTGACATTAAAAATTTTTTAGTTGATCTGGAGTTATGATTGGAGTAGGATTTATTCAGACTCATGATTCTTCTAACTAAATGCAATTTCTATATAAATTGCAATTTATAGCTGTCATGGTTGTTCCGAAGCCATTTACCTTGCAATTTTACACTTCTGTTTTCTAGTATGATCGTTACTTGTCCAAGCATGGTGGTTCATCGAATGCTTACACTGAAACTGAGCACACCTGCTATCACTTTGAGGTCAATCGGGAGTTTCTCAAGGGAGCCTTAAAAAGGTAACTGCTTTTATATGTACTACATATTCATTAAAGATGTGGTGCTTTTACATCTATTTTTTATTTATGTTCATTTGATGATGTAGTAATCCTGTATGTTTCTGTTATCATTCTTCCATCTATCAAATCTTTAACCTGATCGTTCCAATCATACAACTCATTAGTGTATATGGGCATGCCTTTGTTGACTAATTTTGTTTTGGCAGATTTTCTCAATTCTTTATATCACCATTAGTTAAGGCCGAAGCCATGGAACGCGAGGTATTAGCTGTTGATTCAGGTAGCTAAATAATTGATTAAGTTTGTGAGCCTTCATTTTTAGCTTTATTATGCTTACTTTATATTCTGAGCTGATTTATTTTGTGTTTTGGTGAAAATGATTCTGAATAGAATTCAATCAAGTATTGCAAAGTGATAGCTGTCGTCTTCTTCAACTTCATTGCCATACATCTCTTCCTGGTCATCCTTTTAACAGATTCTTTTGGGGTATGCTTGTCAGCATGGTCCATCTCACGCAGTTTATTTTTTGTTCCAACTCACAGTATTTGGCACTATCCCATTTGCAGGAAATAAAAAAAGCTTGATTGATGCTATGGAAAATGGTATCAATCTGCGAGAAGAGATCTTGCAGATGTACAGAGAAAATTATCATGGGGGAATGATGAAGCTAGTTGTGATTGGGGGAGGTGAGGTTGAAATGCATGTTTCCATGCTACTGCTGCATTTATTAGTCAAATTTTTGAATTTGGTATCACCAATAACCATAGCTTCTGGATGGAAATCAAACTGATGAGTAACAGCAGTACTTTCTGAAACTACTAGTATTGCCAATCGTTTTAGATGACGTTTCTGTTCTTCTTTGTTGCAGAGCCCCTTGACATCCTAGAGGGTTGGGTAGTGGAGCTCTTTAGCAATATCAAAATGGGGCCTCCTTTAACGATGAGTGCTAAGATTGATAGCCCTATCTGGAAAGAGGGTAAAGTTTACAGGTTAGAGGCAGTTAAAGATGTTCATATATTGAAATTAACATGGAAATTGCCTTGTCTTCGTGAAGAATATCTGAAGAAACCAGAAGATTACTTAGCACATGTTATGGGCCATGGTAAGATATTTCATGTTCTTAAGATACTTCTATGCCTGGCAATGAATGTGATTGGATTACAATTATTTTAATTTCAAGTTATCTTTGCTTCCTACCAACTCACCGTAGTTTTAAATCATTCAACGGATGTAATAGGATTTTGATGCCTAATGCTTAAAATTAACAATACTTGCTAGGTAGTGGCGTAGCTTCTGCACTGCTCCTTTAGAATAAATTGCTGTGACTGTGACCATAATCTCCCTTACCATTCACCTGAACATATATTGCAGCATGAAGTTTTTCAGCAGGAAGAGATAACTTCCCCAATTCTACTTTTATACTGCTTCAGTGTTTCTTTTCATGGGGACCATTGCTGGTAAAGAAGGAACAGAAACACTTTCTGTTATCACATGCTATATGTTCTTGTTTTTAATATAAATTGGTAGCTCATACTTATTGTGCTCTTTGGTTTTGATGGTCCTGTGTGCTATTTGTCATGCATTAATTGTTCTTGGAAGTAGTTGACATGTCACTCTTGCAATAAAGTTTAAATTTCGCATATAAAAGTCACATGCTAAGGATCTATCAAGTAAAACTAGATTGTTATCTGCACTATGTAACCAAAAACAAAAAAAAAGACATTTGGAGGTATATATAATTTTTGCTTGCTCAAATGATTGTTAAAAAAGCTATCATTACAGGCTTGTGTGCTTTCGGATATTTGGAAGGGAAACTTTGATTCAGTTGTGGAATGGACCTTTTGTTTAATTAGTTTAGACGGGGACGACTTGGTAGAAATTTGGGATTAAATTAATAACATGAGATTTAATCGACAACCAATTAGAGTATCAGAAAGAGGGTTTTCTGCTAAGTATGAGGTGTGGGACAACTTAAGTTAATCTTGTTCAGATCAGTGTTCATTAAAGCAAGTTTGAGGGTATCGCATATGACAAATTGTGGTTCAGATTACTGTTCTATAGTAGTTTTCACTCTCTGTTTAGGTTTCTATGATTTTCAAGAGGTATTAATTCAGCATATAGCCTATTATATCTGGATACTTAGGATGTCCTTTCTGGCAATCTGACATTACTTTATAGTGATGCCTTTTGTAACTTCTTTGTGATAATCAGAACAATGTTGTGTAAAGCACTTATGCTATTTATCCTGCCTTTATTGTGTCATTTACAAATGATACTTATTGTAGAACTTTAATTGACATGAAATAGTATTCACTTTATTATTATTAGTCTTTTCTCATTGTAGACTTAATAAGGACTTTTCTAGCCTACATCTGCTTGATAGCTGAATTTTGCTATGCTTAAATGTATGTAAACTAATCAAAAAAATATTAATTTTCAGAGGGAAGGGGGAGCTTACTTTATTTCTTGAAAGCTAAAGGATGGGTGACTTCATTATCTGCTGGCGTTGGTGATGAAGGGATGACCCGTTCTTCAATTGCTTACATTTTTGGCATGTCTATACACCTTACTGATGCAGGATTAGAAATGGTATATTCAATCTTTTGATCAAGTTTTCCAGCAAGTACAATATTTTAATATCTTTTCATGGTTGACATTTCAATATATTTTGGGATAAGCATGAGCTGTACTTGGGCAACCCAATATCTATAATGCAATGAATAACATAACATTAATGTGCAAATGAGGAATGATATATAAGTTCCATGAAGATAGCATCCCCGTTAATGACTGAACTTCAAAAATTTCAAAAGTTTTCTGTATTTTTCAATATTAGATTCTAGCTTGGCACTTTGTCTCTAGTCATCTCTGCTAAGTGTCTAATCTCATACTTGCAATCGTTATGTGATTTACAAGATGCCATTCTGCTCTGTTGTCTTCTCCATCTATCCAGATGACATGCATATTATTGAATGAAAAACTCTACTCTACAGAAGGGAGTCTGTGGCTTAAGAAAATTTTACTAGTGCAGAAATCAAATCTGATTTTTCTAACAAACACTGGTAAGGTTTGTTTTCTTGATAAATTCATTATGCATCATAATCATGATCATCTAGCCTTTTCCTAATTATTTGGAGATGGCTTTATGGATCCTTATTTGCTAAGTATCCCTGTCTAGGGCTATCATTGATATTATTTCAAGTTTCTCCATATCTTTCCTTACAACCTCCATTCATGTTAATCTATGTCTTTTCCTTATTGTCTTAGAACCTTTCAAGGAAACTAAAATACTTCTTACAAAAGCCTTTTTCAGATCTTTGTTGTACATGCCTATACCACCTAAATTGATTTTTCATCACTTTGTCTTTAATTTGTACAATTTCTATAGTTTCTCTAATATACTTCTTTCTTAATCTATCTTTCCTAGTTTTACCACACATCTATTTTAATTTTTTTTATTTGTCACACTCAATTTGTTTTCATGTACTTTTTTTATTGCCCAGTATTATGAAGTCGTGCAAGATTGTAGATGATAAATTTATTATGTATTTCAACTAAATTTGTCTAATCGCTGATTTTTATCCAATCTTTTTTCGCTAATCTCTTGTTACTTATAATCAACCATTTTCTGTTTCAATGAAAGGAACTCTTATTTATTCATCTTATCTTTCAGACTTCTTATTCTCATGGAATCCATTTGTGATCATTGCTTTCTCCCTTCTTATTATGTACGGTTAATAACAATTGGGTTCTATTTGGCTCCCAGGAAAAGAATGTTGAAGAGCTGATTACTGAAAGTTGATTTTTCTGGTTGTTTGGTCACTGGACAACATGAGAATATGGGGGAAAGTTTTTAGAAAAGGCTGAGAAGTTCTATGTTTTGTTATCTGCTGAAGATTTTCAAAAACACATGTAGTTCAACTTTCCATGAATCAGAAGCAAATTTCTCACTTTATTTTTAAGATGCCAAATTTCCTGCAAACCGAGCAACTGGAAGGCTTTTTTCAAGAAAAAATTTGTGTTTTTTTCTTTTATACAAATTTCCTTGCAACCAAAAGATGCTTAGGGTGGTAGATTAATATATGTACTTGCAGTTTGAACATCTGAAATGTCATTTCCTCTTTGATATTCATTTTGGATTGCTTTCTGAACTAATTTATATTTATTTGTATTGTTTATATTGGCCAAGATCTTCTCTCATATAATGCAATTTTTGGCAGCTTCATGAGGTTATCGGGTTTGTATATCAATACATTAAGTTATTGCATCAATCTACTCCACAAGAATGGATATTTAAGGAGCTCCAAGATATCGGGAACATGGAGTTCAGATTTGCTGAGGAGCAACCTCAGGATGATTATGCAACAGAACTTGCAGGTTTTCCTTTCATTATTTCTTTAGTTACTCTGATAAAATTCATAGTAAATGAACTGATTTTAGTGATAACCAGCTAACTTTGGAGCTGTTAGACAGTTTCAAGTTTAAATTTAGTGCTGACCAGCCATAACATGTAGATCTACTGGAAACAATGGTTTGATTGTTCTAAATTCTTTTCCCATAAGTACATTGTCTTTAAACTGTGTATTTTCTCATTAGGAATATGATTCATTCATGCAGTGGAAATAATCTCTATTTTTATTGTTTGGATGGTTTGCCTATAAAATATTAACATCATAGGTAGGAACATGTAGCGTGGTAACTAACATTAGGTGGTATTTGATTCTCACATACTTCTGTCACATACATCTGTCACTGATCATTACTCTCCCTCATCTTTCTCTCTCACTAAGTGGACCTTTTGCTGCAGAGAATTTGCTGCTGTATTCAGAAGAGCACATTATTTATGGAGACTATGCTTTTGAACAGTGGGATCCAGAATTGGTGGAACATATTCTGAGCTTTTTCACCCCAGAAAACATGAGGGTTGACATACTGACTAGATCTTTTGATAAGCATTCAGAAGGTAATTTTCACCAGTACTGGTCATTCAGCTGCTTGACATTGAATGCTATTTTAGCCTACTAGAATTTTCTTGTGTGTGATGGTTTCACTAGATCTTATGTGTATACATGGATTGGAATTATAAGTTTCTATTGAGAGAGAGAGAGAGAGATCCATGCTGTTGCATGATCTATGTTGCATAAAATGCCTAGAGATAAAAAAATTATATGTTGATATGCTTACATGGAGTCATATTTTCACACATCTTCTAATCTCATGGTTACGTGAGAACAAGGTCCCCTTGGCACAAGAAGTGCTTTGTGTTGCCTCAGAGATATCCTGAGGCAATATAGCATAATAAAATCATGACATCATTCTGTACTAGTATATCTCTGTCAGCTGGCTTGTGTTAATTACAGATGGGGAGCGATGAAAGTTCGTTGTGAACCTTTGAAATAAGAAAGAATATATAACCTGATGTTGAATATTTCTTTGTCAATTGCAGTTGTTCAGTATGAACCATGGTTTGGGTCTCGGTACATTGAAGAGGACATTTTGCCATCTTTACTCAAACTTTGGGGCAATCCTCCTGAAATAAGTCAACATCTACATTTGCTTGTGAAGAATGAGTTCATTCCTCATGACTTTTCTCTCCGCAATGCTAACATATCAAAATGTTTATTAAATACTAGCCATCCAAAATGCATTGTGAACCAACCATTGATGAAGATTTGGTACAAGATTGACTCAACATTTAATGTTCCTCGAGCAAACACATACTTCTTGATTACTGTGAAGGATGGATACAGCAGTGTAAAGAATTGCGTCTTGACAGAGCTGTTTGTAAATCTTCTTAAAGATGAGTTAAACGAGATTTTGTATCAGGTAATATACATCGCCGATATATCTTTTATCATTCATTTTACGTGAACTTATCCTAGGATTTGCATTGTACTTGAGGGGAACTATTTTTCCTATTTGTAATGATGTTGATTTTATTTCATCTTTTTTTTTTTTTTTTTACCGTCTCCCTTTCTGTGGAAAGAGGAGTGCTTGCATATCACAGTTACGAAACCAGGTGATACCCACATATACCTTCAAGTGATTTATACCCTGCTTATATTAAAGACATACTGATGCAGGACCACATATGTTGGTTAATTGGAGCTCATGGCTATTAATTTGGTTTTGAATAGGACTTAAATAGTTCTAGGCCCTTGTTGGGATTTGATAGATTTGTGTTGAGGATTTATGATTGGTGTTAGTTGAGGTTTCTTGAATTTTTATTTTTGGATTCACTAGCAGCATCGAAGGAGAGGCTATAACTGGATTTGCATGAGTTCTCTCTGAGGGTACCTTGATGAGACCAGTTTATTAGAAGTGTTAGCTTTGCGCAACATTATTAATTAATCAATATTATACAAAATAGAGATGTTGTCGTCTTTTCATTCATTTAAATTGTTTTCAAGTATTAGAAATATTTCTTTGCAAGTTGATGGCATATATTTCTTATAGGATAAGTTGTCATTGACTATTGCCAGAAGGGCCTTTTACTGCAGTGGAGAAGATTGATTAGACAAACAGCTTCATATCTGTAAGAAAACACTTGCTGTGAATCCAAGCTTTCTTATGGTGAAACATCACCGTCCAATTGATGGAATCTTCTGCAAACCTGATTCAGTAATAAAGTGAAATTTTGAATTTTATTTCAAGAAGTTAGTCTTTGATTTTGAACTTTTAGGGGGAGATTGGTTCATGAAATCTTTGTAGATTCCTAGCAATCTGATGGTGACAATCCCACTACTTTGATAAGACATATCCAGGTATCTTAATGGGTATTTAACATTGCCTTTACAGTCAGATTGCAACAAATATGTTGCAATTTGATTCCAAGAGATAGGTAATTTGAGATTGCCAGTAAGCGAGAATCTTCTTCTTCTTCTTTTTTTTTTAACTGAAATTGCCTCTTAAGTAAATTATATGTTATATAATTATATAGTAATTATACATAAAGGTTCTTATGAAACATATATATAGTTAATATTATAAGTTTTTATAATATAATATGTTATATTATAATTTTAATCAATTTTTTATTATGTATAATATTACATATAAAAAATATTATGTCAAATTATATATAATAATTTATTATTTCAATATAACAATATTTATATAATTATTATTATAATTATTATATTATTTTTATACTAACACATTGATAAAATTTAATATTGTGTAATATAATACAATATAATATTAAATTTATCCTATAATTAATATAATTTAATAATATTATTAAATTATTATTATTGTTGTAATGATATTACATAATTATTTTATATTGTATTTACTTTGTAATATAATAAATAGTATATATTATGAATATAATATGTATTTTATATTATAAATATACATTAACATTTTTGTTAATATAATAAATACATATAGTTATTATTATTATTAATATGATAATATTATATATCAATTATTATATTATACAGTATTATAAATGTTATTAATAATAATTTTTATAATAATTAATTGTATTAAATAGTTAAAATAATTATTTACTTATAATAATATTATGTATATTATATTTATAAATATTTAATTTTAATAATAAATTTATTGTGTAATGTAATAGATAATATAATATTAAACTTATCCTATAATTAATATAATTTAATAATATTATTCAATTATTATTATAGTAATATTACATAATTATTTTATATTGTATTTACTTTGTTAATATAATAAATATATATAGTTAATATTATGATAATATATGTATTAATTATTATACTATATTATTAATGATAATATTTTGTAATATTTTATTTTATTAAATAGTTATAGTAAATTACTTATAATAATATTATACATATTATATTTATGAATATTTAATTTTAATAATATACTTAAAATAATTATTTATACTAAAATATAATATTATATACTTTTTATAACATATAATTATAATAACTATATTATATATATTTATAATATATTCTATTTCTTTATTAATTATGTATTTTATATAATATTAATAGTAATAATTTGTACCATATTGTATAAAATAGTATAATTAATTATTATATATTTTATATAATATATAATGGGGTAGACTTGGCTACATTTGAATGTAGCCAAATTCAGAATTTGATCATCTTCCCCATCCTTGGATCCATATGAATCCCGGAGCCACCCCACCTTTCATTTTTTTCACCTTTGGGATTTGTGAACTGTGTAGATCCAAGGATGGGGAAGATGATCGGATGTAGACTTGGCTACATTCGAATATAGCTAAGTCTACCTCATATATAATTATTATAATTAAAAATATTGTTCTGCTTTGATTTCTTTTCACTCTACAAAATAGGGATAATGTTAAAATTTTAACATATTTTTCACCTAAATTCCTAGTAAGCTGGTTTGTCAACCAAACATGTCAATGTGAGATACCCAGTAATTTGCAGCCAGATTATTGTGCAAACTGAATATAGATATCCTACATGCTCAGGTATTTAAAATTCAAGAATCATATGCCTGGTAATATGATGCTAGGATGGAATATTTCAATCCATGAAGCAAATGGCTCCTTATAGTTGTGCTTTAGCTTGCACGTCCACAAATAAACAATGAGATGATGTCTACTATTTCTCTCTCTTTATCTCCGAGACAAGTTAATTGATGCAGCTTTAAGGCTTAAAATAGTTTGCTACTATGAGTTTTGCTAGGTTCAGGATTAAGATTTCCATTGGAATTCTGCTCACCTATCCAATAGCAAGCCAGATTCTAGAAGTCATAACTTGAGATCTGTTGGTTTTTGTTTGTATTACTGAACATGTTTTAAGTACCTTGACATAATGCAGTTGTTAATGGTGTTAAACATGTCACAGTAATTGCTTCTGATCAAAATTTACTTAATTTGTGTTCTTGTTCGAAAATTTGGATATTTAGCCATCTTGGTTTTTCTTATTATAGATGGTTATTATTTCTTTACTTGAGCTTATGATCAAAAGGAGCATTTGGTATGGGATGATCCATCCAGGATCATCAGTGATCCGGGTGAAGGTGATGGGATCACAATATTTAGTTGCACCTCAATGATACTACATGGTGGCGATCTCAGATCATCCTGACATATGGAATCATTACCTAACTTAGTGATCCCATAATCATGAGGTTGGGTATCTAATATCACCCCTAAGCAGTAATCTTGAGTTGAAATTTAGGAACCAAAATGCCCTTCATCCATATTAAAAAATGCTTGATATTATTTTCATATTAATAGAATATAATTTAATATTATAAGATGATATAGTGATGATGTTATAATAATATAATATAATATCATCATATTATAATAATATGATTACAATATTAGAATAATTATAATATTATTTTATTATAATATAATGTTATATAATATAGTATTACAATATTATGATATAATTATAATATAATATAATATTATATTATAATTATTATAGAATATAATATTATAATGTTATACCATAATATAATATTATAAGAATAATATTATATTTAATCTACACATTATGATAATAGATAATATAAAATAATGATAAATTATTATGCTGCTCGCAAAATATATTAGGGGTAGTTATCTTTTAAGATAAAGAGAGATTAACTAATCAGAGATAATTTTGGTATTTTATGGTCGATGTTTCAGAATTTTCATGGTATACCAAACACAATGATCTTAAATTATCAAGGATCTTTAGTTACTAGCATATATCGTACCAAATATGGTGATCTTAAATCATCAGATATCAAATTACCTTGGGGTGAGGATCACCACAGATCAGATTGTTATGAGGATTGCCAGTGATCTAAGATCACCATGCTTATCCTATTTGGGTTACTAAATGCCCCCTAAATTTTTTCTTTGTTTAGCTCCTTTCTAATCAAGGCATGATGACTTAAAATATCATGAATGACACTCCATTAGGTTGATTTGTGTGGTTTCATTATTGTCTTGCTCAAGAATGACATTGCTTCAAGTTTCTACTCAAGAAGAAACATGCAGTTCTTGCAGAGGCTTAAACATGTTTTCATCCAATGGTGTGCTACATCTTTGGTACAACAGGAATTAACACTCCAATATTGTATTCAAGATGGCTTGTAGGCTTGGTGCATGCTTAAGATTATTGTAATGTTTCAAATTTTCAATTGACCATTGACAAATCAGTAGTGTTCTCAAAGAATAGCTTGATGCTTGATAGGTGATCTGATGCCATGCATTCATGACGAAAAGATGACTTAAATGCATTACTTCTTAGATGAGATGACTGTCCAACTTGTACTCTTATAAGAGGTCATCAATCCTCATGTATAAAACACGACGTCTTTGTTACCTAGACCCTCTGGCATAGCCTAAATTACCACCAACCAACACTTAAATATGGACATTGTTATCTCACTCAAACACAATTGTAACAAGAATTTCTTAGATATTGAAAAGATCTGATGCTTGAACATGCAGGTGCACCTAACACCCAAATCTAAGTCCATGTAAAATAGTGTAAGACTGATATTAAGAAAAATAATATGTGCAAACTAATCATAATTTTTTAACTTTAATTCTTTTAACACTTTTGGTTATTACATTTAGATGAACGATTTACCTTTCAGATTCTCAGAATATCTTAATATAGTCCCAATTTGATATTAATGGTCGAGCATTTATAGATTATTGCTTATATTGATTTTAGTTTCTAATCATCATATTATTTTCTATGTAGGCTGGTGTGGCCAAGCTGGAGACATCATTATCTATTGTTGGCGACAAGCTAGAGTTAAGGCTATATGGTTTCAATGACAAATTATCTCTGTTACTGTCAAAAATATTGACATTATCCAGATCCTTCTCTCCAAATGTTGAGCGATTTAAGGTATTTTGATAATAGCAACATTCAAAAGCTTATAAATATAGATAGATAAAAGAATTCATGTAGAATTTTTGATGTTTATTCTGCTTGTTTATCCTATTTTGTTATGGATACTTATGTTGGAAATAATTGTTTGTGTCAATTATGTTTTACAGAGGCTAGGCAGATATATCAAATAAAGTTAGATTTATAGAGCTGATTTATGAGGGCAAGACATTCCATATGTGAAATGATGAACTTGATATATGAGGCATCTCCCATGTTTTTGCCATGAGCTATGAAGCACGGTTGCAGATACGTGATATGGATATGACACGATATAGACATGACAGACCTTGTTTGTTGTGATATGGTTAGAATATGCCAATGAATATACATACACATGCATACATATACATATATGTGTATATACATACGTATTTATGTGTGTATAATGTATACACATATCTATATGAAGATATATATACATACATATATGGAGAGAAGCTGGGATGCACTCTAGTGCATTTGGTCCTGAGTGCTTTCTTGTTGGAGTCAATGATGAACCTTTCAAAATGGAATCGACACTATTTGATAGAATCCATGGTGCATAAAATGCCTAGAAACAATAAGTCACATAGTTTTGAGATCTTTTACCCCTGCATTGAATCGATGAAAATGAGCAATATCTTAATGATATGATTCCATGTCTTCATTTGATTCAGTCTAGAAGTATCCAACTCTGTTGAAATATGATCTATATATGGTTTTAGTTATTTGGATCAAAATCAACAGTTTAGATTTGCAAATTCTATACCGTATAACATACTTTATTTCATTAGCTATATTGCTATTTCTCATTTTGTGCTCACTTGATGCATAGGCAAGAGACCTCTAAATCAAATGATTTTTTAATTTCAGGGCAATTTGTCCACCATGGATAATGATCAATGATGTTGTTTTTCGTTTTGAGAAGTGATTTATTGATTTCTTCTATAAAGCATTCAAGATCGAAGACGTATAGTTGGTACTTGGTAGCATCCACTTTTATAAGTTCATCATTTAGTCATTGGTTAAATTCATAGACTTGTATCCATACTTCATACTTTAATACTAACGTCATATGCTGCAAAAATAACCATTCAGTAGTAAAAGGCTAGTGTTAAAAGAAAATGCCCCTCCCCCTTATATTTGGAGGTATTGGGAAAGTATCTGGAGCATCCAAGAAGTATCAGGATTTTTTTTTTAAATTTAGAAAAATAGGATACTTTGGACATGTATCTGAGAAGTATCTGATGAGTATCAATATCTGATACATATTCGATATGAACATGGCTTGTGATTTGAAGCATCCATACTTTCCACACTACGAGAGTTAAAAATTTTAAGGTTCATGTAGGCAACTGAGCTTAAGAAAGCACAGTTTACATCCAGCAGAAAGAAATGAGGTTGAAATCCATTCCTTCTTGTTATAGAAGAAAGCATTCTTTGATCACTTTCAAGCCCCAGCTGTAGAAAACTTAAAACCAAAGTGTCCTATAACTTCCCCGTCCCCCAAATTTCCTAAAATATATATAAATTGGATTGCTAAGTGCAGGATTTCAGGAAATCGTTTAATCTTTTATCTAGAATTGTGGTGAATATTTCATTGTTTTTTCATGGTTGTAGGAGAAATAATTTGTCAATCACTATCGACTCTCAAACATTGGAAACTTGTATCGTTGGTACACTTCTATGTACTCACCCAAAAGTCCTTAGGTAGAATATTTGTGAATACAAGAATACCTAGTACATATTTTTGAGCATTATATTGCTCTCTTTATCGTAAACAGTTAAATATGACAAATTGTCATTATCTTATCAAAACCTACCTTTATCTCAGATGCTAAATGATAACTTCCCAATTTTGCAAGTGACTCTGATTTTATAGGAGGCAAGATTACCTGAATTTTCTTTTCATTTATAATTTATCTCTTGTTGGCATGTGAGGCTTGGTGGTCAATAATGAACAGAAACCAGTAAGAATATGATATTTTGTGAATTAGCTAGAAGAATGGAGGAAAACTAAAAAATGAATGCTGACCCAGTACTTAAACTTTTCTTTAGAAAAAGAATTAGGGAGATATGGGGGCCCTAAGATGAGTGGCCTGGTGTTTATCTGTTTGAGATATGTAGACCATTAAAAATATAGCAAGAAACATTTCACAACCATAATAACTGACTAATTCCCTAATGTTATGGTCATATTCTCCTTGAGGCTAAATTCCCCAGGCTGAAACAGATCCTGCATCCTTTCCTTCCACTAGCCATTGGCAGATTCCAACAATTTTCCATATTGAATCTGATGGTGGCCTGCAATAACTTGGTCAATCCTTTGAGGTGCTATTTTAACTGTCAGAACATGTCTAAAATGATGATTTCCAGCCCTGATACCATGAAATTGTGATAGATGAACAATGTTTGGGTGCTGCAAAAATGTAACAGAATCCATTTGTCGGGCCACTGGCCTATATTTCAATTATAAACGACTATGAATCTCCCATATAGTGAGTATAATCCTTGTGAATACGATATACGTGCAGTTTGTATAGAAACGTATAACATCAAAAATTGTAGTTGGTAGTAGTTTTGTCTAGTGTAGGTTGGTTCTTGTTTTTAAGTGCAAAACTAGTTTGCTTTTCTTGAGAGTAAAAGTTGAGATTGTTGAATGTTCCATATAAATGCCTATGGGTTCTAGCTTATTTGCAACATTATAATGTGAATTTTGAAGACCTATAGAAATTTGATCATTCGTGTTATTGTTTCCATTTTTGTCCTTTATGTCCAATTTGTCCTTATCCCTTTCAAGAATTTCCTTTTTCCTGCATTCTTTCAATTTTTTTAGCTGTAACTAACTTTCTAATCAAGTTGTTTTTCTAAACAATTTTCTGTCACTTCACACAGAATGCATTTTGTGGGTTTCCTCTTCCACTGTCATTTTATTTACAATAAAGAGTAATAAAGAGTTGCTTGATGAAGATGTTCCACCTTGTTGCCTGAGCACTTTCTTTAGCATTCTAGTTTCCTGTCAGCAACACAAGATATTGCATATGAAGAAATATCATGGAAAGAAATACTACACCAGTATTCAAGCAAACAAAAATCATGAGCTGATAATTTTACTGTTTTCTGTACTTTTTTACTTGGGTTTGTATTGAGTTGAAATAGCCTGTATATTTATCTACATTCTTTGCATAGCCTCCTCTAATCTGAAGTGTACCGTTCTAGTTTTTCCTTTTTCTGTTCTATTTCAGAGAATATGCAATGCCGATTTCTCATGTGCATGTCTTGCTCAATTTTGAATTCTTTCTATTCTGGAACTTTTACCAGGTTATCAAAGAAGACATGGAGAGAACCTTCAGAAACACCAATATGAAACCTTTGAATCATTCTTCCTACTTGAGGTTACAAGTATTGCGTGAAAACTTCTGGGATGTGGATGACAAGCTGTCCTGTCTTATCAACTTATCTCTTTCTGATTTAAAGGCCTTTATTCCAACTCTTCTATCTCAGGTAACTGAAAGATTTTACTGAAGAATCATGCTTTGATCAGCTAAGGTAATATCAAGGATTTAGGTATTGGCACAGCTACATGTATCGGTACCTTGTGATATGGTACCATATTGATGCATGGTGAACCTCTTGGTGCTGGCCTAGCAAAATAGAGGTGAAATAATATGTTCTCATACAGAACTGGTGCAAGGGGTGTGTTAGTACTAGTACGTTGCCAGCACGATTTAGTATGGACTGGTACAGAGCAGTATAGACCACTACAATCCCTGGCTGATACCCTACATAATCTACTGCTTCAGTTTTATCTTGCATTTGTATAGTAATTCTCCAGCTTGCACTTTTGGGTATCCCTGAAAAGAAAAGTGTGTGTGTTTGTGTGTATTATATAGCAATTCCTTTTTCTTGTTTAAATATCGAAATAAATATGCACCTTTATGGCTTTAAACTTGCAGCTGCATATAGAGGGCCTCTGCCATGGAAATCTACTAGAGGAGGAGGCAGTCAACATATCCGAAATCTTTACAAGTATATTTTCTGTAGAACCCCTACCAGTTGAGTTAAGACATAAAGAACGTGTTCTCTGCCTTTCACCCAGTGCAAGACTTGTTAGAAGTGTACATGTGAAGAATGATTGTGAAGTGAATTCTGTGGTTGAGGTAATCAATTTCTTTCAATTGCAGACTATAATTCTAACAGATTATATATATATTATTAATTAATTTGTGCATATTCCTGTCATGCCATTTCTGTACTATTGATGTCTCCAAGTGGCCAGGTGCCATTCATTTGTTATGATGTCTAGCACTTATTAGCTGGAAGGATTTGGACCTCAAGGCATGTCACTGCTTAAGCTAAGTTAGGAATTGATGTTCATGTGGTCCTTTCAGGATCCTACCTGACATTTCTTGAGGGCCCTACCTTGCCTGCAAATTGTGTCCTGACACTTGATATGGATGGCTGATTGCTCTCCAAGATGAGAGAGCTGAGCTATGGTCTCTGAAACTTGTAGCAAAAATGGTTCAGTTTGCAAAGAATTTTTTGTCTGAATGCAGTTTTTTTCTTTTTTTTTCAACTGTTTCAATTCTTAATGGCAGCTATATTTTCAAATCGAGCGAGACATAGGTATGGAAGCAACCAAACTGAGAGCCATTACAGATCTTTTCAGCGACATTATTGAAGAACCATGTTTTGATCAGCTAAGGTAATATAGCACTAAAACTTCTAAGTAGATAGAACCTTTCCTCTCGTTTGGCTATAGTCTGTTTTGCTAAAATATGGGACTATAATTTATTCCATATATTCACCAGTTTGAAGCAATGATGACTAGAGTGATTTTTGCTAGAAGGCATATTGTGCAGCTAGGATTATTCCTGTCATATTTATTAGTGTTAATGGATGGTTCTGTCTGTGCTCAATGTAGGACAAAGGAGCAGCTTGGATACGTTGTTGGATGTGGTCCACGGATGACGTACCGTGTATTAGGATTTTGCTTTCGTGTTCAATCATCCAAATACAGCCCAATATATTTACATAATCGAATAGACAACTTCGTTAATGGTCTCCAAGAGTTACTGGTATTCTCCCAAATTTTTGCATGAGGTTATTGCATCCTATATATTACATTTTACTGTTATATATATCATGCCATAGTTAACGAACTTTATCCTGCTATTAAAAAGTTTTTTTTTGAATAGTTTTTTTTTCGATCATTCATATTGGCCTAATTCTTTGTTGACACTGGATTTTTAAATTCTTCATCACAACTTCCAGATAGGTTTTTTTCCCCCTTCCTGAACAAACCTCTTTCTTTATTGTGGCCTTTTTGAGTGTTTATCTTAACATATTATTTCTGTGGCACTTAGTCTATATGTTTGGACCCTCTGTGGTGCCAAGTGCCAAATGTTTCTGATATGCATGCGCTCACGTTGCAACACTCAACCTCCTTTTTATCATCATGATTTTTCTTTGCTGTCTGTTTTATCTAGCCCTTTTTTGTTCTGATTAGAATTGCATGCTGCATATTGCATTTACTAATACAAAATACTAAAAAAAATTCATCATCCTATTCGTTTTATCATAGATCCAACTTTTGTCATATTCTCTTTTGGATGAACCTTTATTCAATGGAAGCATGACACATTTTTTGGATTTTAATATACAAACACATTTCAATGGAACTCTAGAACGGTATCTGTCATAGTTTGCTTTTCTTTTTTCTTTCTTTTTTTTTTTGTTGGTGTGTGTATCTGTGATAGTAGCATTTTGAACCCAACTAATACTTTGTTTTATAGGTTGAGCTCGATGACGAATCTTTTGAGAATCATAAAAATGGTTTGATAGCAAAGAAACTGGAAAAAGACCCATCACTTACATATGAAACTGGTCACTATTGGAATCAAATAGTCGAGAAAAGGTACTAATATTTTTTTTGTTTATTCAGTTAGTTGCAAATTGTAACTGTGATGCTTTTAAACTTGTGCAACAAGTGGCTAAATTTATAGGTGAAGATGCAATCCATTCTTTAAACAATTAGCGTGTCTTGATACAAGAAATATTTATATATAAATATATAAATAAATATATATATATATATATATATATATATATATCAATGCACGTGGTCCATGACTGCTTGAGTGCTTGTTGTTCAAATATGAGCTGTGCTTCTTTATCAAAAAATAAATAAAAAAATATGAGACGTGCTTGTTCTGGTATGTGCTACCACAACATTGACTGTTAGTCTAGTAAAAAGATCATGCTATGTGGTGTTATGGCTTTTCCTTAAACAAAAAAAAGGAAAGAAAAGAAATGAAAAGATGTGCAACTTTCATGGTGCCAAACATTTAAGATTTGTTTGGTTTCTTGGTTTGATAATGGCTGTATATTTTTCTTTTAGATCATATGATAGTTTAGTGTGTAATTGATGTAGAGGATATTATAAATTTAAGAAATAATGCTTGCAAGTAATGAAGCTATAGATGCTTCTTATGGAGCCAATCTGGTGAAATTAAGAAGTCGTAGACTTGGCATTAAGGTGCTGAGAGTTATGACATACCAAACAAGCACTGTTTTTACTTTTTCTGCCCTTGTTTGTTTTACTAAGATGTGCAATTTATAGGACAACAAGATAGCACTGGTTAATAATGATTCCAACATGTGGTGTGAGGTTTGAGATCCAAATTTGATATTAGTTTTAGTCCAAAATTGAACCAAATCTTTCTGATAGTTTGTGCAGTTCTAGTGCCAGTGATTGAAAAACATAGAATGTGTACGGATATATGTACATAGCATGTACCTGTCTGTATGGAAATCAAGAAAATGAAAAATTTAGAAATATAATGGAAGTTTGAGAAAATGTATATAATGCTACTAGAGACAACCTAACATGGATTTGGTACAATTTTGTGATGTGAAGTGCACATATGATGTTTTTGGTGTCTGAAGCAGTATAACCCTGATCCTTTGGTTTGGCCTCAAGTATCTGCACCTGGCTCATAGATATAGCTATTAGCACGATGCTTGGGTACAATCCCCTAAAATGATATTTTCAGATGCTAGAAGGATCCAGCACTTGGTGATGCACGTGCAATTAGCTATGCTATCCAAATGTGCTCCATTTTTAAGGCTTTTGAAAATGGCAACACTCTAGACCTTTGGATAGCAGGACATGGCACAACCTGGCTGAGCACTTCACTTTGAAAACTTCTGCTGTTTACTTAAAAATAAGTGTCATGATGGCATCATCAAGAAGTTCCCATGGTAGATTTAAGTGCAATCATGCTTTTATATAAGATTATATGGTTACATGGTGAAGCATGATTATGCTTTTGGCATAAAGCTATCAACATTGATTATTGATTCGAGTATCCTAAAACATCTTAACTAATCATAATGAACCTAACAAATAACATCAACTTGCAAACTTAAGGCTGTTTTATTATTTTGTTTTTTGGATAGCTTGTCTTTTTCTGTCTTCCCCCTTTTCAGTTTCTCTTTTTTGGATATAAGCATCAAAACAGATTATTCCTGCATATATACGTGCATGCTGCCAAAAATTCAACTTATTTGAATTTCTCAAACTTGTGCTATTTCAAACCATTCTATGATGAGTTGAATATTTGACTTATTTGATCAGTTGACATTTGGTTTTGTAAGATAAGATTTTCAATTCCATTTTGGTTTTCGATGTATTCCACTAATATATAAATTGCTTTTTCATCTTTGTAATGATAATTATAAGTTTTCTGTCAATGAAATCATTAACGAACTATGACCAAGATAGATGCTTTAAAAGAGAAGGCTGGCAGATGAAATACAGTTTTGTATATATTCACCTTCATAGGTTGTTGAAAGAATGTGGTGAATCTGTTAATGGTAATGAATGCAAACCTGGATAGTAGACAAAAACTTGAGGCAAATAGTTTAGGGGCATTATTGCAAAGCTTGAATACTTGCAAAAGAGCGGGTGTGCTACTACTTCATAGCATGCAGTAGAATGCATTGGAGCAGACACGTGGTTGCCAGAAGATTAGTAACTTATTTGCATGGGCATATAAGGGAATTTTGTGGTTGGATGAAGCGCCAAGGTACTTTTGACTGTGGGGGTGCAATAGCTTATCACATTAATTGCAAGTCTACAAGCATGGTTTCAGATTCTAGTGAAACATCGAACGAAGTGCCAGGATAGGTTGTCATTCTAAGTATGGTATGTCATATTGATGCATACCGACCTATACATTGACATTGTATTGGTGTCGTATAGGTATGGGGTTTGATACTGAGATAACAAACTTTGGTCCCAAGTGTCGATACAGGTTCATCTCATCATTGTTTCAACATCCTAATCAGCACATTTTAGGAAATTCCATGTTCTAAGTGTCGGGATGACAGTATGTATTGGTCCATAAAAAAAAATCAAGATGACCTTATCGCACATGATATAAAACTGTATCTACAAGGTGAGACACTATGACCACACTCAGAGGCTAAAGTCATAATTAAAAAAACCAAAAACTCAACTCAACTTGAAACCCAACTTGAAAGTGAGCCAAGGTCAGTTGACTTGAAGACTTGCCCTAGCATCCAATGAGCCGAGCATCAAAACTCGATATTATACTTATGCATGCGTGCACACATACATATATCATTATTTATATATTTATTATTGAATATTTATTTTTAAAAACATAAACATAGAGCCTTAAATCTATAATTTGCTGTCAAGTGTTAAAATACAATTGATACATTAATTTATTAATTAACATATAAAAAATTAGGAGACCAATAATTAATTGACATTCTATCAAATACTGCTTGCAAGTTGGCACAGTGTGCTAGAAGGGGGTGGCATGCAGAACCCCATAGCCTGATCGGAGCTTGGAACAATGAGGTTGTGGGGGTGGGTGAGGAATAGGAGCCCCATATTTTCACACTGAATATACTATAAGGCACTCTCCAATGACTTGCCTTAGGTAAAATCCTCAAAAAAGGTGTTATTGAAATGAATTATAGTTAATGTTTAAGATAACTGAGTCAAACAACTTGGACCTTGTTTAGAGTAACTCAGTGAGTCAACTGAGTTAAAGCTGATCCGAAATCTGAAAGCCAAGCTGAGTCTCCTTCCGAGTTGGAATGAAAAATTGTTGAGTTGACTTACTTGGGTTTTGAGTCGATTTATTGAGTTTTTTAACTGTAGGCAAATCATTACTTGAGCCAGCACATCAGTCGAATTCCACAGTTTCCTCACCCTTATGCCCCATTGCCATCCATCCCCAGATCTGCAGTCTGTGGCTGCGTGTGGCTAGTCTTGCCACATATGACTGCACCTGTTTGAGTCGCTGAAGAAAGCCCTAGGAATTGCCTCATGGAATCTTGAGCCATTTGGGACTGTTTACCATACCAATTTCTCCATGATATCTCGCCCCAAGTTAGCATTACTTGGTTATATCTAGGACTGCTGGTCTGCTGCACGTGAGTTGCAAATAGCCAACCTCAAGTTCTCTTGGTCTCATAGTCAAGTACATGCTGGTGTATAACAGTAACTGCTTCAACATTAAAAGTTAAAATAGCTGTTCCTCTGAGTTAGCATTAATTTGTCTGCATGTGTGTTGTAATCTGGTGGGAATAACTGGCCTGATGTTCTCTGGGTCTCATATTCAAGGCCATGATGATGTATAAATTTTATCATTTACTAGTTGTATGTGAAAACTCAAAATATAATTTTTTGTTCATCTTTTATGGTGGAGGTTGGGGGTTGGGTGGACGGGAAAGAGTTTTTTTCTTTAGTTAATATTTTATTTATCTGAACTGCAGGTATTTGTTTGACATGTTTAAAGTTGAAGCAGAGGAACTGAAAACAATTCAGAAGAGTGATGTCATCAACTGGTTCAAGACATACTTGAAGCCGCCATCATCCAAATGCCGACAACTAGCTATTCATCTGTGGGGCTGCAATACTAATTTCAATGAGGAACACAAAATGCAAGAAAAGTTTGGAAAGGTTATTGTGGACATTGATTCCTTGAAGATGTCATCTGAGTTCTATCCCGGCCTCTGTTGAATAAATATCATCAAGCTGGCAATCACATTGAACCCTTCAAAATTGTGAGGGTTTACTAGATAATTCTTGTGGCAGTTTTGCTGCTTCCCAAGGCAAGAAAATGGGTAGCTTTTGATCATTGATCAAAATACTTGTGTAAACTATTTTTTTTAACTAACAAAATAAAAATGATTTGATTCCTCTCTCTCTCTCTCTCTCTCTCTCTCACACACACACACACACACCCACACACACACACACGCACACGTGTGTGTTTTGCAAATACTACAAGATACATCAAAGTTTCTGACTCTGGTCTGATTAGGTCAATCTTCTTTCCCCAGCAGAGATAAATAATACGTTTGTTTTAAGCCGTGAAATTGAGTACTTGACCTTGTAGGAGTTAGGTCACTTAATCTGTGTTCGATTACCTGTTATTTGGTAATATCTTCTTGGTGGAGAGGATCAGAATGCCAGGATGGTGGTTACGCATAAAATGAGACAACCATCATGCAGTTGTGGATTGGTGAGTGCCTCCCTGTTGATGTTAAAGGGAAATCCACGTACGCGGAAATATGTCCATCAATGCTACCAGATTTGATGTCGCAGGGTTTCCAAAATTTGGTAATGGATGATCTTAGGACAGTAAGTTCTAAGAACTATAGTCTTTTTGAAAGTGCCCAATAGTTCTTCTCAGACGGAAGTTGGGAAGAAAGAAACATGCATGTGTTTTTATTCAACAAAGTATGATGATGAATTTTCTCTGTTAAAAATTGAGACATCTTGTGTGGATAATTTACTCAGCTTGCTTACCACTTAAACCAATCTACAGGATTTCTGTCTCCAAATATTTTAAGCAATCTGCATTCTTATCGTACGAACTCAAAATGCTTCAGCCTCTCTCTCTCTCTCTCTCTCTCTCTCTCTCTCTCTCTCTTCCCCCAGCCAAATAGCTCGAAGCTACTCTGTAGAATGGGTAAACATTGAAAGAGACGGACTCCTTTCCCGTTTTTACTTCAACCAAATGGGTACTTGCATAGCTTCTCTCTGGGCATACGGTCCATAGTTAAATAAGATAGGCCTCCCTATGAGCGAGCTCCAGTTGTTCTGCATGACAACACGTTTGATATATCAAAGATGCTCCTTTTTGTTGATGAAATATTTTTTTGTAATGCCGATCTTCTGCTAGCCTAATTCCTCCAGTTGTTCTGCATGACAATATATCAAAGATGCTCCTTTTTGTTGATGAAATATTTTTCTGTAGCGCCGATCTTCTGCTAGCCTAATTCCAAAGCGTTATGAGAGAGTCCTTGATTCGCAATTTATTATTTGTGTAGTTTTACGTTCCATAACAACATCCAATGCCTCTTGTTTATCACAAGCTTGAAGCTAACCATGCAATTACACACAAGTACTTCCAATAATTGGATTAAGATCATTTATGCCCCTTTTTTTATGATTGTTAAATACCTCTTGAAGATTCTAAAATTTTCAGTTAGTGAACCACTCAAGTGGGCTAGTAGCAACTCCAGAGAAATATGGAATTCTAACTACTATACTGACAGAGGACTTTGAATGCCCTGAATAATAATAATAATAATAAGCAGAGAGCACAAATTTGTCAAGTGGTAAAATACTGTAGAAAAATGAATTTGAAAGAGACATTCCAACTTAAAATTAGCATATCCACACCCTCACGAGATGCTTGAAATCTCACAAGAAAAGCACTAAAGATCACCAACCATTTGGGATCAGTGAATTGAGACGGGTAATATATAGTAGCACTCGTCTCAAAAAATTTAACGCTAGAAAAGCCAGTGTGTACACCTCTAACCTGACTTGCAGCAGTCTCCAAGAACAGCAACATTGTGTTCACCTCTGACTTCACTTCATGTCCTTCGCCCCAATTTAACGTAGACTCCCCACCATTTCTTAACAAAGGAATGCAAAAAATAATTTTTTTTTTTTCCTGAAGGGTAACAAATAAAGGAAAGTTAGGCAAGGTTAAATCAAGCATAGCATCTGCGGCAAAACTTTTTTTTTTTTTTTGATAAAAAAATAATGTTGGGGAAAAGAAAGAAAGAAAGAAAGAAAAGGAAGGAAGCCTTCTTTTAAGACTCAACCACCTACTAGTGGGACACAAGACTGCAGCATATCTCAAACTGTCAACTTGCATGACATCTTAATCGTTATGTCCTTGGTCCACCTCACCAAACATCTCATGCGTTTTGCCAAACCAAGATCATGACGCGGGCCCCCACCACATGGGCTCTTGGACTGATCACCACCGTCTTCAGAGTTTTGGACGCCATTGGAAGGCGAGGTGCACCCTTGAAGGGAGAAGCAGACCACATGTGGCTTGTCCCTCACGCTTGCCGTGTTCCGTTGCTTGGCTTCCTCTCATGGAACGTAACCTCCTCTCGGCCATTAGGCTTGGGTCCCCCGGACCACCAGACATGCCGCTGTCGTCGGCCCCTAACAGACAGCCATGGGGGATGGATCCCAGATCTCGCGCGGGCTGTTCTTAGTTTACGTTGGAGGAGAGAGATTGATTCTCTTGGGACTCTTTGGGATCACAAGTCCTGATCATGATATCACGTATCTAAAGAAGAAGTTGCCAATTTAATGTGCAATTCAGCCCAACGACAGTGCAATAGATTTTAACAAGCGAAAAGAAAAATAGTAGTGTTGCGTGGAAGCCTCATGATGTTGATGGGAGGGTGTGCCGTGTGATTCTCAAAAATTGGGAGGCATGTGGGATGTGATCCAAGAGGAATTTTGCTGCTTTGATTGGGTGCACGGGGCATTTCCTTCTTGTCATATGGTGTCATTGTTATTAGGGGAAGGAAATGGACATATAAAGTGAATTTGATTTGTTTGACATCAATACACTGTAGTTCTAGTGGGAATTTTACTTTAGGTGCAATTATACTTTTGGCCTCCAAACTTTCTTTCGAAACTTGGTTGATCTTTAAACCATCGGTTGCTATGGTTTAATTTCTTATGTTTTAGGAATGTTCATTCCCAGCATCCCATTACATCGGCTGATTAAATTTGGCAGAATAGTCAATATGTTACTAAGAGAGAGCCTCAATATATTTATATTAGGATGACATATTAATTATTTCATTCATTTTAATTGTCCTAATGAAAGGTTGAGAATGCAATATTTTTAAAACACGAGAATTAAACTGTAACAATTAAAAATTTAAAAATAAAAATAAATTCTTTTAAGTAAAAGTTTGAGGATCAAAAATATATTTTAACCTTGACTTTTTTTAGAGCAAAACCATGGGAGATACCGCCACATCTTTCATTTTAATAGAAATTTTACAAATGTATTTTAAAACTATTAGGAATTATGTTCCCCTTCTACGCAAGAATTCTCATAGGAATTTATCCAAGTTCACCCACCCGATTAGGCTTCTCTAAACGCTAGAATCACGGGCACCATATGAAAGAGATCATTATGTAATGCCACAAAAAAGTGTGTCCATATTTATGGTGACTTGCACCAAAGCGTTGATGTGAATATAAGAATTCGATGCTGGTAGCATTAATGTGAACATGATAAGTAGAAGACTCGTGGATCGTTTGCCCCTAGTCATAGCATGTGGAGTAATCTTTGTTGTTGGCTCAAGCTACGCCATTCTCCTAGTGTGAAAACATCCACCAAATTGCAAGAGCAAAGTCCCGGAACTCTTTGGATAAGAAGGAACTTCATTGTTTGCAATTCTAATTTAGTATATAATATATATATAATATTATATATCGAGAGAGCTGGATTTGCTTACATTTGAATGCAGTTAAATTTAAGATTCGATCACTTTTTTTATTCTTTACTCTACACTGATCCCAAAGCACCTCCATCTTTTTCATTTTTTTCGTATTATAAAGATAGACTTGGCTACATTTGAACGTAGCCAAGTTCGATCCCTGGATACTCATGGATTTCGGAGCCATTCCATCTTTTTTATTTTTTTCATCTTTAGGATTCATAAACTGTATGGATCCAAAGGTACGAAGATGACTGAATATATACTTAGCTACATTCAAATATAACCAAATCTACCCCTCTTTCTCTCTCTCTATATATATATATATAGATAGAGTAAAGTTGAAAAGATTATTTTCTTTAATGATACATGAATAATTATATTAAATACTATTTATATTATATTTATATCATGTTAAATTCTATTTTTATTAAGTTAATATAAATTAAAATATAATTATCAAATTTTATTTAAAATAATCATGAGAAATAGAATCATAACCATCAATAATTAAACATCCCTCAATCTTGGATACATTCTTATATCAAACCTATATTATCATTATTATTCAAATAGTTTACGCTTTTTAGTTGTTAATCAAAAAATAATGGCTATTATTTCAAATTCAAGTGCTAATGAATAAATATTCTAACCTAGAACGCCTAATTTAAAATTTGATATCTAACGCAATCAAATGTCATTTTTCTATCCAATCTCATCATTTACTATATGTATTTTATTTATTTTCTTCTTATTTATATATATTAAAATTAATAATATAAATAGAATAAATAAAAAAATATATATATATTTTTATTTATTCTATTGATCATGCCAGTTCCTTCTAATCAGGAAAAAGAAAGAAAAAAAAAAAAAAAAAAATCATGCCCATCTTCATCCCTCAGTCGGCTTCCAAACATCCCACCGAAATCACAAGGCATATCATGTGGCATCGTTGGCAAGCCTACAAGATTGATGAAATCACCTCACAACAATAGGCCGGCCGCACCACCCGGGACATCATGTGCTCGTAACGTGGTGGGCCATTCTTTGGACTGCCTTTTCTCAAATATGTACGCAATATTCTGTGCCACAAAGAGGACGATTGAAACTAGAATAGAACCAGTCTTAGATGCGAAAACTAGAATAGTGTCTTGTTTATCCAAATAGGATTCCTAACCATAACTCCCCAACCTTTATTGTATAATTTAGCATCCCAAGTTCGTGTCTCATGATAACGGGACCAAGTACGAATGTCGGTAGACACGTATCGGTGATTTTAGTAGTACTTCAACCATGACATTCTCGACGCAATGCGCGCTTAATATGCTGATTGACCGACAACGGCATGCCCCTTGTGCATTCGTGCTCCGGGTTGAATACACTAAGTGGAAATATGGTACAAAATTTATATATTTTTGAAGTGTTAGAATGAACCGGAACCTCAAATGATTCAGTGAACCTTGGGCACCGAGAAACCTTAACTGCAAGTCCCGAGCATTGAGATAAGTCCCAACTTTAAAAGAAACGAAAATTATGTGGAGGAAGATAAGGTCATGCATTATAAAAATAGAAACTCTTTCAGTTTAAATCTCCAGGAGACTAATGGTACATACCAAAAAAAGCCACCATACCTTTTTCTTTTTTTTTTTTTCACTTTTCGATTCTTATCACTACTCACTTATAAATAGTAAAAAAAATTATTATATATAATATAAAAATAATTATGTATAATAAAAATAAATGTGTGTCGTGTAAAGGTATAAACATTGAAAATTAGAGAATAGATATTATGAGATTGATTAATAGGGGCTAAATGTTATGATTAGGTCTTTGAGACTGGACCTCAATTTATTTAAGACGTAAACTACGGTAGTTGATGATTAACGAGTGGCCAACCACTCAGCAGAAATTTTTGCATAGGTTATAGAAGCAGTAGACGGAGGCCATTAGAAAATTTGACGATCTCCCGTGACTTTTTTTTTTCTTTTTTCTGGGAAGAAGTCTTCGGAGTTGATTGCCAGCGTAACGAGTGGAGCAATGAAGGCGTGATTATAGTTCCACGTTATGAAGCCACCAGTCGCGTTTGACCGGCACTGGAGCAAGTACCTATATTTACTGTTCCAACCGACCACCTAAGCTGCCAACCGAAAAGAACAGTGCCTCGTGTGAACTCTAAACCAACACCTTGTCACCCAATCAATTCGTTCCAAGCTGATTGCCTTTTTCTATTCATAGAAGGTTCATGTCCTTTTTTTTTTTTTTCCCCTCTTTTTTATAACATGAGAAAAAAATTGCAGGAACTGAAACCACAAATCCATTGCTTCCATCACAAGAATAACATGATGAAAATATCACCAAAGTTTAGAGGCAGTTTAAAAGGATCTTTGTCTTGTATTATAAATAAATTGAGGATTGAAATATAGAATGATTCATACATACCTCCATGTGCAGGTGAATACATAACACTACAGATAGTAATAATAACAATGCATAGTATTAAAAAAAGTATAAAAGATTTGCTTGATTATTATTGAATTATTTGTCTTATCATTCAAAGGACAATAGATGACTCGATTATCTAAAATTAATATAAAGGATCACCAAAGCAATGCAAGAAATGTGGCTAACTCCAGAATGCATCAACAATTATGAGACCAAAACAATTATTGTTAAGCTGATAAGACTGATAGAAAGCATGCATGTTGCTCCAAGAAAACAATAGGATCATTAAGAAAAATATTGCACTTAAACGTTATCACCATGGCCATCAGCAATTTGACGAGTCTATAATATTCAGTAGAGTGAAAGAGAGTCCCATTCTAGACATAGGAATGGTAATTTGGCTTCTCTCCCTTCAAATTAAATATATCTATGTCGAATTTGTCAGTCTCTACCAACCATTTTGATGATGAGTGCATATATCTCAATCTCATAGTTAAATGGCGGTGGAAAATTGGACTCGAAGGCGCATGTGCGCGAAGGTCCCATTGGGGGCCAGCAGTTGGTAGTTCGCCCGAGAACATTTGCATGTGCGCTCGATTTCTAATCGCTGCAATCCATCCCACGGCTTTACCCGAGAGCAACCACTTTCCTCTCTTTATATCCAACGAAAGAGGAGCAATCAAAACCCAAACTCCTCCTCTCCCCTATAAATAGGCTCACCTCCCTCCCCCTTAACCAAGCAACAAACGCTACAACCTCTCCTCTCTTCCTCCCCCATCCCCTGGTAGCCCTCCCCAATGGCATCCCCAAAGTGCTCCCTTTCCATTAATGCCGCCCTCTCCTTCTTCTTCTCTTCCTTGTGCTTCTTTGCATCGCAAGCCTTCGGGGACTCCGGATGGCAGAGCGCGCACGCCACGTTCTACGGCGGCGGCGACGCCTCCGGCACAATGGGTGAGTTCATTTATTTCTAGCTAGACTTGCCATACTCTGTTAGCTGCTGCTTGCCGACTTCTTCTCATTGGTACAAATTGGTTTTCGCTGCAGGAGGGGCCTGCGGGTATGGCAACCTCTACAGCCAGGGCTATGGGACCAACACCGCGGCCCTTAGCACCGCTCTCTTCAACGACGGGCTCAGCTGTGGCTCGTGCTACGAGATGCGGTGCGCTGACGACCCCCAGTGGTGCCTCCCGGGCTCCATCATTGTCACCGCCACCAACTTCTGCCCCCCGAACTACGCCCTCGCCAACGACAACGGCGGGTGGTGCAACCCTCCCCTGCAGCACTTCGACCTCGCCCAGCCTGCCTTCCTCCAAATTGCCCAGTACCGGGCCGGCATCGTCCCCATCTCCTTCCGCCGGTGAGCATCACACAACCAGCCTTCCAACTCGCAGCTCAAAGCCTAGATATATGGCTACTTCAAGAGGCCACTTTACTTATGAACAACTGCTTGGTTATATGGTGCAGGGTCCCCTGTGTCAAGAAGGGAGGGATAAGGTTCACCGTCAATGGCCACTCCTACTTCAACTTGGTGCTCATCAGCAACGTCGCCGGGGCCGGCGACGTGCATGCGATGTCCATCAAGGGGTCGAAGACCGGGTGGCAGGCCATGTCGCGGAACTGGGGCCAGAACTGGCAGAGCAATGCCTACCTCGACGGCCAGAGCCTCTCCTTCCAGGTCACCACCAGCGACGGAAGGACCGTCACCAGCTACGACGTCGTGCCGGCCGGCTGGCAGTTCGGCCAGACCTTCGAGGGAGGCCAGTTCTAGGCCTCGCCTTGTGGGAGAGTTCCAAGGGTCTGCGGTCAGGGAGGGAAGCCTCTCGTTGGAGAGGTTTGGGCCTGGTTGAATGCTGAGGTGGCTTTATTAGCGCCCGCTGAGAAGGCCTAAGTCGTAAATGTGGTAGACATAGAGATTGAGTTTGCTTCTTGTTGGCAATTTAGATTGAATGCCTTGTGGAGTTTAAGAAATCAAGGCCTTGGGTGTATAGAATAGGAGTCCTCAACAGTCAACACGATGTGATTGTGTGAAGGATGGGGTATCAATTACAGAGAAGTATAATGTTTGCTATGTCTGTTTCAAACATAATTCTTGTAACTGGTTGTTCTCCAATAAGAAATAAGCAATTTGTTATTTGCACCAATATTGTTTTATTATTATTATTATTATTATTATATCACCTTTTTTTTTTAAGAATTTTCTCAAAATCGAGTTCCATGGAGAAAAAAAATTTCATAACTGATTCCATTTAGTTTAAAATTAAAGTTTTATTATTGTTTCTTTTTTTTTTAGATCTTGTGATACGGACAATAAACTTTTTTTAAAGACTATTTAGCTTTAAAGAAAAGATTTGAGACTTGACCTAATTGATTTATGTAGCAGAATTATGCAAGTTTGACTTTTTGGTCGGATGCTAATTAGCTCTGAATTTTATTTGAGTCTACATTGCATATTTATCATATTCATCTTGATATGCGATGGATCGACAGAATTGCTATGCACCAACCCAATCCCAACAAGATTGCTAATTCAAGATTTATCAAAAGAGACCAAGATGCACAAATTTCAGACTAATGTTGGCCTCAAATTAGGAAGATACGAGCCTACCAAGCTTTCTACCCTCCAAGAAAGATGCAGTCATAAGGTTTAAGGAGACTAGCAGGTCATCTTTAGTTTATCCATGCATCTAAACATGACTAGCCGTGAATGGGTTGGTGGTTGGGTTTTTCTATCTTTTAGGAGAGAAGTCATCCGACCGGTAACATGGGATGTTTGGATTCAAATTGACAACTTTAATTAAGAGTTGGTGAGATAAGTTGATGCAGCTGGCCTTCGATTTTGATTGAAGGCAACATTTCATTCCATTAAACTCTTAATTGATTTAAGTAATACTAAAAATTATTAATATGGAGACATCTAGAAGGTAATTTGTGAGATGAATCTAATTGACACCATACTCTTTCAAATCATGCCGAATAAATATGATCAAACATAAGGTTCATCTACACAAAAAAAAAAAAGATGGCTATTTTATCCTCAAACAATCCCATTCTCTTCATCTTTGAGTTCACTTATAGTTATCTAAGATCATTAAGTTTTATGCTAAGAAATTTTCTTTATTTGGGCAATAAAGAGTGGCACCCTCTTCTTTAATCAATTTCTTTTACATTAAACACGCTTGCTTTTATCTGACTTCTTTTAATCTAATCATAATAGTAGGTTGACTAAACTAATGCAGTTGGTAAAATCAATGAATGTTGACTAATTGGCATCAATGACTTTAGTTCACCAATAACTAATTTTTATAAAAAAAATAAAAAATAAAAAAAGCTTGACTAAACTATTAGATGTAAAGGAAACTAATAGGTAAACTAGGGAATGAAGCAAAAAAAAACATTCTTCAAATAAGATGGGCTTCTAAATATTTAAAACGATCATTTCGTATTTAATGGCACTGCACCAAATTTGCTTCTCACTGACTCAAAGAGTTGCCTATTGATTTAAGAGGATCAGCATGATTTCTTTTTTGAAGAAAAGGAGGGAGGGTCATCATCATGGTGGGGATCAACTGGATTACTCTAGCAATCTAAGCCACATCTTGTGTGATATATCTCTCAAAAAACATGACTCTATTGTTTCATGGTTGACCAAAATGACATAGATGCCAAAATACAATTAAGCTTATTTTACTCATCAACTATTTTATTTTAATAAAAATATAAAAGAAATAAAGAAATGAAGTGCTGGTATACTTAGAGTACTTAACCAAAACTTTGACCTTGCCAAGTCGATAAAACTTCACAGTTTAATAACTTTCAAGTGTACAAATACTTGACTTGTGGCTCACTCCTCTTAAAACGAATTTAAGACATTTTCTCCAATTGCCTAACACAAATAGATCAACGGTTTAGGAACCATCAAAGGGGCATTGAGGTACACCTGTTGGACGCTAGAGACGGCTTCCGATATGAATGATCGTAATATCGCAATTGGACGGTGATCAGCGATGTACCCCGTCAAAAAACGTGCATGATAGCTTTGACGAAGCACTCTACCGGCCGGCCCTTCTGGTTTGACGTACACAAATGATCGGCCCTTCCTCCCTGTTCCTATCGACGGGCGCTCGATTCCTCGGAGCCCTCCCGAGCCGAAGCCCTCCGAAAGCCGTCGCTGTCGAGAGCTGTCGATCCCTGAAAACTCTAAGGAAGTCCTTGATCGCCGCCGGGATGGAAGACGCCGCCGCTGCCGCCGGAGGGGACAGGGCTAGGGTTTCGACCGCCGCAGGCGGAGGGCTGGGAGTGGGCGACTGCTTTCAGCTTTCTCCTTCGAGCGTCGTTAAGCTCCAGAAGGGGGACATCACCAGGTGGTTCGTCGACGGATCGACCGACGCGATCGTGAGCTCGCGAAACCCTTCTCTCTTTGGTTATATAGTGGTTGGAATCGGGATTTTGGGTAAATTGGCTCTTATTGAGTTGAAAATACTTTCTGATCTGATCTAATGGTGACGATCCGAGCTGTCTAAACTTTCGCTAAATATCTTCTTTAGTTCTCTAAAAGTTTGCTGTTTTTTTTTTTTTTTTAACAATCATGTTTTAATTATTGAAAGCGCCCGATTTGTCTGCTGAATGTTCTAGAAGCTGGTTAAATGATGATTAAGTATTTGTTTTCTTGTTCCACGCTAAGGTAGGTATCAGATCAGTGTGGTGGGACATCTCAGTGGAGATTTATGCTAGATTATTTATCTGGTCTTCTCCAGTTCTCAGTGAAATGAGAAGTGGACTAGAAGCTGCTAGTGGCAAAGGGTTGTGTTGCATTCGCTTTGAGTTATGATATTAAGATATGACAATGATGGAACAGAGTAATTAATAGTCACATATTCCTCATTGAATTGGACATCCACCCTCAAAGATTGGTATGGAATCTGTGATCATTGATCGTCGGGGATGGAATCACTGCATTTGCTTGCAACTCAATGATCCTACATGGTCGCGATCATAGATCAATCTCACCTTTATAATCATCATTTAATTTAGTGATCCTTTTCCCATCCTTGAGCATTGGTATCTGAATTCATCCTCAAACAATAATTTTAGGCTAAGATTTGAGGACTAAATACTCTGTATCCATTAAAAAGGGCATTTGATATTATTTTATATATTAATATTATATAATTTAATATCAAAAAAATTATATTATAATAATATAATAAAATATAATATTATTATATTTTAATATTGTAACTATAATGTTATAATAATTATAATATTATATGATATTATAGTATAATATAGTAATAAGAGGTCGAATATAGTCGAGTTTAGGTCTGATCACTTTCTCCATCCTTTAATCCATACAATTCACGAATCTTAAAGATGAAAAAAAGTAAAAAAAGATGGAGTAACTCTGAAATTTATGTGGATTTAAAATGTAGTCAAGTTCAAGATTCAATCATCTCCTTTACCCTTAGCTAAGCTCGGCTTTACTAATAATATAATATAATTATAATTATAATATAACATTATATGATAATATAAATTATAAAAATAATATTATAATTTAATATAAATATTATAATAATAAATAATATGAACTAATGAAAAATTATCATGGTTGTTGCAAAATATATTAAGAATAATTTTGTTATTACATGCTTAATGATCTTAAATTCCCACAGCATAGCAAACAGATTAGTCTTAATTGTTTAGGAATCTTTAATCATTGGGATATAACTTATACCAAATCATGTAATCTTTGATCTCTAGGAAAAAGATTATCCTGGCATAAGCATCACCGGTAATCTAAGATCACCGTGGTGATTCCATTTTAGGTTACCAAACACCCCTAAAGGATTCCCCTTCACTTCTTTAGTGGTGGAAATGGCATTAGCATTTGCTTAGCTAATTTCACATTTATTCCCTCTCGCCTTCTTTTGAGCAAGTTACTATGACCAGATGGTAATGGAATTTCTTTTGCAGGTAAATGCAGCTAATGAGCGAATGCTTGGAGGTGGTGGTGTCGATGGAGGTAACTGATCAGAATTTTCTCTTGTTAAACATTATTAAATTATTTTTTCTGAACTTGAAACCCCCTGTCTCAGCCATACATAGAGCTGCTGGCCCAGAACTCTGGCAAGCATGTTCAAAAGTTCCAGAGGTCCGGCCTGGAGTTCGCTGTCCCACTGGAGAAGCAAGGATAACTCTGTAAGCATCTCTAGTTAGACTTTAATTATTTTCTTGTGGCATTCTAATCCTTTATAGGCACTTATCACAAAGAACAGTTTGTTTATTAAGTCATTGAAGTTGTGCAGAGCTTTTCAGCTGCCTGTATCTCATGTAATCCACACTGTTGGCCCTATTTATGATGTTGATAAGCAGCCTGAGGTTTCCTTGGGGAATGCATATAGGTAAAACCCCAAAACACCAACCCCGACCTCCCTCCTCCCATATCATCTTTTCTTTGGTCCAAACATGAACAGTACATTGTAATACAGTTCTAAGAACTTTGGCTCGTTTTTCTGACTGCAGAAACAGCTTGAGGCTTGCTAAAGAGAACAATATTCAGTATATTGCTTTTCCAGCCATATCATGCGGTGTTTATGGGTATATATTGACTGAGCTTCATATATTGCTTTAGAGATTATGATTGATCATTTCTAAGATCATATTTTCATTTCTTTCAACTCTACGGCTTCATTTTCTCTAGCATATCTTTTTTGCAGATATCCTTACAAAGAAGCTTCCAAAATAGCTATATCTACAGCAAGAGAGTTCTCAGATGAATTCAAAGAGGTAACATATTTTTGTAACCTTTTCACAATACAGCATCACCTGTTTTTTTTTAAGAAAAAAGGGTATTTGTTTTCATCTCAGATAGTCATTTTGACATCCATATTTCCAAAGATCATCAGTGATTATTTTCACTACATACCAGAAAGAATATAATCTTCCAATCAATGACCTGGGGTCTGATGTATACATTCATACTTTAATAGAGGTGGGTACATCTCATAATTCATTAGCAGAATTGATGCAACCCATAAATGCAATTCCTAAATTCAAATACAAACAAATAGACAGCAAATCTTTAAAAGAAAACATTCATAGATTTCATAAACAATGTCATCGAGATCCAAAGTGTGCATCCTTTATTTTGTTTGATCATAACTAGAAGAAAAAAAAACTGAGCCTTCCTGTTCAGATTTATTGAATGGTTACCAGCAGGAACCCATGACCCTTATAACACCACAATAATTACCTTGCTACCACCACTGTGGACCTCTCTTTTTCCTTCTATTTGAGTCTGCACCATGATCTTCATTTGCTACCTAAAGCCACCTTTCTACTACTGTCATATAAGATTCGGTCAGCATCCATCCTTGTCAGTATGGGCACCTCCATTGCAACTTCGAGATGTTCCATTGGCATTATTACCGCGGCTACTCTCACCACAGTAACTTTGTGACATTTTTATAGGTGATAGTTCTCTTGCATAAACTTTGAGTCCTGATGGCTGATACAAAGTCAAAAATAAAGTCCATATCAAAAGCTGAGAGAGAGTCAAGATTTATGAGAAACTCCTATCCACGTTACTCATTTTTCTGATATGCATCTACGTGCAACTAGACATATTCAAAGCATCTGAAATATGGGAATTTATTTTCACCTTCATTTTTTTTGATCAAACCATTTTATTCCAATATTTTCTATTAATTAGAAGTAATTTTTCATGTTGGTATTTATCTTTTGCATGTGTGTGCATGGTTTCAATTTCTGGATGGCTGAAATATTGCTGAGTACTCCACAGATTCCACAATGTTTGAGTTGCTCAGTTTTCCATATAGTGTTACAGAGTTGCATTTTTGTGATGACAGATCGGATGGCCAAAGATAACACCAATGTCAATAGGCTTGTCCATAACTTTGTGTTCTAATCATATAATTTACCATTGTGCTCTCTGATCATGATTGACCAGCCAGGGCTGCCATAGCTAAAATAGAGCTGCAAATATTGAAGCTCTTAGATCATTTTTTCCCTTAAGATTATTAACTATCTCAAACGTGAATAAACACCCACCTTCTAACATGACTGGATGGCCTCTATGTATAGGGATATCAGGAATGGAGGAAATTTATTAATGATTAATTGGATTTGATCAATTGTGAGGAGCGTAAGCTAAACAAGTTAGATGCTTTAATTTGGGTTGGAAAATCTAAAATGAGAAGAGTAAAAAGAGTAAAACCTTAGTGAAAATGATGAAGGATTTAGAAGTTGCAATGAAGTTGCAATCGTAGAGAGTATTGAGAGGAGATTTCTCTTATGCATAATGACTCTAGAGGATGTGAGAAGGATCAGGACACTTGAAAGAGTAGATGATGTTCCAACCCTGGTCTTATTACCAAACTTGACTAGGAGGAACCCCCGGAGACACTATAAGGATTTAGAGCAGGAAGGATTATGTTTCCTCTGTCGATTATCTTTCTATTGTCCAGGAAGGGTAATCTTTCTATCAAGGTTTATGCACCAGAATATCACAATATCACCTAAGCTCAAGTTTAAATGTTTATGAAAATTATTTTAAATTTCTCAAGGACAGAATGCTTGTTTGAACTCAGTAAACTCAAGCTAGGGTATAACGATAGGAAGTGACCAACAATGGTAAGTCAGAGAACTTGAACCATGATTATTGTCGGCAATAAAAAGTTGGTATTATGTACCAGCTTTCTGTTAATATTTCCTAGTGTTGATAAAAAGAGACTTCCTGCTTGCTAGCTGCTCATGAATGAAGCTAGTTTGGAAGACCAGCTTAGTGATGCTTCGGCAAGTGATCTACCATACAATTCTGTTGGATGAATGAGGAATTGATGCTGCCTTCTTGCCTCTGACTGTTTTAGGTGATGTATTGTTGCTGCCTGACATGACCAGAAATGATATTAAAGTTCACAGATCGCGAAAATATTGAACTAAATCTTGCCACTGGCTGTAAAACTCTGCTCGTCCTTTTCTGTGCTTTTTTTATTTTTGTTCCTTCTCTTGACTGAGTTTTTGTCCCTTGATTTGATGGAAAAGGGTCAATTAATATTGATTTTAGGAGGTATTTGGTTGGTAATAATTTATCATGGTAATCTCAGATTACCATAGAGATTACCATGTTTGGTAATTAGACAGGATAATGTAGACGGTAATATTTGATTTTCGGTAATTTAAGATTACCACAAATCATGATAATTTGATTCTCATTTATAAGGTGGGTATCTAAGATTACCAGTCTGAAAATCTTAGATTACGCTATATGTATATATTTAATAATATTTAATCTGATTATATATTTGATATATACTTGATAATATTTAAATATTTAATATTATATTTATATTTAATATCAAATATATAATATAATATATTATCAATAATATATTGTTAAAATATAATATTTATATTATTAAATTATTCAAACATAATGTAAATAATATTAAATATACTATTAAACAATATAATATACAATATTTTATTAACTATTTATATATTATATATTATATAATAACATATTTAATAATATTATGATATATACTATAATATATAATATTCGTATTAAATATTTATATTATATAAAAATATAATATTTCTAAAATTATTTTATTAAGACTCCTTGCTTTTTACTAGAATATTTCATATTCTAATGGAAAAAAAAAAACGACGTCAACTTAGAAAACAAACAAGATTTATAACAAAAGATATTTGCATTTTTGGAATTTGAAATAATATTAGTAAGGCAAACCAAACAATAGTTTTGCAATTACAACAATGTAATTACCAAGTGTAAGATTACTAGGAATATAAGATTCCTAATAATATTATATTATTATGAATCAAAAGTTATCCTAACAAATTCGCATTCCTGTCAAATGAGGTGCATTGAAATGATACCACTTGTTAGTCCTCGTAATTGATACTTAATGCATAAATGCAGCTGGTTGAATGTGAACATACTTTACATCATTTGGCTGCAGGTGCATTTCGTTTTATTTTCAGATGATCTTTACAAGGTTTGGCTCGAGAGTGCTCGCGAACTGCTCTAGGGGTTTGCGTGCAAGAACCACTTCTCCATGATTTTACTCCCGCTTGTAAACATTGAAGACACAAGATCTAAAGCAACAGTGAACTTGAGGTTAAACCATGAGCAACGATATGATCTGTTATATCTCTTCTTTATTTAGAAAACTGTTATCTTTTTATTTGACCACATAGATTACTCAGTCCTGCACATATTGAAGTAAAAGCTACTGGGAATGGAAAAGGATCCTGTAACTTTTCTGTTCCGTAGATCCTTGCTCTGAGGAATCCCCCACGAGCTGCTTTAGTCTTGGACTACTGGACGAGATATTACAATAGTTATGTGTGAAAGGCAAAGCGGTTGAAGGTTTTGTCTTTAACCAAGTAATTCGGTGTTTTGTGGTTTAATTGACCTTCAGAGACGCCATCATGATTTTCGAGTTGAAGAACCAAAACAAAATACAAAGTTTCTTTATGGGGACTTGGAAATACAGTTCCATACTGTATGGCAAGGTATGTCAAGCATGGAACTCCACCCGGATTCATTAATGTGCTTTCCTTGTGCATCGACCAGTGCGGAAAATTTGGACAAAGGGGAGGGTACATATTGGAAGTATATTGTGGCAGAGCAATTTTTTTTTTTTTTTTTCAAAAATTGTTTCATGCAGTCTCTGGGAAGCTCGATACCAACCTCCATCCCTATGGGAAGTACATTATCAATAAACCATCATCCGGATTGAATGTGGAGGGTGTGTTGAATATTTTCCTAGTATTTGGTTTCTACAATATGAGCGTCACGTATGCAGGAACCGCAATGTCTCACCGGTGTCCTGTGAGTCTCTTAAAAGAAAATTTGCAAGCGGATAACCAACAAGATTTGGTTTGATTGTTGCCATCCATGTCCCATGCGCTACAAGGAGTTTCCAGTTCCTCTTTAGGCTTGAATCTGATAGTGGCATTTCTCTGTATTACGAAACTAAAAGGGCGATCACTGAATGATATCATAAATCAGATGCATTCAAAATATACAGAAGAATCACAGGCACACTTTTTTCTTTGCCTTTTTCCCATTAAATCAAAACATAAGCAAAAGGGCGTATATTAATTCAGAAAGGACTCAACGACCAATTATCTCTTTCACAATGCATTTGTGTGGCTTTCCCGCTTATGATGGAAAGACATCGCTCCGTTCTGCTTGCTCCATTATTTATCAATCTCTGAGAACTTCACTGCTCATGGAACTGTGACTTTCAAGATAACCCCTGAACAAAACTCACAGCGTCATTCACTTGGCTGCCCCCACTTCCTGCAATTTAGCACAATTTACATAGCATAATACACACCATCTTCCAACAACTTAGTTCAGTAGTTTAGCAACAAATTCTACTCCCAAAACAATCTTTCCTTTCTGTGAATTTATGCATCTTTATTCTTGGAAAAGCGTCTCGGCAGTCTACGTATCACATTTTCATCCACCACCCTGTAGTGCTTGGTAAATTTTTGGCGTACCAACCCAGCATACCTATCCACACGCTCTTCATATTTATTGTATAAGGCAGGGATTGTGATTGACACAATGGTCCCTAACATCCATGCAAATTTCATATCAGCACAATGAAAGTTAAAAGGAATTCATAATTGAATACAGAATTTCAAAAACATCTGAAACGATTTGCGCATGAAAGCCTGAAAGGGTATGTAGGGCTTAGCATCTTAAAACAGTTTGAAATTTATTTAGTCATGGAAGTGTACATCCCCGCTAGGATGCTCTTTATGAGCTAGTGCTGTAATGCACATGGCATTTTAAATAGCTTTTAATAAAGAGTCCTGTGTGTTCTCATTTTCCCCTCTTTTGGAGAAATATGATGGGATGCCAGTGCCACCACCTGGGTTTTGAACCCCAGCATTCTCCAAGGGGAGAGGGGTGCCAACCGGCTGAATAAGGGCTGATTCGCTGTATGCTCAAATTCTTGAGAAACCCAAATGCTCAAACGCCAACCACCATAGCATATTCATTGATCACTAAACAGTATTAAATGCATTAAAACTTAGATGCATAATAAAGAAACATCCATAAATGCATTAATCAAGGTTTTCTGCGGCCCATCTCTGATTCCATGACCTTAAAGTCTTCACTAATCAATATCCATAAATGCATTACTCAAGGTTTTCTGCAGCCCAACTAGTCTGGTTCCACGACCTTATAGTTTCACCAATCCACAGAAGCAAGAAACTAATGTAGACTTCCATTTGGTTTCTTTGATTAGAATACACTAAAGGAACAATTGCATGTCAAAAAGTAAGAAACCAGAAATGTGCATTACGAAATTACAAGATTTTTTTTTAAAAAAAAAATAAGCTTTTTATCAGGTGGTGATTAAATCTTCAAGAAATGAGCACATGCCCCATGAGCATGCATATATATGCAGACACGCAGGGAGGGGCTGGGGAAAGTTGGATGTTTGTTTGGTGATTGATATGTGTTAAATTTAGAGCAGAATGATGACTATAATATGTGATACAACAATTTCAACCAGCAAGGTAGAAGAGGAAAGTACCTATATATGCAAGAGTAAAAAATGAGCAGAAACTACCAACAACAGACAAAAGCCAAAGAAAGCCCACTACCTGTCAAAAACAGAATGGTTTGAAGAGGCTTTAAGATTGATAATGAAGAGAACATCTACATTATAATATGAAAGGGTTGATCATCCTGACCTGAAAAAAGAGCCTGAAGTCTTTGCCAAGAGTAATATCATGTGCCATCATCAGCATATTGTTTACTTTAACTCGAAATGAAGCTGCAGCATTATTGACCATCTCTTCTGATAGAACCAGCTCTGGCAATGGCTGAAGTTGTCTGCCCATAAAATATTCATAATGAAGCATCTCAAAAATATTTGCTCTATAAACAAGAAAAAATAAAGTAACTGAAATCATGTGGACCACCATTTTGAACTGATGGCAGGCTAAATAATATAAATGGGTGAATCCACTCACTTATTTAAAAGAACAGCACTGTTAGCCCGAATAAACTGAATCACAATCAAAATAAGCAGTATGTCTGAGCAGATTGTCAGGAATGACAATCCAGATCTCTCAAATAAAAGCCATGCCACAGTAGCAACAATAATGACTCCTATTGAAATCCATTGGCGTTTCCACAATATGACATCAGCAGCTAAGAAAAGGAACGATCAGAGGTTACATCATCAAGAACAAATCAGTAACAAAATAAATTAATAATTTAAAATCCACACAAGTTTATAAAACTATTAGAAAACTCAGGTGAAACATAAAGCATAGATATCCTTGTAAGCACATCACTGGGACATTCTTAAGCTACAATAGAGTACGAATCAAAAGAATTTATAACAGAGACAGGACCAAAAAGATCTACTGTATTTGATACTGAAGTTAGAAACCAACCCCTTATCTGTAATGAATTCATAACAATTTTTAGCCCTTAAGAACATGCTGTATACGGAATTAGAGTCAAATCCATCCACACTAATTTCGCACCTTACTGCAATTGTTTACATTGAAAAGTTCATATCAATTAATTCCTCTTGCAGCATAATTACTAAGTAGAAATCACCAACAGTTCAAAAAGAACATGAGATGTATCCATGTCATACTTTTTTGAGGACTGTATCACGTCATACTAAATGTTCATAGATTAACATATCTAACTACAAGGCTTATCAAGGCAGTTCAAGTATCAAGCATATCTAAATGCTCATATTCTATTTGATGGCCTGTTGGCAAGTTCATGACCTCCATCAGGCAACAAAACTCTTATATCCTAAAAAAACACAATAATAGTGTTAATTTTAAATAATAAAGGCAAATTGAATGCCTTCAAATTGGTCATTTAGTTAGTTTGACCAAGAAAATCAGTGTTGTTGTTGATGGAAGGGCATACCAAGCTTTAACTTCAAAAATGACATTAGCATACAAATCATAGCCAGCGTATATGTTAAAATACTCCAGCGCCTATGCCAGAGAATGTGACACTCATTAGAACAGCATGGTCTTTAGAGTTGGTGGATTTACATTTGAGATAGCAGGGCTGACTGCAAACAGTTACAGTGAAGCTATGGTGCTATAGAATGCTGTAGTCTATCAATTTTCCCAACATCAGCCCCCTTGCTAATGTTAGGATGCAAAACTCTAGTGGTGGTGATGGTGAGAGAATTTTTGCGAATCAAAGCAATTCCATAACTCCACTGGAAATTCAAAAGAAAATTTCTTTCATATAGCTTTTATCCTTTTGGTACAATGACCTCTTATGGCTTGATTGCTTTGTCTTCTCCTTACGTTCAAAGTTTCAAACAAAAAGCTAAATATAATATCCATGTTCAAAATGGCTCAAAAGAATGACTTTTGAGCTATCAGTATGCACTGCAATACAATATTTTATTCAGTAAAGAAGCTAATTAAATCTGGAACCATCTCACACTAATTTTAGAGATTAAACTATGATCCCTCAAATTTTAGAATGTTTCACCATTGCCTCTAAAGTTGATCCCACCCATCTTATTGGTACCAGGTTCCTGGACATATTGAATCCACATGGGACCAGAATTAGCCAGTCAAGTTGGAATGCACATTGGTGTTCAGAAGACCCATTATTGTAGTACGAGTATAGTGTAACAGCTTCTATTCAAACCATGTAATTACATGGAGTTTGGGGTATCTATGAATCACAGCAAATGTCAGCCAAAAAGACAGTATCACGAGGTATGGGAATACTCTTGTAAGCCATGAGTTTCAGAGAGCAAGCCCTAACACTAACTATTATGCAAATAATAGTTAATTCATCAACTATATGTTAAGTAGCTTATCAACAAATAAACTGTTGAGTGCTATTTCACCTAATTTGATGATTCAGATAAAGTTGAGCTATTATTAGAGGTTCCCCCAAAAGTGGGTCAAGGATTTGTTATTTTCAGATGAGTGCTATAAATTTGAAAATCCTGAACTAGTCCTGGAACATATGGTCCCAAAACATCAACTACACTTGACACAAACTCTTGAAAACAACACAATGCTATTATGACGAGAAGGAAGGCAGGCAGCCCAGAAGTAGGTAGCACATTATACAACTAATTGATCTACACTCTTTAGTCACTATGGCATGCGGAGAGAAAACTTGACAGACTCCAAATGCACGAGGCTAAGAAGAAGGGGGTAAAGAAAAAGAAAATGAAGACATGACTGTAGTAGAACAGGTTTCAAATTGCATTCTGCATATTAAATTTAGACAAAGAATGACGATTATTTCAAATATATGGCCCCATGATTTTAATCTATCCATTCCATCTCTGGTTCCTAAGAACCAGCCATTCAACTTCATAACTCTATCTTTAGCTGGCTTTGGACGGGCATTCTTCAGTCCTAGTTTAAGCTGAAAGATTCCAGCAGCCCAACAAGGGGCGGTACCATTCCTTCTGTCCAGCACTAAAAACAACCAAAGAAGGCCTGTGCAACAGGTTGTGGGTTAAATAAGTCCACGCTCCACATCAATAACAAACATAAAGAACTAAATTTTTTAAAAACATACACTCCGATAATCTAACCCTAAGAGATTCATCAGTTCCCGTCCGCGAGAAAGTTTTCAAGGAAGCATCTTTACAGCGTCGAACAGAAAGATTAGCTTCGAGACACTCTCTTTTATAAGCGTCAAACAGGTAGTGCATAATTTAGTAAACTTCCTACTTCAGAGCTCAGAATTAATATAAACAGATAGACAAACCTCATAAACACCCCCGACGCCCCCAACCCAAAAAAAAAAAAAAAGGCTTTTTTCGCTAATATGTGATGATATTCTGAAATGAATTACCTTTGCCGCCCCCAATTATCTGATGAATCGACCGTTGGCGATCGAACAGGCGATAACCACCACCGGCAGTGGCCGATGAACTGCACTGATCCAGAGGTCGCTCCTTCCTCGAATCGACCCCAATCTCTCCATTCGAGAGATCTTGAGAACCGCTATCCATCAATCCCCTAAATCCCCACCATACCAACCAAATAAGAAGAGGAAACAAGAAGCATGCTCCTTTATGGGGGAGGAAAATCCTCGAAATCAAAAACGGTAACAGACTTCTTGTTGTAATCGAGCAAAATCGGAGGTTTAAAGCTGCAATAATGAGCGATGAAGAGGTCTCTGAGAGGGAACTAACCTTTGAGCGAATCAATTGAGGAGTTTTTACGGGAGAATCGGAGGGATTCCTCCTCTGGAAAGAACCCTAGAAAAATCCCTCTGGAAAGAAGCTTTTGGTGGAATATATTATTCTCCTCCGTTTTTGCGTTGCTCCGGCCGGCCGGCCTTGACGATGGAAGAGTGCTTGTGAGTCGAGTCTAATCTGACGGTTGGCTCGCAATAGGAGATGATGAGGTGGCATTGCGGGGCCTCCGTTTCCGGTTTCCGCTTCGATACCGGATGGCCAAAACTCAAAAGGTGCGGTTAGTTTGCCTTTACACCATGTTTGGGGGAGGGCTTTTGATGAATAAAAAGAAAATAAAAGAAATAATGAAGGTATTATGCTATGGGGGCAATTTTATTTGTAAGTTTTTAAAAGTTAGGAAAGAAAAGCTTTACCGGCTTTAATATCTTTTCGAATCTTTCAATAGTAATTATTTTTAATTTTTAAATAAAAAATAAAAAAAAATATAATGAATCTCATGGTTTTTTTTTTTACTTTTAACCTTACATTAAGTATTATTAATATTTATAAGTTATCAAAGTGACAAGAACTTTTTGCCTTTCATGTGTCTCTCTTTCTTCGCAAAACCTCTCTTTATCTCTCTTCTGATAGCCACATACTTCCTCATGCAATGTAGTAGTTATCATCTTTGAACTAATTAAAATTGGCAATCGCTGTGTAATTGGGTGGGCATTAGGATTTTTTTATTCGACTTCATTTTTATATCTCACAAATAAACTAAGAGGACATTTGGTTCATAAAAATGAGGCTCTTGAATGAGAACCAAATTACTAATTCTGGTTCCATTGTTTGTTTGGAAGGAATTAAAATTCGATTCTAGTTCCTTATAAAATCATAATGACATTTTAGGAAGAATTAGAAATTTGGACTGTTGGTCAAGATTATGATTCTTATTCTAGCACCTCATAGTCATCTTTGTTTCACGCATAATGATTTTCATCCTTCTCCTACATCTTTCTTTTCTCCTCTTCTCAGCCAAATCCACTTTCCTATCCCATTTGTTAGAAATCCAGATTGTTAGTTAAGATTACAATTCATATTTCAGTGCACATTCTCATCTTTCTCATGTATAATCATTTTCATTCTTCTCGTACAACCTTTTTTTTCTACCCTTCTCTCCTCTTCTCACCTAAAGCCCGTTTCCTTCTCCCATCTTGTGATCCATCTTATTACAAAAATCACAAGTTCTTTCTCGATAATATAAGCAATAGATAACTTAGAATGAATAATGAACGGTAAAAGATATTTGAGAACAACTTTCTTACAGAATATCTATTAAAATTACATATTAAAAAATATAAAGCCTCAGCTAACACATTAAAAAATAAAGCTCCAATCAAACCCTAACATAAAAACCTCTAGGGATTTCTCCTTTTCTATTCTTTGATGCCTCTCCTTCTCTTCCTCGACATTCCAAAACGTTTAGAACTCATAAATATGATTATATTATGATTTTATATGATCTTTCTTTATTTATTAATTTTTAGGTCTATTTATTTATAAAATAGATATTAAATTGAGTACATATATAAAAAAATTTCTATTTCGATTCAAATTTCTATATGAACCAAATAGATGGAAGGAATGAGTGATTCCAATTCCATTTTTAATAAAATTTATTCCAACATCAAACCAAATGAGACCTAAAATATAATACAAATTTTATTTTAATAGATAAGGGTATATTTATGATATTAAATTTATAACTCATTTCTTTACTTTACTTTCTTCTATTTAAGCAAACAAAGAAATGGTATAGAACCTTCTTTCCATCATATATTTGATTAGACTTTCAAACAGCGAAAGAGTTTTAACCTCATCTTTACTTTCATTTTATTTACATTTCTTTACTTTAAAATTTCTTTCTTTTTCTTTTTCATCAAACTCCCAAACATTGCTTTAGAGTTTGGTTTAAGGTTTGTTTGTGAGTTTAAAAGAAAAGGAAAGAAAGGATAATTAAAGTAAGGAAAGGAGAGAGAGAGAGGAAGAAAGTAAAGATAAAATAATTAGTTTTAATAAAAAATTGAGAGGAGAAAAGAGGATAATTATCTTCTTCTTTGATTAGAGGGTGAAGAGAAGAACGAAGGCAATTATTTTAGGAATAAGGGAGAAGCTCTCACATCTTTTCATCTTTCTATACCATTACCTCCAAATTAGAGGTGAATGAAGGATAATTATTCCTCTCCATCCTTTCTTTTCTTTCTTTCTATCGTTAAAACCTCTCAAATAGAAGGTCATGTTTGTTCCATACCCTTTGATTTTTCATCATTCACCTCCTTCCAAACATCCCTTAGGTTTTTCACCAAATAAGCGATACATATACAACTCTTCACTTTGGTGGATCGAACTAAGTTCTATTTATATTAGGTTTGTTTTGAATTCGTTGACCTAGTCTGATGCTGAGATTCAACTCAATATTTTTTTAAGAAAACTTGAGTTAAAAATTTTATGAGGTTTGTGATGGTAGGATAGGGCTTGCGGTGATAGGCTCTAGCTCAATGCCCATCTTTGACCTTGTTGGAGGTGTGAGGGTGGAGCCGCACGGTACGAACTTATATAAAGTTGTATTCTAAGAAGTTACCAATAGACTCAGAGTAATTTTGGGTCAGGGCTTTTTAAAAAACTACTATTATATTGTATACTCCATGAAATTCTCTTCTCTCTTTTATCCATGGACAATGGCTGAATTACTCTAATTTCATGTGTTTTGTATTCTTTCTTCTTTTCTTTTCTTAATCCTCCATAATTATTTGTATCCTACATATCTTGCTGACTGAGTTTTGTTGTAATAATTTGTACACCCATCGCTTGTTTGATGAAAAATTTATGGTATGTTTGATGAAAAATTTATGGTAAGTATTAATCCTAATGATGAAAAATGAACTGCACCTAACTTTCATACTTATGAAAAGTATTGATGGATGTGATCCATTAATCCTAATGATACAATCTATTTTTCTTACCTAAACATCATTTTGTTTTTTCCATTCATGTATTCCATTTTTTTTATCAATTCTAATTTCTGATTCAAGTCTCTTGATATGACGTGATAGAATGATCAACATATTTTCTAGGGTATAGTATCAAATACTAGAGCAAGTTGGTTAGCTAAACCATCAGTCGATCAAGTTTGTAATCCAAATTTACCCCTCAATCAAAAATATTTTTTTCATATAAAGCATCCGGACCTTTGATTAAACTAATGATTTGTTTGAATCATCATAGTTGTGTCTAATTCATAGTTTTTGAATTAATAAATCTAAAACTGGATCACAAGTTGGGAGATTATGACTTGATCTTGTATTTCTTTTCTTCCATGCTATATATGGTTCCTTTATAATAAGCCCGAAGTGATTACTCCAACGGCCAAAATTAGATGAAAATAGTGGTTAGCTCAGACATAATCTTCTCCCTCTCTCCCCTTCCCATCAAGCCCTGTTTTGATGATTTGGCTTGAGTGCTTGTGGATATGTGCTCCAATATTAGATTTTTATGTAACTATTTTATTTAATAATTAAAAATTATTAGATATTTGTTGGAGTATCTACTTTCAGTTTAATTAAATTTTGGATACTTACGTAAAATCAAAAAACTCAAATAACAATTTTTTCTAGTTTTTAATGTGAACTTGACTCTTGGCCCATATAAATAAAGTGATACTACTATATATAAATTTTTTATACTTACATAAGGTTGAAAAATCTAAATAATATGCATCTGTATCACAATTTAATTAGCTTTGAGTTTGGAATTATAATGTGTATAAGAAATTAAACATTCCCTCTTTTTTTTTTTTTTTTGGACTTTATATAGACACACACAATTTTACCAATGGCAAGTTAATAATTAATATACTTATTGGGTTTAGATCATCTTAATAAATAAAGTTTGATAATGTGAAATCTTGATCTAAAGCTATCTTAAGGGTTTCAAGGCTAACTTTGGTTGACACCATGTATTAATCAATAGTTACTTGTTATGAAATTTTCTTTTTTAGCCTATGTTTCTAGATGTCCACCACTACAGAGGGTTATTAAACAAAATTTGAATTTGTTACCATTTCTTCAGCTGGTGTAGGATATTTAATTTGAAACCATCAGGAAGATTATTCCTATCCCGATTTATTCAACTCCTTAGAATTTACGGCTACATGATTTGGATTGAAGAAAGCTATATTAATATCTAATGTAAGTGCTCTAAATGTTGAAGGAGACCCAGCAACATTTATTTTTTAGCTATGAATAAATCTATTTGTCAGCATCTCCTGCTTCAAAAGATCAAGTATTTGATAGCAAATTGATAATTACAAATTTCTATGAATCACATATTTAGAGAAAAAATAAAACCAAGAAGCGGATCTTAGCAAATTGCCATTGAGCTATCTTGCATAATTATTTCATATTTTGGTGATTGACGCATGGAAAGTAAATCATTCGCATCATTATGAGTCTACTTTTGTCAACAAAAATCAATGCCTCCCTACTTGTAGCTTTGGGCAATCCAAAGGATGTTAGGTATAATTTGACTGGTATGGTATAACGTCAAACAAGGCTTGGATGACCCACCAGCACCACCGAGTCTGTTAGTTCCAATGAAAAGACCAAGTCTGTCTGTGATTTTTCCATGCGAGTCATTTTCCAACACAGATGGCGGCTATCAATCCGTCGCCCGTATGGAAAGTTCAATATACGTACGTACATGACATAAAATCTTCCAGAGGCCAGCGACCATGATAAACTCTCTGGCTTTTGCGAGCTAGAAATCGTATGCCTCTGAAAGTCTAGAACATGCTAAAATTATGATCTTATAATAAATAGTCTTTAAATCAAATGTCTCCGTATCAATTTGCCCTCGATCGCATCATGATTCATGGATTCCGTGTGCCGTTGAATACGCGTCACGGCGTTTACGTGGGGCTCAATCTAAACCACATGCTAAAAGAAATCAAATATGACCTCGGGATCGAGGTCCATCAATTCAACGGTTACCAATGGCAATCACGGCGCATGCGAATTAAACTATGATAATCCCTCCACCGCAAACGAATTGCACCGCATGATACCACGAATCAAACACCGGCCTTTTTGGTCAACCTCCTACCAACCGCTTTATGCGCGGTGGGTGCACCAAAAATCCGGTTCTCGCTCTCTCGCACCATTGAGCGACTTCAGTTTCTTCCCCGCACCCACGAACACCACACCACAAAATGGTCTCCCTATCATGCGGGGCCCCACGTCTAATCTCGCAAGACTGAGAATGGTAATCTGATGGGTTTCTTTTGTTCGCGTGACAATACCGTATATTATTGCTTAAAAAGTCCGCCACGTCTTCACCTATTTTATTTGCAGTTATTTTAAATTTTCCTTTTTCCCTTCACCACATCGCAACCCGGTTGCCGCCGGCGAAAAAAAAAAAAATAATAAAAAAAAAAAGGACTAAGGCCGCTTCGTTTCGTTCCATAGGTCATTCGAACTGCTATTCGTCCGAGGCTTTCTCCAATAAGCGAGAGACTACCATTAGAGCACGGGAACTTCTATTTCGTCGTTGGAGGTCTGTCAACGCTATCGAATTGATAGAAGCCAATTCTTCCATCCGAAGAAGACAAAGGGGTAATTTTCGCCGCCGCCTCTCCATTTCTCCATTTCTACCTCTAATCAGGTCGGAGGTTTCGACACTCCCGAAATTTCTACAGTTCAGTCAGCTAATTTTACTTGAACGACTTTTCGAAGCGTAGCAGTTAAGCTGAGGTGAATTTTATTGTTAACCGTATCATTTTTTTGGGTTTGCTTGGGATTAGATTTTATTGTTGGGAGTTTGATCTGCTGAGGAGGGTCAGATCTTGGAACTGAGAGGGATTCGTTGGAGTGGAGATGGGCGAGGGCGAGGGCGAGCGCGAGCGCGAGAGGTTCCAGTTGGGTACCGCTGGCGCGCTGAGCCTGTCGGTGGTCTCGTCGGTGTCGATTGTGATATGTAACAAAGCGCTCATCAGCTCCCTCGGCTTCACTTTTGGTGAGAGATCTAACAATTTGCGCCATGGTTTTGTAATTTATGCTGTTACTAACGGGAATTTGATGACTTTCAGTTCGGTTTGACCCTGGATTTTGTTTGTAAAGGATGGGAGATTGTATCGTTCGTAGTGCATGATAAGTATAGCTTTTTGGTGATTCAGCAGAATGATTGGTTTTTAATTGTTTCTTGCATCTATTCTCAATAGCATGTGGACATTTGTAGAGGCTTATTTCTGGCTATTTTTGGGTCGTTTGTTGCATTATAGTCGTAGTTGTCTCCCTAAAAGTTCAGGTTTATTCTAAAAGGTATTTTTGTTTTTTGGATTCACTAGAAGAATGATTTTCCGATGCTTACATCTAGCGAGGGCAATTATTTTGTTTAAAATTTAAGGAACATGATGGATCTGGACGTTGGATAGTTCTGGCCATTGGTTGGTGACAAATTCAAGCAACGGTAATTCTTGGGTTAAATGTTTTTATGAGAGGAAGATGTAATTCGAGTTTATGAAGTTGAAAAAGTATCAGCTGCATAAACTCAGGATGAGATGATATGTTTCATGATGGAATGGATAACTGGTTTTACATTCTGAATAACGGATGAAATATTCCAAGTCACACTGAAGGTTGAAAAGCTTCAAAGGTTTGCTAATAACCATTCAATAACTAAAGACAACAAAGATAACAACGTATGATATTAAAAGAGAACAAAGAATGTTGGAAAAAGTCATGCTTTCTACGTGGATGGTTGGGACACTTCTCTATTGCACTCTTCCTACTTGTTAAGTAATTAAAATCAAGGTTTTAAGTTACGGCGGTACATGGATGTCTCAGCATTGCATCTTATTTCTTTGGAAAAATGGTGTAGGATATTGAAATCCATCCATATAGGGAAACAAGAAGAAAGAGGAAAAAAAAAGAAAGAAAAAAGGAAAGGGGAAAAAAAAAAAGAAAGGTAAGATAGAAGAAAAAAGAGATGAAAGAAAGAAAAGGAGAAGAAAAGAAAATTAAAAAGAAGAAATAAAAAAAAAAAAAAAGGAAGGAAGGGAGAAGAAAAGATAGAAAGAAACGAAAGAAGGAAGAAGGAAAATAAAGAAAAAAAAAGGAAAAGAAAGAAAAGAAATTAAAAAAATGAATAAAGTAAGAAAGAAATAAAGAAAAGGAAAGAGTGATATGGTACTTATTGGGACTGCCATTGGGATGAGATTGGAGCAAGGTTTTAAATCTCGTGGGACGAGACCGTCCCAATTTTTTTATAGAATGAGATGCATTGCCATCCTGCCTTATCCCAATACTTGGAATGAGAGATATCTCCAAATGTGCTTATTAAGATACTAGAACAATGATGGGATAGTTCTATTCCGACACTTTGGGATGAGTTATCCCGATGTCCAATGGGACATCCCATTGGACTTGAAACCATGCACCATAGGTCTATTTTCAAAGAAAAGATAAGATGACAGCTGAGATACTACCATATAGTGCTTAGTTTTTCAATATCTCATTGAAAAAGAATATGCACAAAAAGGTACATTTGAACTTATATGCATGCCATTTTCAAACACATGCATAAGTTGTGAGAGATCAATTAAAGTTTAACTTTGTTCTCCATGTAATGAGAACAATCATGGGGATAGAACATAACATACCAAAAATGGGTACTTTGCAGTGCACAAGAGTATAAATACTTGATTGCTCTCTACTTGCAAATTCCCATGTTGCAAGAATAAAGGAGAGTTCAATATCATGGTAAACAAGCATAAAATTATAACATAAGGGATATGCTTATTTGGATAACATTGTATCGGTTCATTTACCACTTGTGATTTGTTTGAAGTTTGGACATAATTCATATGTATTAGTTGAAGACATACATTTGCAAAATTGATGATACTCTTTTATATAATGCTGCAGGCAATGAGGCCCTAAAAGGCTATTAATTTTGTCGATTATGAAACTCAGTTATGTGTATGTTAGAAGACAGTTTTTTGTTGCTTGAGTCATAGTGATATCTAACATTCTTTGGCAATTTAGGACCGTTGAAAAGCCATTAAAAGAAGTAGTCAGCCCCAATTCTGGTAGGCCAAAGCAAAATTGGTTGTGTGGTTGGTTGAACCTGAAATAAACCCCAAGCCAATGAGATTTAGAATTTTAGGGTAAAAATCTAATATTTATGTTTAAGTTGAGTGCTAGGCTAGGTCATGGGAAGTATGAGAAGGGAATGCAAGTGTTGCTAAATGGATGGCACTTGATTGGAATGCTGAATTATGTAACCTAGTCTGTGAGGCCCTCAATATCTGTTTGCATGCATTGACGATTTAAACATGTTCACTCTTGAGGGGTAATGCATGGAAACATTTCTTTCCCTTGCTAGAATGTAGTATTTCATTTCCCAAGAATGAACATGATCATGGAAATTATGGTTTGATATTCAGAAACTAACTCCTTTCACCTGCTTCCTTACCTTGTGGTAGCACTTAAAAGAAGAAAGAAAATAAAAAGAAACATCACAAGAAGTCTGCGATATATAGTTCGACCAAATTGGATTTCTGCCTTGTTTGGTTGTTCTTTAGCTGTTACTCTTTGCCTTTAAGAAGTTTGGAGGCATGAATTGGGACTGTTTTGTGAAATTACAAATTGAAGGTTCTGCTGACAAGAAAGCTTGCATATTTCATCACCAGAAAAAGCTGGTATGATTGAAAATTCTGATTTGTTTGCCCACTGTCTATTTGCAGCCACCACTCTGACAAGTTGGCATCTCCTGGTCACGTTCTGTTCTCTTCATGTGGCATTATTGATGAAACTATTTGAGCATAAACCTTTTGAAGCAAGGCTGGTAATGGGCTTTGGAGTACTTAATGGAATCTCTATTGGTTTATTAAACTTAAGCTTGGGTTTCAATTCTGTCGGTTTTTATCAGGTACACATTGTCCTCTTCTTTCTTGACTGAATAATGTATTTTAAATAATATTGTCTTGAATGAATACATCATGCATCAGTGCCTGTTGCATAAGACAAAATATTTCAATAACAATATCTGGATGCAATATTATTCCTTGATGCAGTCATCATTTTATGCTACTTATTCTGATACAAACACAATTTCTACCTTGCTACATCCTGTTTCATTTAATATTGTTGTATGTAAATATTGCAAATGTTATTGAGGACACAATATTTCTTTTCCTTATTGGGAAAATGCCATTTAGAAGCATGATAATTTATGGTTCCCTGTAACTTTAACACATGGTCATATTGCTTAACAGTCCACGCGCAGTTACTGCTGGCCCATGGTAATGGTGCATTAATATACCAATCATAAATGTTTATTAAAATACAGAAGTTTCATGCTGGTCCCTTGGTTGATGCTTAACTGCATTCCTTTTTTCTTCCCCCATCTAATATTGTGTAGTTATGTATGTTACTTCTGGCTGTAAGCCTTGTTGTGTCTTCATCATAATCCAGTTGACACTTGAGATCTTTTTCTTCTTATGATTTGATTCATTGGGTGGCGTTCTTACTAATAATTTTTCACTGCAGATGACAAAACTGGCAATCATTCCTTGCACTGTTTTATTGGAAACTCTCTTCTTCAGGAAGAAGTTCAGGTCTGTATTCCACATCTATTGAAACCAAAGTTGCATTAACAACCATTGTGAGTATATTTTGTTGCACAGCATTAAAAAGTCTTTTCTCATTACCAAAGTTGCATAGGAATAGACAGTAAATACTGTTCATGGAGTACATCCATATTCAATTCTTTAAGCAACAGCAAACGTTCATGCTGATTAATGTTGATTGTTCATAAGGGAGAGCCCTGAAAGAACATATGCAGTCATTGAGCCCTAAAAAGAACATTAACCTTTATTGTATTTATGGGATTGACCAAATGGTAATTTTCAACTGCTAGTTAAGGATCTGTTGAGACAAAATTGCATTTAAATGTGCCACACATTGAGTAAAAACTCATGCGAGATCATTCAGAGATTTCTTTTACAACTAATCATAGAAAATTTTCTCTGCTGGCTGTCTAACTATAACCAGTCTCACAATCAAGGTTCACCATTTCGGTACATATTACCCCATGCTGGTACTAAGCTGATACTAAATTATGTGGGGCGTACCGAGTATTATACTGTGAACTGACCTCCATATTGGGCATACCGATATTATGCCAATATGGTATCAGTATGGAGTATGGTATTGAGATTGTGAACCTTGCTCACAATATGCACTTGCTAGGACCTTAAACCAAGAACTTATGTTGTCTAATTCATATATGAATCTTGTTCTTAATGAGATGTTTGTGATTTATTTGATTAACATATTATCCTTGTTATTGCAGTAGGAATATCCAGCTCGCACTTGTTATCCTTCTTTTGGGTGTTGGAATTGCGACTGTGACAGATCTGCAGCTCAATATGCTGGGTTCTATATTATCTCTGCTTGCAGTTGTTACAACGTGTGTTGCCCAAATTGTATCCTTCAATATTAACCTTGGCTAGATTTCTTACTGGATTGTCTTTAAATTAAAACTTAATATTGTAGTTTTCACCATTGAGTCGTGGTGTCAATTCTTATCTTAGGCCTTAACCAGTTCTTCTTAGATGACCAACACTATTCAGAAGAAGTTTAAGGTGTCTTCCACCCAACTTTTGTACCAATCTTCTCCATATCAAGCATTGACTCTGCTAATCATTGGTCCATTTCTTGATGGGCTTTTGACGAACCAAAATGTTTTTGCTTTCAAGTATACTCCTCAAGTTCTGGTAAGTAATTATCACAGAATGCGGCAAAGTAATTATTGCAGAATGCAGCAAAGTATCTCTTTGTTGTATAATATTGTTATTTATTTTATATATGTATATTTTTTTGTTGCAGTTTTTCATTGTGCTGTCATGCCTAATAGCAGTCTCTGTCAACTTCAGTACCTTTCTAGTAATTGGAAAGACATCACCTGTCACCTACCAAGTCCTAGGCCATCTGAAAACTTGCCTTGTCCTGGTTTTTGGTTATGTTTTACTTCATGATCCATTTAGCTGGAGAAACATATTTGGAATTCTAGTTGCCTTAGTTGGGATGATCTTGTATTCTTATTTCTGCACAATTGAGAGCCAGCAAAAGGCTAGTGAAGCATCTACTCAGATATCACAGGTACTACTGACTTTAATTTATCCTGCATATGGCATGGCTTTCCAGAATTTTGACCCCTCGAATATATGCTTTGATTATCAGAAATGCTGTAGTAGAATCTGGCTTCATTTTCATGGTGATAAATTATCTTTCATGCACACATTACATCATCATTAATGCTTATTAAGGACCTAGCTAATATTTAAATATATTATTGTATAGTAAAATAACCACGTTTTATTATGCTGCTTAAAATTTGTTATGAGCATACACATCCTGGTAAGACTGATTTATGCATGGAGAATGGAAATCTTTGAATATCTGCATGTGCTGAAAGAATAATTTTTAGCAGTTAAAAACATGGCAGGGTAATAATATGGATGTTATATCCATCAAAACTTATATAGGGAAGCATGATAGAGCAGTGGTGATATGGTAATATCTGCCAACAAATAAAGCATTTTTTAGATGTTCATTTCTATTATCACGGATAGATAACAGTTGCTACTGACATGTCTGAACAGCATTGCTTTATTGAAAGCAGTTTTTTGTGACCGTATCAAAGCCAACCACTCAGTGATGATTCAGAGATATGTACGCTTGGTTTTCTAAGCAAATATCAAACTGAAATTGCTATTTGCTCAATTTATGAAACTCAACATCCATTTGCACTCTAAAGGTTGCATCTATGATTGTGTTTGGCTACTGCTTCTAGCGTATAATTACTCCTTGTGTCGCTGTAGCTGATGCTAAAACTGGGATTTGGAAAGAGGAGGGAGTTTAGTTGTTAATTTATATATGTTCTTGCATAGTTTTCTAATTTGGGATATCTGCATGATGATTTTTTTCCAGTTGTCCTTTATGCTTTAGTTGTATGAAGTGTTAGTATAAGTGAAAGTCAGAAGATCAGGACCTTATGGTATACTCAATGATTTGAACAAACTTTGTCTTTAACTAGATTTTGCTATTTCTCTGAATTATTTGTTGAACTGAAACATGACACTTCTTCATATTTACTGCATATTAATTTATTTTTTTTCCTTTCCAATTTGCTTAAATATTTCAGGTAAAAGAAAGTGAGTCTGATCCTTTACTCACTGTTGAAAATGGACCTGATGCTGCCGTTCCAAAAGCCCCAGTGTGGAGCTCAGGCAAAGATTTGCATGCGTGAAATATGCCCTGATCTACGGCATCATATAAACTTTCCAGGATACCATCATACTACAGGGGTTAGTAGATGTGACCCACCTGCTTGTACAATACGAGTCCAGTATTTGAAGCCTGAAAGGACCAAATGTGTTTTCCTATGCATTTTTTTTGCCACGTTTATCAGTTAATAATAAAGAATTTAATTCTTGGCTTGGGCAGTGCCCCAACTTATGATTTTGAATCCACGATCTTCAAAGCAAAAGCTATTCTTCATGCCTTCTATGTACAGTCAAATCATTTTGGCAAATCCAGTACCTGATAACTGAAAGAACCTATGCATTTTTCAGTATGCTACTGCAAGTTAACGGTAATGGACATTGATTCTAGTTCTTGAGGGAAGTTTCCCAAATTATGATTCTAATTCCAGACCTTTGTCCTGCAATGTTAAGGTCGAAGTTCTTCATCTCTTAGCTTCATAAACCCTTGATATTCGCTCTCTCTTATGTATTGAACTGCAAATCTCTTATTTGTTAAAGATTGTACTTTTCATGATTCGCTCGGATGTGTTAAAATTTTTTTATATATAGGCTATCATTAATTATTAATAATTTTGAAGCTTCAAAAGTAGCTAAATAGATTTGATCGATATGAGACGAAAATGTGATTCATATGATGATCCTTTGAATAGGTTAGGTTTTTTTTTCTTTTCTTATACTTGGTATCAGTTTTTTCATTAAAAATATCACCTAAGAGAGAAGAAAGAAAAAGAAATTCTTCTTCTAATTCAAGGATTATTTAACTTTTAAGAATTTTTGTAGTTTTTGTGTGATAGTGCAACCATGTATGAATTTTATTTTATATTAGATGTTCTAATCACATATGTGATCATATGTAGATCTAAGACTCAAATTTTAACCATGTAACTTCATGCATAAGTTGCTGCTGCTCATGCTTTTTCCCTCTTTTTTTTGTTTTTGTTTTTGTTTTTTTTTGGTGGATCATGAATCTTTCTTTTAAGGATGGAATTTTTTATTTAGCTACCTAGATTTTTGGGCTGATCCACCATATACACAGCCAAGGCCATATCCCAGCCACTGCCGGTGACCCGCGAGCAGCCCTTGTGGCGGTCTTCCCTCTCTCCCTTGCCCGTGGACTATAGTGCCAGCTGTGTCTAAGATTGTTTCTCTTCCTCTTTCTCCTTGGGCACCCGAAACCTCCTCCCACGGCCTCACCCAGGCCGACCGGCGACAATTCCAAGGCCGCGCCCTCAAAGATCACCTGAAGCTAGTGAGGTAATCCGCACTCACTCGAAGGCCTAGCTCAGATCAACAAGCCATGGTCCTGCTAGGTGTAGGATTTCTTCCATGATCTTCGCTGTTGCCCGTGACCTAGATCCGTGCGGAAGCGGCGGCGGAGAATTATGGACTTGAGGAAGAGGATGATGATGCCATGTCCCAACTTAAGAATAGGCTTAACTTAGCCATTGCCTGCATTTGGGTCGTTGGCGCGAGCTAACCATAGTCTACATCCGGACAAAAGCCTGTTTTGAGACTGACCCAACCATTGCCTGCATCTAGGCTTTGACCCTAGGTGACGGATGAGTGTGGAATACTTTGGATTCGAGCCATTGGGCTTGAGCTTTAGGCATGGTTCTATCTTGATTATAATACTAGTTGGGGTCATGGCCCAACTTGACATGCAGAGAGAAGTGGTCTACTAGTTTGGACCACAATTAATGCTGTTTATATAATTACATTATTATTTATTATTTAATACATAGTCAGTGGTTTAATTATGCATTAATTATTGCTTATTTCTTAAAATTTATGTGCATGCTATGCATTGCACCGATACTATTTTGATCAATAAAATAAATAAAAATATAAATTTATATTTTTAAATTGATATTATTAAATTTAAAATTTTAAAATTATTATTTCTAAATTAAAATTAAAAAATAGGATAAATAAAATATGTGTGTTAAGTTACAATATTTTTAGATTTCGAAATAAAATTAATTGATTTGAAACTGTTAATCAAAAATAAAAATCGAACATCAATTAATCAGTTGGAAAGATACTACAATGCCACTGCATCAAAGTGAGATGCATAAAAAGTTTCTCAATAAGAGAATTTTAGGTAAGAAAAAATTCACTGCATTAATGCAGGCATGCATACACATGGCATTAAAAGAAAATTAAGCTGAGAACATCTCAGCTTTACTGTATTTTATATTCTACTATGTATACACCTGATGCATGGGAATTGGTTTAATTTTAAGATTAAAATACATTGAAAATTTTTAAATTTAGAAATATATCTATCTATATTTTTTTAGATGATTTAGATTAATATAAAAGATAGTTGTTAAATTTTGAATTAGATGTGTGAAAACTCTCTATGGCAGACAATGGGATCAAGACCCCTTAAATATATGAAATTTGAGAAAAAAGTCAACCTAAGAAAATCTTTCCTAGCTTTTAAAAGCAAAAAAAAGAAAAGAAAAATTAGAGATGGAAGAATAACTCTTCTTTAATTTAGGTTGGTTCTCTTAACACCACCGTCTAAAACTAAACCAAACTTTTCTAATGGACAAGTTATACTACAAGAAAATATTAACAAGTCTCTTTATCGATAACTTTATTTTCAGCTTTTTCAAGTTGGGAAGTAGAAAGAAAAGGAAGCTGAACTGCACAAGGAACGAAAGCCGGAAACGAAGGGATTCTTTTTTCTATAAGCAAGCAGTGGAACAGAAGAATTATGATTCTTTAAAAAGAGAGAGAAATATTGAGAAGATGGACGGTCAGAATATGTGCAAGAAAAATATCTTGAATTATTAAAATGAAAAGGCAGACGGTCACGTCCAAATTGCTTGATTTGGAGAAAAGCAAAAAGGAAAGAATGTGTGAGAAAGGAAGGAAAGCTGGGAATGGATTCAATGCGGTGAGACCTGTGGCAATATTGAAAAAAACCTTTTCTTTCTTTTCTTGAGGAAAAAACACAAAAAAAAAAAAAAAAAAATCTTTCTTTTCCAAGGAAGAAAACACACACACCAAAAAAAAAATGAGTACAAGAAAAGAAGGAAAGCCAAGAATAGATTTAATGCTGTTAAACACATGGCATCATTGGAAAGAACCTTTTTAATTTTTTTACATTATATTAGATTAAATTTTAAAATTTTATTTGATTATAAATTATTTTATATTCTAAGAGTTTAAATGTAGTATCTATTTTTGTTTACTTAAGTTTTTGATTAATATACTCTCATTTTATAGAACATGTGCATAAAATGAAACTATTGTTAAGATCAAGACCTATTATTTAAATATAATGTTTTATATTTTGTAATCCAAAGAGGTACATGTTGGTTAAGTATCTCATATCAAAAGATTACATGCATACATTTGGCTAAATGTGCATATTATTATTGTGAACAATATTGGATATCTCATTTTGAGGGAATTGTATAGGTTGATATGGATGTTTGGCTGCCAAAGTGGTTTATCCATGAAGGCTTATAAAATTTTTTACATATTAGTGTTGCGAGATCTTGAGTTGCAATATACAATGTGTCTACTCAAAAGAGGTTATTATGTATTGTAATTTTGAAATGAACATGAAGTATTGTGTTAGAGGGTACATTATCTTAGAGAATCTATCTTCTTAAAAAAAATAATTTTCTTAAAGGCTAGGGTGTTCTCATGGTTCGCTTTCATGCATACCCAATGGGAAGTTTGTGACAATGCACTAGGACTCTTTGCATATATTTATATATAATCATAAGGCATTATAAAAGATGAAAAGAGCTTGCAAAGTTTATCATAAGGATTGATGATATTGACTTAAATATATATGAGAACGAGCCTCATAAACCAACTGATAAGAGCATTATTGTACAAAAAAAAATTTATAATAAATGAGAAAGGTCAAATTATTTAAGCTTGCATGTATGAAAAGGTATATTTTGAACATTGTATAGGTGAAATAATTGAAACCTGTAATGCCAAAGTTTTTTTTTTGGCTATTGTAGGATAAAGATATTAAGTGCCTAATAAACTTGAAACTAAAAACTTGATAAACTTGAATCTAAAAACTTGATAAGTTTGCAGTTCATCATATCTTCAATTTCTTGTTTATTTAGTTTAACCAAAATCAAAGCTATTGATAATGCTTCAAATAAAGTTAAGAGTTAAAAACTATAATGTTGAAATTGAAGTTGAATTCATAGAGACTAGTAGTTTGAATTTAGAGTTTAGTTTTTAACTTTTCCATATTATTCTTTAAGAGAAATGTAATTTCAATTTCTATTTTGAATAAATAAGAATATTATTTTGATATTGGAAATAGATTTGATTTTTAATTCATAAATGGTTGAAAATTTCTTTTATTTGATGGTTTGAATAAACTATCCTTTACTCCTAATAATAAATATACACTTACTCTAATAAAGAAAAGGTTGTATTAAAAAAGCTTCTAATTAAAGAAAAATCTTCAATATTGTGGCCTAAATGTTCCGATCATATTTCTAAAGAGAGAGTTAAAGACTTATAAATATGATATTTTACTCTCTCTTATTTTTTGAAAATATGGAGATTTCTATTGATTGCATTAAGAGTAAGCTAACCAAGTTTATAAATAAGGATACAACTTATAGTATTGATCTTCTTGGATTATGCACATCGATGTTAGTAGGCTTCTACCCTCTACTTTATGTAGTAACAAATAATTTATTAATTTTATTAATGACTTCTTTTTTTATGGTGATCTCTATTTGATCAAAGAGAAAAATGAAACTTTTGAAAATTTAAGATTTTCAAATTTGATGTTTAAAAACAATTATAGAAGATCATCAAAACTATGAGGTATTATCATAGCAGTGAGTATTATGGCAAACATTATATAATAGGGCAGCAAATATAATCATTTATCAAATACTTACAGGAATACAAAATTATAGCCTAATATACCATGCTTAGTAGTCTTGATCTGAATAGTATTGTTGAGAGGCGTAATCGCCTCTTAAGAATATGATGAAGAGCATAATGAATAGGTCCAACCTTCTTGAGTTTATCTAAGAAAAGGTTATTAAAACTACTTTAAATATAACCAATAGAGTATCTAGCAAGTCTATTCCCAAAACATTTTTTTGAGTTGTGAATAGGAAGAAAACCTAGTTTGAACTTGAACCACTTTTGTATCTAAGGTTATCCTACAAGGTTAGGTTTTATGATCCTTTTGAAAAAAAACTGGACTACCTATTATTGCTTTATTGAGTGCCCAAAACATTATAAGGAATGTAGATTTTATTGCATTAAGACCGTGAAATACATGACAACTAAATTTTAAAGCTTAATGTTACTAATATTGGAAGTTGTTAGCTTTTTGATAAAAAAATTTTAATTGATATGTTGTCATTCTTTTGCCTTTATTATATAAGAGTATTATATTTGTATCTATGATGATAGGATATTGAACATCTAAGGAGATTTATTAGGCAAAGGAGATCCATAGGTATCTATGAGGAGATCCATAGGAATATTATCTTTCATTGTACTTTATTTGCAAGAGATTATTGTAGAAGCACCTTTGAAGAGATCTATTAGGCAAAGGAAATATGTTATTTCATATAACTATAAGAAGGCTTTCTCATCTATTACTTCTAAGAATTCTTTTAGGATTATTATAGTGCCGGTGGCTCACTTTGACCTTGAGCTTCACTATATGAATGTGTACAATAGCTTTCTTGAATAGTCATCTTGAAAAATAAGGTTGATCAGTGCTTGTATACAAGGTTAATGGGAGCATATTCATCTTTCTTGTATTTTATATTGATAATATTTTGCCTTCCAATAGCAATTTTGGTTTGCTATCTAAAACTAAGCAATTATTATCTAAGATTTTGATATAAGAGAGCTTAGTATGTTATCTTTTGTTATTGGTATTGAGATCCATAAGAATAGATCTCATGGTTTGTTAGGACTCTCTTAAAGACCTATATTGATTGTGCGCTGGATAGGTTTAACATGCAAAATTATAAACCTGAAGATATGCCTACTGTAAAAAGTGATAAGTTCAGCTTGAATTAGTGTCTCAAGAGTCATCTTAAGAGAGCATTTATAAAAGATATATCTTATGTTAGTGTAGCTAATAGCATGATGTATACATAGGTCTATACTAAACCAAACATTGCTTTTATAGTAAATGTTCTTGGTAGATATTTATCAAACCTTGGTTTGAAAATATTAGAAATATGCCAAAAATATTATGAGATAAAGAACAAAAGATTTTATGCTAGTTTATAGAAAGATAGATAATTCTGAAATAATTGACTATTCTGATTTAAATTATGCTAGTTGTTCTAACAGTATAAAATTCACTTTATACTCTAATTTTATATTAGCTGGAAGAGCTATATCTTATTAGAGTATTGAAAGACATTCACGGCTTCTTATATGATCGAGGCTAAATTTGTTGCATACTATGGAACTACAATATGGGCTATATGGTTAAAGAATTTTGATTTCAAAACTTAATGCTATTTATTTTATTTCTAAATTACTAAAGATTTAATATAATAATAGTTATGTTGTATTCTTTTCAAAGAACAATAAAATACTAATGAAATTAAACTTAAGAAAACTAAACATCTAATAGTCAGAAAATTAATAAAGGAAGGAGATATTATTGTTAACTATATTGATATAAAAACATGGTCGCTAATTTGTTGACTAAGTGATTAGCCCATTTAGTTATAAAACATGTTGATGTTTTAAGATCTTTTGATGAACTTGGTTAGTGAGAGTTGGTTACATATATATTAAAATCTCACATATTGATTCATTTTATATGTTATATTGGAACCCATTATAGTTTCTGAGTGCATTTATTTGATATATGATGATCATCATTGATTCTATTGATACATATTGCTTTGATATTTATATATACATAATCTTGATATATGACATGTCATGTTGTTAAAATTCTTAAAACTTGGTGTTTGTCTTGAGTATCAGTTATATATGTCTCATTGGTGATACCGTAAAAAAATCTCAAGGCATTTTATTAAAGACATATCAGGCATATTATGGATGACGTTCGGGATTTCTCTAATTTCTTGTTGAAGCATATGTTTTGATGAGAAACCATTTGGAAGATTGATAGTGAAAATAGCACTTATTAGATCACATGTATTGTGTTATTTTCTTGCTACACTACTACATCATGATTTATGTTAGTAAAGGTTATTAGCACTTATAACCATGAATTGGTTCTATGTCAATAAGGAGCATAACAACTGTCATGATTTGATGTTAATAGCTTTCATAAGATGAAATCTTTTCCGAGGTATTGTATCAGAGAACTGAATATTTTTAAAATTATGGCCACATTAAGATTTAGTTATCCAGTCCGAGTATTGTTTTTAAATAAATAAATATTTTTAAAACTCCAACAATGATAATTAATGTTACCCAACCGAGAGAATGTTGAAATTTTTTTATGTCCAGATAATCATTAATTGTTAGTATTTTTGAATTTGTAAAACTGATTAAACAAATTTAGTCCAATTATAAAAGCGGGATCAGCCCACTGCTAGTAAATGTAATCTATATAATTTGAGCTTGAGTGTACCTCTATTAAATAATATGATTAATAATTTGTGTGAGCCTAAAGCCCAATAGTAACTTATGATGAAGTACTTCTCTTGATTGAAAGATTATCTAAGACCTTTTGGCATCTTTATAGTTTTTGCATAATTGTAATTTTATTTTATTATTATTTGGTATTCTAATCACATGTATGCGATCTTAAAATCCCAACAAAATATCCTAATAATCGTTCTTCTAATTGACTTATTATTACGATTATTATGCTTCCCAACAAACCAACTGAAAATTATCTATGCCTAAAAGTTACAATTCTCAATTGAAAAAGAGGATAAAAATAATGATAATAATAATAATAATAATAAAACGTTTTTCACTCTATAGCTGCAAATTCTAGTCTTTCATTTGAGGAGCCATTTGTAAAGGCCATGTGCAACAATATGATATGCTCCCATTCTTTTGAAACATCAGCCTTGGAAGAAGAGCTGCACGGTCGATCCATGCTGCTTATTTCCTAAAAGCACCTTCATTGGTGGTATGCACTTCAACCAAGAAGGCTGACCTCCAAGTCATCCCTCTCCCGGCCCCCGCCCCTCGTCAGCTCCTCCGCCCTCTCCGCCTGCGCCTCCCAATCCGTCCGTGCAACCGCATACAGCATCAGGCTCGCACACGAGGCCTGGGCCGCCACGAGCCCAAGCCACAGCCCAATAAACCCCAGCCCAAGTCTGAATCCCGCCACGGCGGCCACCGGAAGGCCGAGAAGATAAAACGAGCTAAAATTAACGTTTGCCCCTACCGTGGGCCGGGCACTCCCTCTCAGAACCCCGCAGCCCGCCGTCTGTGGGCTGTTCCCGATCTCGCAGAACCCGACGATCGGCAGCGCCGCCTCCGTCAGTGCCAGGATCCTCGCCTCGCTGGTGAACATCCTCCCCCAAAGACCCCTGGCGCCCACCGCGAACACAAATGCTGCGAACCCAAAGACCAGCGCCACCACGAGGCCAATGCCCGCCGCACGCCGTGCCCGGGTCGGCTGGCCTGCGCCCAGCTCCTGGCCCACCCGTGTCGATAGGCCCAAGCTGAGAGACGACGGTATCACGTAAATGAGGCCTGTCGTTTGTATCAAAATGCCCATTGCTGCGACACTGGGCTGGGGTTCGGAGAGAAGGCCACAGAGAATGAGCATCACCTCGTACCACCACCATTCAAGGCACACCGATGCCGCGCTCGGGGCGGCGAGCTTGACAAGGGGTGCGAATCCTTGGAAGCACGCAAGCGAGGCTCCATCCCATGGCTTAAGAGCTTTCTCGGATCGTAGCAGATAGGCTACCAGGCCCGCATTGATGTTAACAGTGTTCAGAGCTGAGGCTAGAGCAACTCCTTTAACCCCCAAGTCAAAGTACGACATCAGGAGCCAGCTGATGGGGATGTGGAGGACGAGAGCCCAGGCAGCACAGAAGGTAAGAGGTGTGGTGAGGCTTTGGGTTCTTAAGAAAATTCTCAGTGGATGGAGGAAGGCTTGGGCTAGGAGGTCTGGGAGGGAGAAGAGGAGGTAATCCTTTGCCGAGGCTAAGATTGCTGGGTCCTGGCCCAGGCGCAGCAGGATGGGCTCCATGTTGATCCAGAGGGCAGCGATGGGTATGGTCGAGAGGACTAGGAGGAGGATGGTCTTTTGGAAAGTCTGGCTGAGGACGGCCAACCGCCTGGCCCCAAACGCCTGGCCACAAATGGGCTCCATACCCATGGCTAGGCCCTTGAGGACAGAGTAGCCGGTGATGTTGGCAAAGGCGATGGCAAGTGATCCTCCGGCGAGCTCGGCATCACCAAGGTGACCCAGGAAGAGCATCGAGATGACCGACCTGGAGTAGAGGAGGAAGCTTGCGATAACTATAGGCCAAACTATTTGGAACAGTGAGATAAGTTCCTCTACTGCCTGCATCAAAATCACCAAAAAAAACCACAATTGTTTAGTAAGCAGAGAATAAGCGAATCCGGAAAAGAGCAACAGGGTGTATTAAAGGACTAGCAGAGTTGGTTTATTGCCATGTATTTCTCCAATCCTTGCCAGCCACACCAATTCTCTCATGCAACAAGATGGGAGAAATTCTTCAGGCGAAGGAAACCGGAACCGTGGCCAAACTCACTGGGGCCCGGATAGGCCATTTGGAGTCCAATGCTGAGCTAGTTTTTACGGTTTTTAAAAATAAGAATTGGAGCCACTGATAAATGAGCAGTGCCAAAAAAGCCAACGCAATGGACCTAGCTTTTATTCGTGGATTGGGCAGTGGACTTAGGAGGTAACGTGCAACTCAAGTGACAGCTTGGAGGTGTCTCTCTTCATGAATCCTACCCGTCCTTGCATCAGCTTTGTAAAACAGGGGACCAGTCGGCAAATAGGAGGACAGCTAGTTGCACTTGACGTGGCAACAGTACTTAGCTAGTTGCACTTAACGTGGCAGCAGTACCTTGAATCTATCTCTACTTTTTAGTCTAGCAAAGGCTGAACCGCAATTTACCTGAGTTGTCCCTGGGTCTGACCATCCAACCGCTTGCGAGCACTGTACACGATAGTTTTTTGTGACGTGCCGGAAGACGCTTAGCTCTTGCATGGGGTCCTTAAAAGGCCCCGAGCCCTGGCACAACTCTCAAAGCCGTAGATAAGGCGTCCATATGCTAAGGAAACATTTATTTCCCTTCCGTAGATAAGGTGTCTATATCCTAAGGAAACATTTATTTCTCCTCTGTAGATAAGGCGTCCATGTCCAAGAATAACCACCACCGATGACTTTTTGCGTGCTCCAGAGCTGGCAAGACGGCTGGCGTCCAAACAATCCACAGGGAGACCTCGGTTACGAGCTTCTGAAACAATAGTTCAGAGCATCTTTATTTCCTGCGTCGTGGTCCTTTCCAACTTGAACTACGTCCCACCCCTGCCAACCCATCCGTCGGAAGCTGAGCAAGACCACAAGAGCGACAAAATGACTCCATGAGAGGAGCCGGACGCAAAAACGCAGACATGGAAACCGTTGAAGAGAGGTGCCGTAAAGACGTGGAATCCATGGCACAAGGACATGTCATCCTAAAATAATATCATGCCTATGTGCAACACCATCCCTTTTTGTTTTCATGCTGGTGTGGCAACACGTGACTTGAAGTGGTTTGCAAAATTCAAACGAACCCCTTGTGATCACGTGTCTATGAGCCAGTGCACCCTTAAATTAAGGGTTCAGCTCCCATATCTTTTTAATTTTATTTTTTCAAAAACAGCCCACACCCAAATGCTTTCACGGCACCATATAATGTCTTTATACCCTTATAGCCCCTTGATTTATTGTTATTTACAGCATCATTCTATAAACGTACAAAAATAACATGAAATTTGCTATAAATTAAAGTCCACAAAATTTTTATATGTGGGCATGAAATTATTTTAGACCTGAGCAAGTTCTATGTGTGATACAAGACACATAACACAATTAGAGTAACCCATTTAATATTTAAGTTGTGTTCGAGCTGGCATGAATATATGACTGATTTTCGATTCATATAACTTGAAATTAGATTTTAGTTTATCTAATATGTATAACATATGTAACCTATCTAATACTAATTCAATCCTAAAACAATTATATATCAACAATCATAACTAAAGCATAAAATTGTACATCAATCCGTTTTCATCTATTGAATCTCGTATAATAATAAAATAATAATTTTGATAGTTAAAAAATTAAAGGATAAAATTAATTTGGATATGTTAATTAGTCAATTCAAGACATGACTTATTTATCTATATATTTAATGTTTTTGATCCAAATCTATATATGCTCAATTCAAATTGGCTAACCTCATATTGAGCTCAAATCATGTTTCTAAACTGGCCACCTTTTGAAACTATCCTGATCTTTCTAGAATTTTTTATATCCAGATTAGCAAAAATTTCAGCTATATATCAAGAAACAAGGTAGTCTTGAGTTTGAAATGCAGAAAACATCACATTCTTGGCACGGACAATTCTATGCCAGGACTGCATGACCGAACATTCAAACTTCTAAACAAAAATAGTCAAATAACATTAACCAAATAATATATTCAACATATCTTAATGACAGAATTTCCGATGGAAAGAGGCACCCCTAAAAAAACCAATGAGAACGAGCTTGTAATAAATATATCATTAATGTGGCTTAATTACAGAATTTCCAATGGAAAGTTGGCCCTCCTTAATAATTATTCAATGAGAAAGTTTAATGAATGCCCCAGCTACCCGATTGACTTCGTAACCATGAAACAATCTCAAACGGTTAAAAGGGAACGTTTATCGGGTGAGGTCAGCCTGGTTCTTCGCAAATACTCTCGCAGAGAATTAATACTGGCAACTTAACGGAACCAAACAAAAGAACTCTTGTTGACGCAGGGGTCCTACCACGAGTGAGCCCCGCATGCGTGTGTCTGCGTTTGAGAAGAGGGTGCATCAAAACTCGACCTTGCTCTCAAGCCCAGCTCAGCAAAGGATGGCAGGTCCGTATAAGACAACTACCAACTGTGCTCAAGGCCTCTTTTGTTGCAGTTGTCACCTCTACTCACTTGCATCTCCCATGATTCTACCTCTAACTTGACCACCATATTTCTTTTTGTAAACAAAAAAAAAAAAAAAAAAATGGAAGAAACAAAGAAAGAAAGAAAGAAGAGTTTGGAAAGAGAGAGATATCGTCCACCATCCCTACCTCTCTCTTTCCTTACGTTTCTCTGACAGATTAATCATAAAGCTAAAGAAAGAAAGAGATGATAATGCATAACATTTTCAGGGAAAACGAAAAGGAAACAAAAACTAGAGAAAGAAAGGAGTTATGGGCATTAGGATTACCTCATTGCCCAAGGATTCATTACCCATCTTCTTCTCCTCTTCTCCGCTCCTCTTTCCTTCGGCATCGCCTCCTCCAGCGAAGCCCCCACCATGCAGTGACTCCTCATTGCGGTGCATCGCGATCTCAAGAAGAGAAGTGCGTGGGAAAAGATGTTAATGGATCTTCTGATGAGACGATAAGAGAGAGGACGAAGGGAAAGCCAACAACAGAAGGAACAAAAAAGAGAGGAGAGGGAGGTGAAACAAAGTGAGTGGATTTTTTATAGGATGATCGAGCGGTGGGATACCACTCCGAACATCAACCTTAACATCTACGACACCTTGCACTGTCTCGTTGAGAGGGAGAAGGACAAAACCAGGAGTGGAGGGGGAGCGCCGGCGAGCAAGCCAGCGAGCGAGCGAGAGAGAGAGAGAGAGAGAGAGAGAGAGAGAGAGAGAGAGAGGCAGGGTGGGGGTGGGGAGTACTGCTTTGGGAAATGGAAATTGGCGAAGGGAACAAAAACCTACAAAACTGCGCTGCCCAAGGGAATATGATCTCCTTATTTATTTTGGTTTTAGACCGAGGAAGCGCATCGCAGTAGACGGCATGGGCGTTGCTTTTCCTCGTGGCGCCGGGTTTGCGTATCTTGGGTTGAAGCAGGGCTAAATCTAGGGTTATCATATGAAGAGAAATGGATATTAAAATAAAATAAATAGCAATTTACTACTTTTCACATTCAATGTACATGGAGGGGTGGCAAAGATAGAGGAAACTTCACTATATGTTAGTGAATACAAAATGACGGAAAATTCCATTACAAGGCCATATGGAAGCTTCAACGAAACATTCAATACAATGCAATGATGTCCTCAAAACCCTAGACAGTAATGCTAATAGTGCTCGTTTCATGCATGCGAAAAGTTCTACAATGTCGTGTTCAGCGATTGATGTAACTCGCAAGAATTGATATGCTATCGTTAGGTACTAGATTGCCAAGCTAGCGTTACTAATGAAGCTTGTTTTGTGTACATAAAAGTTGTCTTGCAACATGGTTTTAGATGATCGATACATCTCACAAGAATTTATATAAAATTTTTACCAAGCCAATGCCAATAAGTCAAGAAACACAGTTATGTTCATTTAACAAGTACTCTAAAGCTTTTTTTTTTTTTTTTTTTCAATTTTTGAAAGTCATTTCAAAAATCTGGTTTGGTGGCTCAACTCTTGTAACTTTGGATGGGCCAAATGTTTGGTCTTCAAACTTCTCTTGCTCTTAGCAGTATTGGAGGTTATTGTTTTTGGGATTTCATAATAGATGTTAAAATTTATGAATATATAAGTGGTCTCTTTCCAACACAACTTCGACATATTTTATCTCCTTTTTTCTTTTCTTAAGTAATAATCATAGATTAACTTTTTCATAATCAAGATTTCTACTTTGTTAATAATATTTCTTTTTTTAACTTAAAACATAGGTAGGAAGTGCGTGCCGCCTGTTTAACTGCAGAATTATTTGTTAATCATCAAAATTACTTGTTAGTAAAACAAAATAATGGATGAGAAAGAAATGATAATTATCAAGAATATAGGTATTATTAATGGTGATTCTCTGTTTTTCAATAGCATAGGGCTTGTTGCTGCATGTTTCTAAGGCCTTCCTTCTTCACAAGTTGCTCTATCATGGTGCAACATAGAAAATGTTGAATCATGAAGTAGTATTTGTGGAAATATTCATTCACTTTTTCATGCTAATATTTGCAATGCAAATAAAGGTTTTATCATTTATCCACATAGTAAATTTTAATTCTAATTGATCATGATACTACAAACCCTCAAATATCTTTCTCTAAAAGGCCACCTATCCCACTTTTGTAGCGGAGAATATCAAAGTAAAGATATGCACCTAATTGAAAACTAAATCTAAAAACTTTTGGTGCGACTTTTTGAAAAAAATAGTTTGATAAGGTTTCCCCCTTCCAATTTTAGGAACTTATAAGAATAACAGTCATACATCCATTATTTTCCCATGCAATTGGTTAATTAGTGTAATACATGAATTCCTCAACGTCATGCCAATTTTTGTCAAAAGAAATGGTACATAGCATAAACTCTTCTTGTAATGACTTTTGATGAGTGGCATCATGACAATATAGCAATTTTTATGATGCATATCAACATACTGAGGTAGAAAAGGTAAATGAATCAGTAACAAAATAGTGACACTGTCACTGATAATTTCAGTTGTTTGGTATTGCAACTAGCTGAAATTTTTATAGAAGAAATGATTGAGTGAAATCAACAGCTTTGGATGAAAAGGCCATTTGAGAAAAATTCAATATAATGATTTTGTAAATTGTCCAATTTGGCAAGTTCCTCTTTGGCTTTTGACAGGCTACTTTGGATGGAGACGTATGTTTGAGTTTTGGCTTGATAAGATGCTTATATACATTATTCTATGTTTAATTAAATGCATATGGTATGAGATTGGTGATTAAAATGTCCCACTTGCTAGATATATTACTTGCATTCATAGCAACGATAGTTGATAGGAACATTTTGTTTCAAGACACATTGGCACAATTAATTGGTAAATAAAATAATGCACAATGGTGTTGTGCTTTAGACATGCTGTCTGTGTTTTCTATCTATGTTTTTTATCTTGCACCTGAAGTTCTTGGTCCAGATCGTTGGAACATTGCCTCAATATAAAAAATATTGATACATTTTTTTAACAGAGAGAGAGAGAGAGAGAGAGACTTAATAAAACCCTTAATTTTCTTGTCTCTTGATTTAGAAACTTCCTTGTATGCATGTCACTTCAAAAATTATCTAAATGCTGGTAGATTATAAAAATGAGTAATATAAATTGCATCATATTGTTTTTGTGAAACATTGTATAATATTTTTAAGCTAGAAGCAAAAAAATTCTTAAATTTTTATTTTGTAACAGCAAATCCAAAATAAAGAAAAAAGATACAATAGAAAAATGAGCCGCTTCCTCCTCTTCCATGATCAAGGATAATGAAATAATTTATCAAAAAAATTTTATAGATCGTATCATATTCATTATGTACCAAGCCCTTTCTTATGAGGTTAAAAATTTATACTATATTTCTTATCCTTGTCCACCAAGTGATTTTTAAATATCTTACTATTATTTGAAAAGATATTAAAATATTTTAGTCTTAATTGATATCCAGTCTTTTAGTAGACCGGACTTTAATGTTAAGTCCTTCTGGATCAATCACTTAATATCTGACTTAAGATCCTTCTCACTATATAATAACAATATGCACACTTATGTTTATGGTATGCAATAAGAGGATAATTGTATACAATATAAAGATAACTTTATGCGATAAGAAATAATTGTATGGAATAAGAAAATAATTATGTATATGTATATGTTTGTTATCTCACTGTACGCAATGAAAAAGTTTAAAAATTAAAAAAAGTTGATATAATAGATTGGATGTTATAAAGTTTAATCCACTAAAAAGTCAAACATCAATTTATCCAATATTTTACTTGATGAAAGTAGGTTGTTCTCTAAATTACCTATTAAATTGGAAGATCCTGTGGATCCGTTTGCTAGATAACAATCTCTAATAGAGAATGAGGTTCTAACCGAAACAAGTCCTGTTTTAATCTAAACAATATGATTCTTTGTTGGAATGTGGTACCAATACTAAAACAATGCACTTTATTCACTTTATTTAAAACCTCTGATAAATGAAATTGGCTAAAGTTTCTCTAGCTTTGCACTAATTAAAAATTGAAAAGAGAAGTGAATACAGAACTAGAGATAGATTCCATAGATGGCATTTTTGGTTTGGCTCTGCATGTAGGCTACTCATAGGTTGGCATTTCTCTAGTGTCGGTGCTTCATTTGATGCCTTTTGATCGAATGGAATAAGTTTTCTCGTCAGTTTGCATCAAGGGCACAAGCTACCGCTAAATCCGGCACACAATTCAGTCACATCAAGCAAGTGCATGTTGGAACTTGGAACTCGACCGATCTCCCATGGAACGGCGTATAATTGGCATTAGCTTTCTTCATCAAAAAGAGAAGACAAGAAAAATACAATCTCCCACCACTTCAAACATAAGGCCGTTCTTGTTTGGCCAGCTTTTGTCATTACACAATATATTATTGTTCCTTCCCTTAGTCTTAGCTGTATTTTATACGGCGCACTACTGCACCAAATGAGGGCGGCATCTCTTTTGCCTTTTAAAATGAGTCCGTACTCCTTGCTACAATATAATACTATTAAAAATACGTAATCGACACTATCCTAGTCGTTAAAATTGTCGTTGTACAAGTTCATATTGTTAGGTTTAACCTTGAGTAAGGCCCAAGCTCATCTACAACACAATAAACTTCATTAATGGGTCAAAATCATATATCTTAAAAATTTAAATAAAAATTAATGGATAGCAAGTGAACTTAAGTTATAAGCATATAATATTTTTTTTTAATTCAATGTGTGACTAAATTTAGGGTATCATAATTTTCTTTCTTATAATGCAATGTCCTTATCGCACGCCACAAGCTAAGCAGAATCTATATTCGAACTAAATTATTAGTGCTGTAAGAATGACTCCACGCCATGGCTATCTTTTTCTCGTGCTCAGCAATTTCTGTATATTCGGATCGATTCTGATACTATTTATAACGTTCCAAACTCCTCTACAGTCCAATTAACTCTATTAGCGAATTAAAATCATAGGTTCAAAAACTCGAGCAAGTTCATGGGTAGCAAATAAATTTAAATTATAAATACTTTTTTTTTTTTTTCAGTTAATGTGGAACTAAATTTAGGTATCACACCTTGCCTTTGATTTTTTTTGGTTGATGGATTTATTTTATTTGCTTTTTATAAGAAATTATTAGTTACTCTTTTGCTGGTTGAGGCTAAAATAATGGTTTCCTTGATAACACTTTCTCCTGCTTGGTTTTGTCAGCTAATGCGTTTTAAATCAAGTAACGTCTTTGTCTTTTGTCTTGGTCCTCTGTTAAACAACTGACTTAAAACTCACTGCTCGTACGACCAGGTGGAGCTACTTCTTGGAATCTCACAGGTCACAATGGTCATCATCAAGTTCATGGCACAGAGGACCTCGATGGCACAGGAGCATGCAGGACTAATAACAAGCAGGTTACTATCATTAATTTGAGGACACCCTTGTTAATTTTTAATAGGATTGGCCCTAAAAGACCCAACCCAAAAATATACAAGTAGGCCTTTGGTCTGGTCCATGTGCATCTTTGCTACCGCAGTGAGCGTTGGCCGTTATCCTGGCAAGCCTCATCCACTCATGTCTGAGCCTGGGCCGTACCCAGCAGCCATTCACCAAACCCTGACGTCTGTGACAGGATTGAGTTTATTTCCACGGCACATAGAACCTTGAGTTACTCACAAATAAAGGAGCATTCGGTGTAAGATGATCCATCTAGGATCATTAGTGATTCATAAAATAATGATGAGATCATTTTATTTGGATGCACTGCGATGATCCTATGCGACAGTGATTCAAAATTACTCATAACTCATGTATTACCTCCTAATGGAATAATCCTCGGAATGATCTTAGACTAAAACCTAAAAGCTAAAATAATTTTTATTTATAATAAATATATTATAATAGCAATAATTTATATATCATAATATATAAAATTATTATATAAAATTATATATTATATCATGATATTATAATATAATATCAATATAATAATATTAAATTATATTATATTAGTAACCTTTCATTTATAATATACTATATAAAATATAACATATGATATTATTATATTATATTATAATTTATTAAATTTTAATTATATTATATCATATTATACTTTATTATATTATGTATATAATAATATAATATAATATTGATTTATATATTATAATATATGATATACTTTAATATATTATATTATATATGTTATAGTAATATAATAGAAAAAATTTGGATGTTTTATGGTTAGTAATCTTGTATTCTCATGGCATACTAAATATGATAATATTAAACCATCAGTAGTCCATAATTATTATTATATATCATATTAAATATGATGATCTTTGGTTATTGAAAATTAAATCATCTTAGAATTAGAATCATAATTATTCTAGATCACCAAAGTGATCCCAAGATGGTCATCTAACGCGTCCTAAATGTATGTCATGTCAAGAATTAGTTTGTGGATGTGAGAGAATAAAGGATCTGGGTTATGCTTAGAAAACTTTTATGATTAATCTCGAGAACATCAACTATAAATATACGCACACTTGTGGAGCCTCACTACCAAACTGGTTCCTAATTTGACATGGCACAAGATGTCCGGTGAAATACCGGGTGCCATGTCAAGTACGATGTTGAATTGGGAGCGAGTTGTAATTGGTTTGGGTGAAGCTGTTTCCATCCTTTTGGCATTGCCGTTGCTAAAAGAACACTGGTTGGCCAGATGAACTAAACATTAGCCCTATTTTAATAATTTTCAGACTGACCAATTGAACGACAAAAAAAATAAAAAAAAGACCGATCACAGTTCACTAGATTGGAAATATTTTGCTTCTAAATTCATCCAAAAAAAAATGTAAGTAAAATACCATGGATGTAATCCAGGTAAGTTTGTCATGAAGCCTCAATACACTTAATGTGCTGAAATGCTAAAAGACTCGCTAAATAAAACTCCCTCATTCCCAGAAAAGCTGGTTAAGTACCTAAATTGGTATACTGAACCGAAGGCCACACTGAAGTAGGCCTTGAACCTAGGTGACCCAATTCCCCCACACCCACTTCCTTACCTCCTTGCATGCGATCGCATGCACAATGCCTTTCTCTTATTCTTTCTTCACCTTTCCTCCTCATCAAGCGCTAGCACCCCTGGTATCACCTCCCATCCTATCCCCATCTGGCGACCACCTCGCCGGCCTTGCCCTTCCTCTTAATCTCTCTCAACTTCTCTCTCTCTTTAATATATATATATATATATATATACATACTTGGTAAGCTAAATCTCTATCAGGCCCTCTATTAAAGGTCTGCTCTCACTAATCCAATCCTAGTATGGATTTTAATTGTGAGCAGTAATTCCATAACAAGTTAGCATACCATTCATATAAGTTTATATTTAAAACTTCATGATAAATTCCATTGATCTACATCCGTAGCATGATGCTCCCAAAAGACTTCAATATTTAGAACCATCTCCAAATAGCAGAAATAATATCTACAAATGATTAGCTTACTCCCTTCATCTAGACTAGATTTCTAGCATGCCTCACTTGTAGAATGAAGAACCTGATCGTCATACCAAAAGCCCTCAATCTTTGAAATTCAAAAACCACATTAACGTTCCATTTAAGAATAATAAACTGAGGTTTGAGTCCAACAAGGCAAAACTTCAAAAGACATGCTCTCTTCTCCTCTAATACAGGGGAACTCCATGGCCATAATCTCTGGCATTGATTTTATACCGATTTCTATATCAGATTCAAACCCTACGCTTTAATACATGACTTTTTCGTTTTTCAAATTAAATACATGGGATCTTATCATTTGCCAAAATAAATAAATAAATTGTTTTAAATTTATTTGAAACCATAAATCCAACATTAATGTACAGAGGGAAGACTCAATTATTTTGTGTAAAAGAAGTTATTTAAGGCCCCGACTTCTGGCTGGAAGTCTGGTTGAGGTTATCTGCAACTCTTCTATCCTTATATTGGTGACTATTATTATTATTATTTTGACTATTATAGCACCATCATCCTCCAGAAATTTAAATTATAATAATAGTATTATAATTTTACTAATAAATTTTGTTAATTATGGATTAACATTAGGGGAAAGTCTAGGTTTGAAATCGATGAAATCCTTCAAAATTGCTTGATTTGGTCAAAAGTAACCATAAAATTGGTTCTTCCATTTATTCAAAATATCTTTCACTAAAGTTTATAATTTTTGGAGCTTGCTTCATTATATAAAGATCTGTGTTTTGCTTGGAATTTTAGATGTTAACTAAACTAAGAGAGTCGTATGAATTTTGACATGATATTTGGACCTATATTGAAGAGCTTAAAAACCTATTTTTTAATGCATAAATTATTTTGTATTTACTAGGTGACAGAGAAGACTGTGTTCGAACAGAAAGACTTTGAGAAATAAGTTGATCTCAAAAATAATTCAGAAAGTTTCGAATTGAAGCAGTCAAATGGGCTCATCCAAATAATACACTAGCCTAGCATCATGTGATTTCATCATTTTACTATATAAATCATTAATATTAATTATTTCAGTCATTTTAACACATGGTGGTCTGCTTGGGCATTTCGTCAAACACCCTCTGCTCGACATCAAAGATAGACTAGGATTCTAGAGGATGCGATTTGCATCGGCGAGGTTGTAGAGGACATACAGAGAGAGAAGGAGACCGATGGAACAAACAAACGAAAAGAGAGTGATTGGCTCGGTCGGATACCAAGAACACAGAGTAGCAGGTTGCTACGGGAGGATCCGAGAGCCCGGCGCTTACCAGCACCTCCAAAAGCTCGCCGACGCGGAGCTCACTGGGGCAAAGAAGGTATTAAAAAAGATCATCAGCAACTGGCTGAAGAGCCGCATCTCCATAGGTTAGAGATTCTTGAACTCCGGCGGGATGCCGTCCTTACCATCGGAGCAAAGAAGGCGCCGTCTCTATCCTTCGATCGAGAATAAGGGCATTTTTGTAATTTTGGTTCAACTCGTTGGACAGGATCAGGTCCGATGGACGGTCGGATCATATTAACGTGGAAAAATAATTCCAAGAGGCTGATTGAAAATTTTTGAATTTTTGAGAACAAAGTGTATATATTTTTAAAATTATAAAATCAACTTTATAAAACACTTATTTAAAATAAATGGCATAATTCATTATATTACTGTTATACTTGATAGTTGATATGATATGATATGATATGCTAATGCTAGTCATTAATAAATCAAAATCTTATTTTTTATTCTTGCCATTTTTTTGTTTTTATATATGTGAAAATTAAATGCATTATTTGTAGGACTTTTAGATATCATTGAATTTCATATACATTTGTGACCATTTATCACTATCATGATTGCAAGAAATATCTCAATCAATACGATATTCGAATGAAATTTTGAATCATGCATTATTAAAAGTGCTCGAAATACTTCTAAAAATTATAAATGTGCGTTAAATGTTTAAAATTCTTGAGCTATTCATAAATGATTAAAGATTTCATAGGTTAATTGAGCTATCTTTTTAAATCGAAGAATGAGATAAATTCATGCTGATAAAATAATTAAATTTATATGACTAATTTGAACTTTCAATCCAATTATGTCTTAAACCCTATTGATAAAGATTGTACATTGACATTTTGATTATCCTATGGCTTACTCCATAAAAATTAAATGCGACACTTTGAATCTGCTCTATAAGATTTAATGTATTATTTTATAATTATTTCATATAATTTAAATGATGTACTTTGAACATGCTCCGTAAAGATTAAATTGGCATCTTGAATCTGCAAAAGTTTAATGCAGCATTGCGAACTTATTTTATAAGATTTAAATATTACTTTGAATCAATTTCACATGGATTAAATGCAGTACTTTGAACGTGCACCATATGAGTTAATTATGGTATAAGCTAATGAGTTGAAGAAAATTATTTTGAAAATTATAATAAAATGCTTATTATAGGTATTTGTATTAAAAACTTTAGTTTTGATAATGGAAATCTTATCTCTATTAATTAAGTTATTCTGTATCATTTATATATAAATTATTTAAAGGTTATTTTGTTATACTTAGATCCCTCCTTTTTGATTATGGTCGTTGGTCACTTGCGAGGCTTTTAACTTATTCCTCTTCTCTCTCTTTTTCGTAGCTCAAGATATCAAAGATAGCCGATAGAGATTAAAAAAATAAGCTTAAAACAAAAACTTAGTTAGACCAGCCTTGCCTTTATAATTCTGTGTAGAATACTCTTTGGTATTGTGATTTTATACAAAATAGTTGGACCTCTTAAAAAAATTTTTAAAATGGTTATGTTGGCTAAATTGTGGTTGCATCTTGATGTTTAACTTGTAGTTGTTTTGGAACTGACTTATGGCTAATTCAAGTTTTAAAAATTTAGCTAGTTTTAAAAATTGTCATCCTTATGGGATTATTATTAGATTGGTTATATTTATTTTTAATAGAAATTTACTCTAATGTTCTCTGAAAATTTGTCAGCTGAGCAAACAATGCAAGCCCAATGCTTCTCTTCTAATTCCAAATTTTAATTGGACATCAAAATTATCTGGAGTTCCTCGTCCAATTTCAAGCCAACACCACATCGTTCATCGTAGTTTAGATCCACCGGACGGTGGAAGCATGGACAAACTTTGAGATTCTCATTCAAGCGAAGGAGCAATCACATTGGACGCTCTCAAAGCCTTCAATGCATCGGGTTCAAAATATTCTTCACCATATTGCACCGTGATATATTTAATTGTACTAGCCCGTATGATGTACGGGCCTTGATTTAATTTAAATTCTAAAAATAAAAAGAAGATAAAAAGTTTCAAATTTGAGAAATACTTTTTTATAAGTCATTTTTATAAATTGATCTATTATTTTATAAAATAATATGAAATACATATTTTTTTTATAATGGCAAGGGAGATTATTTGATTTAAATTTTAAAAATAGAAATAAGATAAAAAGTTTTAAAATTTAGAAATATTTTTCTAGATAAATTTTTTAGATTGATCTATTATCTATAAAATAATATGAAATATATAATTTTTATAATCGCATAGGTACTAATTTGATTTAAATTTAAAATATAAATAAGATAAAAAAAATTTAAATTTTGAAATATTTTTTCATAGAGAAATTTTATAGATTGATTTATTATTCTATAAAATAATATGAAATATATAATTTTTATAATCATAAGGATGCTGATTTGATTTAATTTTAAAAAATAAAAATAATATAAAACTTTTAAAATTTAGATTTGTTTACACTAACTTGATTTAAATTTAAAAATAAGATAAAAAAATTTAAAATTTAGAATTTTTAAGATAAAAGGTTTTAAAATTTAGGAATTTTTATCGATCGAATTTATAAATGGATCTATATTTTTATAAAATAATATGAAATATATAATTTTTATAAAATAATTTTATATTTTATATTTTTATATTATAAAATATTTTTAGAGCTTCAAAATTAGTCTATGCCAAGAATATAGGATGGTGATAGAAATTTCATATCTTGGATAATGCAGCTCACACGAAGAAAGCAAATTTCTTTTGCTTTAATAAGAAGCTAATTCATTTGGTAAGAAAATACGTTGGTAAAAAAATATGCATATTTAAGGATATTAAATGCAAGCAAATCCTTTTGATTTAAGCAAGAAGTGAATCCTGGAACAAAAAAAGTATATATTTAAGGACATTAAACAAAGCTTGATATGTGATAATAATATAGTAAACCTTCTCACGTCTGCTATATTATAAGGTTTATTATTAATTAGATTTTAATGGTTTATGAGCAAATTTTAATTTTCGTCTTCATTGTCCAGCTCATCAAGCCTAGTAAAATCAAGCATTTCAAAAAATTTAAGGTAAAAGTATATTTTTAACCCTTTTAACTTTAGGAGTATTTTATATTTTATTCGCTTTAGTTCATTTTATTAAAAAAAAATTGATGTAGTTCTTCTTTTACTCATATGGCAGGCTTGGGTGGTAGAAGATGCTAAGTTGACATCCTGAATGGAAAAACACAGTGAGAAAGTGTGAACTTTAATTTTTTTATTGTTTCATGCATCATTAAAACACAAAGGAAGGAGAGGAGGTGAGGGAGAAGGGAGGGATTTAGCCGGAGAGGGGGTTATGATAAAGGATGAGGTTGGAGATGGTTGGGATTCTGATAAGTGCTAGAATGATTAGACTAGAGATGAGTTTGAAGTTGAGGTCGAGGGTGCAAATTAGCCGAGGGAGGCAAGGGAGGGGGGACGGGGCTTGAGAGGAAGTTGCAGTTGAGGGTGAGGAAGCGGCTGAGGCTGAAGGAAAGAGAGTGGGGATCAGGTCGATGATACGGTTGAAGAAGAGGGGAACTCGGTGACGGTGGAGAGGCGGCCAACGGTTAGAAAAACGTTAACCAGTGCAAAGAGCCAGCATGGGGGTCATTGAGGTTAAGGATCTAGCTAGGGTGGAGATTACAATAACTTTTCCTTATGTTATCTCCATTGAGCCTGTGCCTAGTTCTACTTGTGCTCAATCGATCGAAGTCATTATGTCCCTCAAACATCAGAAGGAACAACAATAGCGTAAATCCAGCCGTTCCCATCCACACCGCCCTTTTGTACGTCCATTCATTTCTCAATCCGTTTATAGTGTAATTGAACCATCACCACTGAATCAGACTGATCACCATCACTCTCATGTTAAAAGCAGCACAACCGCCAACCAGTGAACGTTCCAATGAGCCATGGGTCTGACCAAAACTACTCCCATAAAATGCTAGGCGAGGGCTTCTCAACATTGTCGACTACCACAAGATTAGAAGCACATGCTCTCAAGGCCTCTTTTGGATGATGCTAGGAGATCTTATGTTTGATAAGATCTTCCATACATATCTTTAAATTCAGAACTACATGAAAATTGAAATTGTTTAAAGAAAGAGAGGCTGCTGGTGAGACAGTTGATCTCTGTGTTCTAAAATAATATAAAACACCTGGTTGCTAGGAGCCTTGTTCTGCTTAAATCATTCCCTTTCCATTATATATTTATTCTCCTCCCACTGCGTTTTTAACACACAACTTTGTTGGGAAGATCTTATCAGTTTCCAAACATCCAAACAGATCTTTGAGGCCATTTTTGATTGATGAGAACTAGGTAGATCACTCACCGCATGCACCACTTCAGCATGCTAGTAAGGTAATTCTTTGCATAGTTAAGTGGCTGCTTCAACACTTGCTGCACTAATATAGAAATTAAACCTGAACCTATTTCGGATTAAAGTAGTACACCTTAAACTAGAGCTATGGGAAGGTGGAGTAGACGAGGGCTTCGAGACTAGCATCAAAGACAAGTGGAAGAAGATGTTCTTCAAGTGGAGAGCATGCTTAAGGATAAAGTGAACAATGGTGAGGTACTCCTCATCAAGGTGATGGCAATATGAATGAGCAACAAATCACATATGGTGACGTTATCATTGGGATTAGAATAGAACAGGGGATCACCTTCATGAAATATAGAGGTGAGAGAGAGAGAGAGAGAGAGAGAGAGCGAGAAGAAGCATAAGAGAGATAGCGAGAGAGGAGAGATGACGTAAGACTTCCATGAGACTTCATGACACCGCTATGGCTCTAATTGTCGAGATTACTGCCCACCTCTAAGCTCTCAACTATGAGCCATAAATGTAAACTTGAGCCAGCCAAAGAGGGTTAAGGTGCGATGCAAGGGTTGAGTGCTGGCTGGAGACTAGTGGATAGCATAAGAAGGAGAAAGTAAAATTAAAATAACTTTTGAGTGGACTGCCATGAAAGCTTTTCTCCATCATATAAGCCTGTCATGCTAGCAAAAGAAATACGACGTCAAATTTTTTTAATGCAAGGATTAAAGTGAAAGAAAAATAAAAGGTTAAGGATATGTTAAAAAAAAAATTTATAGTTTAGAAATCAAAGCCAGGCATCCTTCAAAGTTGAAGAGGTAAAGTTTATTTTATCCAAAAATTTAATTCCGACCAGCCGACGGTGTTTGTCTCGTCTTACATCCTTCACACCCGAGATTCGACTCGACCTGTTCTACACCCAAAAAATTGTCCCAAACTCACACCCGACCCACGGTTTCGAATTGCCGACTCGCAACCTAAAATGGCAACAACCACATGGAGTGGCAGTGCCGTAATTTTTCGTCCAAATCCGGGCTAAACTTTGAACCGACTGTGACTCGGCGCTTAAAACGACCGCCGCCTCCCTTCTCCCCTCCTCCACCGTCGAGCGCCTGCTCTCTCAGTCCATTACCCTCCATTGAACGATCCGCCATGGCTTTCCGCGCGATCGCCGGCAAGAAAACCCCTGCACTCGGGCTATTTTTTGGCCCCCGGGCCGCGGCCTCCCCGGGGCTGGGGTCGGGGCTCCGCTACGCTCGGGGCCTCGTGACCTTCTCGTTGCCGGACCTCCCCTACGACTACGGCGCCCTCGAGCCCGTCATCAGTGGCGAGATCATGAAGCTCCACCACCAGAAGCACCACCAGGCGTACATCACCAACTACAACAAGGCCCTCGAGCAGCTGGAGGAGGCCATGGCCAAGGGGGACTCCTCCAAAGTCGTCCACCTCCAAAGCGCCATCAAGTTCAATGGTGGAGGTCCGTAATCTGCCAGTGTATTCATCATGTTCTGTTAATTTGTTGTTTTTTGGATGGGAATATGGGTTATACGCGAGATCTTTGGATCATTTGATCGGATTTTAGGTTTTTTGATTCAGTTTTCAAGAGTTTCCAGCTCAGAATCGCTTGGTACGTTATAGATTGAGCATTCGTTGCTCGATTTTACGAACTGATATGAGATTCTTCCGCAATTTGAGCTTTTATCTGCTTTTCGTTTCTTTTCTGTTCTTTTTAATGCAGCTGCTTTATTTACTTCATTAGCTATACTATTCTGATCAATGGTTTCGTGTCTCGAACACATATGCAATGAAAGGCAAGCCGATCTGTATAGAAAAGAATGTATGCTTATGATTTGGGATGAATCTCCCGTTGCATCACTATTGGTTTCGCTATATTGCTGTTAGTTTCTGAAGAAATGTCATGATTTCTATTATTATACCTCGTGATGTATCTGCTCCGTAGCAGGGGTGAGTTAATAAGCTCTAGCAGGTAATATTAGACATTTAGACATTTATTTTTTTATCAGGAATTTACCAATTCGCATGGTTTACTTTCTTACCCTTCGATTTGTTGGGATTTTGTTCTAAGATTCACAGTTTGAGTCCCTTTTCAGTGCCATGTAACTGAGAATTGGAAAGATAGAGATTTCTGATGTGTCCTAATCTGAGCTGTTTTAACAAATTTACATTTTGCAGGCCATATCAACCATTCAGTCTTCTGGAAAAATCTCAAGCCTGTTAATGTATGTGTTTTCTCCACCACCCACCGGTTCTGCAATCTCCTCATTTATCAGATTATCTTGCCTTTGGTCTCTGTAATCTTGTTTGTGTTCTTAACAAAAATTCCTGCAGGAGGGTGGCGGTGAGCCTCCACATAGCAACCTTGGTTGGGCCATTGATACGGACTTTGGTTCATTAGAGTTTCTGGTGCAAAAGATGAATTCAGAAGGTGCAGCTTTACAGGGATCTGGATGGGTGGTGAGCTTCTCTAGCCTATTAGAGCATTACTTGTTTTACTTAATTGACATACTGGGTCTACCACTTTGTTTATACTGCTGCCTTATTGTTTATTTACATTGTCTGCTCTCTCATCAGTGGCTCGCTCTGGATAAGGAGATGAAAAAACTGAAGGTTGAAACAACTGCAAATCAGGTAAACTTTGTAAAGTTTATTCACTCATATGATTTGTCTGGACTGAAATTAACTGTGGTACAGATTTTATTGTTGATTATGACCATAGAGTTTTATATGTACTGCTAAATTTGTTTAACAGTGACTAGTGGAAGGTGTTTTCTAAATATAAGCCCAAAGGGGAGTACTTTGAGGTGATTGTTAGAATGAAAATGAGTAGAGAAGGAAGACAAAGGATGCTTTGATATAAATCCCAAATATTGAAAATGAGTTGAATGAATATTGCCTCATATTCACATATTTTATTATGTGTGAATACTTCGCCTATATTTGTCAATATTCCATCATTTTGACCTTTTGTGCGAAACCTTTGCTAGGGGTCATGGGTTGGCTATAGAGTGCGATCCAAAGTTGAACATGCTCAACAAACTGAATAGGTATTACTTCCCATTGTCAATCTGGCTTTGATGGTTTATCCCTCTACAAATTGGTGCCAAATTCCTAGCCAAGATAATTTAGGCAAGAGAAGAGCTTGCCGTGAAACCTATATACCTAGTTGGTTTTAGCGAAAGCACGTTTTATGTAGAAAATTTGTAAACCACCAAGACAAAAAAGGTGAGAGTGTTGTAATTAGTTAGAAATTTGTGAGGGTAATGATGAATAGATGAGGAAGTTGTACTGTGAATACTTAAAACTTGTAAAAGTTTCAAACTGTTGACAAGGTAGATGAATAAGTATAAATACCTACATGATCTTGTAACATGTCACAATGAACAAGATGGAGCCATTCATGATTGATTGATGCTTAACATATTGTTTTAACATCATGAAAATTTTATTCTGAAAATTAGAATATATGATGATGTCTTCTATGCCTCATTTGGTCATAGTCATTTGTTTGTTTGATCAATTTATGCCGTGCAGGCCAATGACATTTGCATAATGACATGTGCATGGTTAGGTTCATTGCTTTGTTTTGAGTCTTGGACTTTGTAATTATATAATGGATGGATATTTAGATAAATCTATAGGATAAATTAGGTGGAGAGTTTTGAAAGTTGCATGGGATTTAATGTTGTTACCATGATCAAATACACAAAAGAAAAAAATGTATGAGCTGTGGAGACCTCCCTTGATGAACCCATATGTTGTTGGAGGGTGGATAGGATATTGGGAGTACTACGTAGGAATAATCATAAGTTGTTACGTGAGCGAGTGATCAAAGCATTAGGAGCCAATGGTTGTGCTTTATTTTTTCACATTCTGTATAATTCTTAAAAATCAGACGAATGATTATTCATTAAAATTGAATTTCATAAAAATAGACTGGTCAGTGAACGAGCCTCCTGCTACTGTAGGATCTAAGAAAAGTCAGATGTATGCAGCTTACCGCATGTGCGAAGACATTATTTTTATGTTTCAAAACCATGACACCTTGGTTACAATGGGCAAATGGCAAGGTCCACCTTCTAAAATTGAATTTCATATATTTTGAAAATAAGAATATATGAAGAATAACAGAATTCCCTTCAAATGATGTTAAAAGTTCTTCAATACTTTTTCATGCAGTGTATATCTGCTATAAGTAACGCTAGAAGAATAAGGCAAATGAAGTTTCTACCATTTAATATCACCCGGATAGATGCTGTGATCATCCACCCACCCCCAAGCCACACACACATATGCACGCATGCAGTTCATGAGAACAAGTGAGCTTGAGGTTCCTGGGAGGCAAATGAAGTTTCTACCATTTAATATCACCTGGATGGATGCTGTGATCATCCCCCTCACCCTCCAAGCCACACACACATTCATGAGAACAAAGTGAGCTTGAGGTTCCTGGGCCACTGATTTGGGCAAAAAGTTTCTTGGGACTTGGGATATCCCGACAATGATACATATAATCATTTTTCTCTGATATTTTTCCCTTTTGTTGTATTTTCCTATTAAAAGTATGCCAATTTATTTTCTGGTTTGCGACCAGGTCCGGGTCTGGTGCACTTACATTTTTTTTCCATTCTAATTTAAAATTCATGTGCGATAAGGTTTTGGTGATCTGGTTTATCTCATTCAGATCCCAAAATCAATAGCTTCTTTGGCTGGACCATGGCTGCATGTCTGTAATTGACACAACTAGTCAAACCTTTTGGTTCAGTTATAGGTATTATATATCTGGAATCACCTCTTCATTTACTTCACAATTGCTTGTTCATATGAAATGTAGATCCATTCAAGGAATCATCTTTAACATGCAGAAATATACATATTTGTTGGAATTCTAGCTTATTTCCTAAGCTTAAGTCACTCAACTTTCTTTTCTATCCAGTTTGTTGATATCGTATTATTTCATCACCATATGCAAAAAATGGTGGCTAACTAATGCTTTGCACAGGATCCACTAGTGACCAAAGGAGCAAATTTGGTTCCTTTGCTTGGTATAGATGTGTGGGAACATGCATACTACCTGCAGGTAAATAATGTGCCTTCTGAATTTTTGCTTATAAATGGCATTAGTGTGAGTTTTTTTTTTTTCATGAATGTGTGTGGTTTGTAGGTGCATGTGCAAGTGTGCACACTCATAACTATGTTATGAGCTGGAGAATTTTTTATTTCTTTTAAAAAAAGAAAACAAAGAAGCCTAGGAGAAGTTGAGAAATGATCTATATTGCAGGAATGCAATAGACTCTAATAACTAATAGTTTATGGAAGGAAATGATGGTAGAACTTAGCTATTGGATCGACCTTATTGTTTTAACAAAGGACTATCTCATCAAGCTAGCATCTTGAATTGGCATTTGATCGACCTTCTTGTTTTAACAAAGGACTATCTTGTCAAGCTAGTATCTTGAATTGGCGTTTGACCAAGATTGCAATGATGGAATATAATTTGCTGCAACAAATCGGTTTATAGTCCTGCCCCTGATTTAGTCATGGTTAGAAAGGAACCACTAAACTTGCAGTCCAGATTCCTAAACATGATCGTGATCCTCAAACTGAGTTAGGATTGGGTTTGAAGCTGAACCCAACCAGAAGATCAGACTGGAGTGAAAATATTTAAAAGTTAGGTTTAGCTCACAGAATGTACCTCATCATATATATAATACAATCCCAATAACAGAATAGTTTGGGTATGAGTCCATTTTTTTGTCTTATGCTATACGAGACAGGCTAAAATGGACCCATTATCACAATGTTTCAGAGTTGGAGGTGAATGGTGAAAAACATACCACACACCCTTCCAATATTGCAAGTCAGAGAGTAAAGGGGACGAAGAGAAGCATTTTGTTCTTTAGGGGATGAAGAGAAGCATTTTGTTCTTTCTTCCCATCTAGTAAGAAGGCTATAATGAGATTGCTAATAAGCTTGTGCCCATGTCAACTCATGCTGTATGTGTAACAACAACAAGAACCTCATCATCAGCACGCAAGCCTTTTCCTATCAAATGTGCAGTTTGTGGGCAAAACTACAAGATTTTAGGCAAGAACAGAGCAGATTTTATAGCCCGGAATACCAAGTTAATATTAAAAGTTATTTGTTATTTCAATGTGGTGCCAACTTGGCTTGTCAAAAAATTCTTATTCATTAGATATTAGTTTTTATGAATCACCAACTAGCGTAGGGCATGATAATATTGCATAAGAATGTCTTGAAGAAAAATGGCAATATATGGTCATAAGTTGAGAAGTATTCTAGTTTTCTATACAACTCTTTTGTAAAGTAAGTATTGCTGCAAGTCGAACGACTTGTCGGATGTTTTTTCAGTTCTTTTGACCCTTCTTATGTACATCGAGGCAGATCTGTGCGGAGACATAGCATTCTGTTCTTGTTCTTGATGTTCTGTTGCACGTCATAATATATACAATGATATGTATGGGTCAACGTTTTGGGAACTCGATTTTAGTTTTGGTCAAGCCAAATGAGTGTTGATATTGGTTGTTTTCACAGTTGAATTTTTTTTGAAAAAAAGAAGTTAAAAAAGAGTTGAGAAAATGCTATAGATTTTCAAAGTATCTATCTATACTGCTAATGTAAGAGGAGAGAGAAAAATATTAAAAAAACAGAGATAAATCAAAAATTCTAGAAATAAAGGATTTTTGAATTAAATAAGGAAATTCCAGAAGAATGTAGCTTTGGTAACTCCCTCTCTTTCTCTGTTGGTTTTATCTTAATTTTATTTTTCTCATTTGCATCTCTTATACCTTCTGCTTGTATTATATTATTTGTAATCTTTAAGCATTATGTACCATTCAAATGATCCAAACTTCTTGAATACTGCTAAAAAATATTAATATAAAACCTCAAAAAAAAGAGAGAATATTGTTGCAACAACAAATTTTTAGAATATTTTACAAAAATATATCTAAGGCCTGCTAGATATACGAGCATATGAGGCCATGCAGTCTCGAAAATATGCTAAAGTTCTTTGACTGCTCAAATAAGTTAATGATGACCTGCTAAATAAATGGACTGAAGATCTCACTTAAGCCACTGGTTGATACACTTTCATGATCTCTTGTTCATGGTTGCTCCACCCACAATACCCCTACCACTGGTCTTGTATTGCTTCCAGCCAACATGGCACAACCCCTTTGCTGCCTCCAATGGTTGCATCCACCACAGTGGCAACACCAACCCAACCCTCCTCCAACTCAATAGGGAAGGCAGATGAAAGAGGAGCCGTAGGGGTGGATTGCGTGGAATGACATTGGCAGTCACAAAGGGAGAATCCTGTTAGTGGGATGGAGAAGCTGCTTTTGACTGTGCTAGAGCAGGCTGTAAGGGTTGCCAATGATGGTAAAGCCCTTCCTTGCTGTTGAAGTTCCAAGGGCAACTGGAGGCAGCAAATGCCAGTATGAACTCCCTGCACATGTTGTAGGCCATTGTCGCTAGTGGATTGGAGCAAGGTTAGGCAGTTTGGAGAAGCAACCAAAGGGGGTGGCAAAAGGGCTGCATTATTTCAAATGGAAGGGGTATAGAACCAGTTGTAGGTGGTGTCAAGGGTGAAGCAACAGGGAATGGATTTGAAGGTGAATAGTGAACATACTAGCTGATGGCAAGGTGAGATCTTCATCAATGAGGAAATTGTTTGCCTAGGCATCATTGACAGGTTTGGGTAGTCAAAGGACTTTAGTAAATTTTGAATACCATGTGGCCTCCAATGCATGTATACCGGCTTCTCTTGCCTACACGCATAACTATATCTATTTTCTATGTTTCAGTTATTTTCTAACTCTTCATAAATTCTAAGCAAGGTTTATTGCATCTAGGGGTGACAATTGATTGGACCAGATATCGGTTAAGTCAAATACAAGATAGGTTAATAATTTGTCAACTCGTGCGGGTTAAAAATCTAAAGTTAAAGCTAACAATTTTATTAAAGGCAACCTAATTCAACCTACAATAGGTTGAGTCAAGTTAAACAAACTAAACAGGTTAAGCATTGCCACCCTTAATTACATCTTAGTTATGTAAATTTAGAACATTAATATACCTTGAACCCAAGATCTTGTTTTAACATGCACCAATGATTCTCATGAAATTCCTAAATGCTTAAAATTATTGATTTTATAACTTGTGAGCAAGCAAAACTTATGTATGCTTGTGCTGGCTGGAATCACCTAGCTTGGCTGAAGCTCAAGGCAGTTTCTATTCGTGTTTTTGGCTGAAACTTGGACACAACATTAAACCTTGTGGGTGGAACAAGGCTACAATATTCTCGCGTGCATTTGCCTGTTGACTGAATTCATATCTTGCTTGCCTTGAAGGGATGCCATGCGTGATCTATGTCTGGAATTTGTTGTCGTGACCTTCTGGCATGTTTGCTGACAATTTAGCTACATGGAGTTTTCTTGCAATATCTTGATAGATCTTGAAAGTGATGCCAGTGTGCTCCTCAGTCTTCTATGTATCGTGCGCTGAACTGTCTTTTCATTTGGTGCAGTACAAAAATGTGAGACCGGATTATCTGAAGAACATATGGAAGGTCATTAACTGGAAATATGCCAGCGAAGTCTATGACATAGAGACTGCCTCTGCCTAACGTTCATGTTTTGTTCTGTAACATGAGCTTTCATGTGTTCTTCCCTGTTGTGTTTACCATGAAGACTTCTGTACCGAATAAGATGGGCCTCACCCGGTGACAATGCTTGTTTATGCTTGTTTACTTTATCTGCGGCAGTATCACATGTTTACACCATTGGTCTTTGCATTCAAACTGTTTCTAGCTACTAGAACAGCCATTCAGGTCATTGGTCAATTTGGCAGCTTGTGCCTGTTAATTTCAAGATTTTATACCATTATCTCTCTCTCTCTCTCTCTCTCTCTCTCTCTCGCGAGATATTCTGGCTTGGGCTCAAGTTTGCTAAACCTGATTGTTCCAATATTTCAGCCAAACTGTATTATGGTTTTCGCCCATGATGGTTATTAACAGGCCTCAGGAGTGTAGCAGTCGGTCCCCGAGTAGGTGTGTAGCATCTGTTTACCAGATTAAATATGGTAAGTTGAACCATTGAAATTCATCATCAGGGATGCAATCCAATCTCCCGTTTATTGAACATGGTGATAGTTGTTGTTATTTTATCATTTTCTTTATTTATTCCTTCTTCATTTTGAGCATGCCACCTTGTTTGAGGTGCGACTTGATGTTGGGCGGGGTGGGTGGTGGGTGTTGTGGGGTGGGTGGTGGGTGGTGAAACTTCAAATGAGCCAGACTAAAGCAATGCTCCATATGAAGCTAAAAAAAAACTAGAAAAGAAGGTCAGGTTACGTAAACGATGGGAGATACAAGATGAACCAAATGAAGGGGACCATCGGTTATACATCAAACTAGCACACTGTAAAACATATATAAAAAGGTAGATAAACAATCCTACACCACGAAGAAAAAAAGAGCTGTGGCTGAATGATGTGCAAAAAAATGAAAGATATTTTTTGTTTTAGTTAGGATGCAGTAATTGAAAACTTCACCTATATTTTATATATAATCAGTTCTAAGCTCAGATAAAAGAAGGATAGCTGCAATAAGTTCATAGTTAACATAAAATTATACTCATATCCCATGAATACAAATTTATACCAAATTTTGGAAACGATGGAAAGTATACAATGATTAGCTAAGGCATTTTATGTAAGCGATACATTATATCACCATCTAATAGAAGGTAAGCAAAGGTTTAAATACTTTAATAGATGAATATGGGTAAAAAAATTAGTCCAGAAAAATATGACTATGGATTTATTGATAAAAAATAATAATAATAGAGGTAATAATTACAATAAAAATAAGGAGAATTGATATACTTGCCTTCCATGACATCTTCACTTCTACCACTCTCAATGCACAAGATGAGTTTATTAATATTATTGATACTTATGCTTCTTAAGTAGAATTAAATAATGTTACAAAGCAATAAAACATGGATGAAATAATTCAAGAAATTCTTAATAAAGAAAAGATACTTATTGAAGAAAATCTAAATAGTTATGTGGAAAAATATAATATATGCTTTGAAAAGATATATAAAGATTATAATTTCAAATGAAATGAGGAAGAAGATGCTATTTAAGAGTTTGCAATTATATGTGGTCTAATATTAGCTAACACATGCTCTAAAAAAGGCTCAATAACTTTTAAAAGGAAATATAATGCTAATCAAAAAAATTTGTTCCTTACTAGAAAAATTAATCAAGTTTTGCATATAGAGAATATAAGGTTATGCTAGGTGAAAATTTAATCACCCAACATAAATTAACAGTTATATATGTATATACTTGAAAATGATGAAAAAGAGAACTCGAAGACTAGATGGTAGAATCTGAAAAGGGAAATAAATAATTTTTTAAAGTAAAATGTTAAAGGTAGAAAAATGAGGAATAAATGAGAATATCAATACTATATAAGAAAAGAGGAAAATAGTATTAGAAAAGTAGCTAAAGAGGTTTAAGAAAACCAAAGAAAGAAGGATTATATATAAAAAACCTTAGTAGTAAAATTAAAAAAAATTAATTAATGATTAAGACTAAAAGAAAGTGTTATAGCTAACTATTTAAATGTCGGAATACATAAGTGTATTAAAACAATATGATGGCTCAAAAAGAAGGTTAGAAGATAATTTTACAAGTTGCTAGGTACAATATATAAGAAAAGTTATATCACAACTTAAAAACTAAGATTAATGAGAAATATATATATAAGATTATAAGGCTAAGAGAAAGAAAAAAATATAGTTATGACTCAAATTAAATGTTTCAAAAGTGAAGATCAAAAAGTTTTATTTAAGGATAACGACATTAAAGAAAAATGAAGAGATTACTTTAATAAATTATTAAATGATATTTATGTAGATAATTTAAGATCTTACTATTTTAATTGAGGATGGAAATATAAAGTGTACTCATAGAATTAGAATATTTGAAATAAAGAAGTTTATAGAAAAGATAAAAATAGAAAAAATAATAAAAATCTAATAAAATTTTTATGAAGATTTAGAAGTGTTTAGATGGTATAAGAATAACTTAGGTCTTATTTGGATTGGTCATTGAGATTGTTATTTACCAATACCTATGTGAGATAACTATTGGCCAACAAATAATCTAAATAGGCTCTTAATTGACTCACAAGTCATCCATCAAATCACAAAAGTCCCATTGGAGGTAACACTTCGCCATCATCTTATTCACACCACAATGCTTGACCACGCATTTGTCTCCCTTTCAGTGAAGCCTCAACCTCTCCAAAGGGTTGGAAAGGATGAGGCTCCAATAGCTCTCAAAAGCATGATTCTTTAGTTAAAAATGAAAAATAAGAAATAAAAATAAAGCATTAAATTTCAAATAAATTGATTATAAAACACTTGTAAATTATAGCCAAGTTAAACTTGACTACACGTAAGCCTCAAATGCGATTATCTTTTTTATCCTTGGATTTACATGGATTTCAAAGTCATCTTATTTTTTTCACCTTTGAAATTTGTGATTCTAATGAATTTAAAGATAGAAAGAGCAATTAAATCTGAACTTAGTTACACATGAGTATAATCTAAATCCAGCTCAATTATAACCTTACAATTCTATCTCTTTGTTGAACAAAGAGCTGACGATGCAAACTATGAGCTGATGGTACAATGAAACAAAACGTATATGAAAAAAGATACCTCTATATTTATATCCGTCAAAAAAATTTATAGACATACCTAACCGATTTATACCTGCTATGAGTTTAACATATGTACCTATAAAAATTATGTAATATCTATGCCTATCCCGTACCTATACCCACTCCCTATTGGTCACCTATTCTTGATTCCATTTCATTCATATTTTTTTCCCTTTAAATTTTAATTTTAGGCCTAAGCATAAAGTAATTATGAACTACTTTTATATATATATATATATATATATTTAATTATAGGTTCAACAAATGAATCAGATTAAAAGAAATTATGATGTAATATCTTTATATCCAATCCATCCCAACTCATGAAGAATATTGCCACATGTCCCCGTATGTACCTATATTCTTTTTTTATATTTATTTATTTATTTATTTGGCCTTTATGCTTGCTTCAAATGAAGTGAAGGAAACGAGCCAATGGATCTCAGAAAATTACCATTACTGCCACCAATGGCAGGGAGAGCCAAAAAAGATAGTGTTTTGAAATGACACAGCTTTTCCAGTAATTACAAGAAATCCATCACCCTTCACTTGCATCTAGGTTTTCTAGAGGACCATCTAAAGTGTTTATTCTGCAAAGAATATGTACATCAAATGATAGTAAAATGCACCATATAACTCACCAGATGGTTGACGGATGCTAGGAAGAGAAGGGAAAGTCCTGGTTATAACAATGCTTATAAATATAAAAGTACAGTGTCACTGCAAATCACCTAATAACATGTTTGATTTCAAATCAAAGAGGCAATAAAAATCTGCTGGTTAAAGTGAAGCACAACCTAAACTATCATCAGACCGTAAATTTAGCATGGTTTTAAAAGATTTTGCTCTATACACATTAATTAATCTTCAGTCAAAAAATTATTTTAGCTTGGTCATGTTAAGCAATGTCTTCTCTTTAATATTCTTCCCATGGTTGCATTTATTTATTAAAGAGAACACAATTGGTTGATGAAATGAAAATCAGAAAAAGTTTATGACCTAATCAGCATGCTTGAAACTTTGTTAGCAACTTAGCATTTGTGTTGACCTATGGAACAAAATCACATTGTTGTTCAAAAAATCTTGTGTTTGATGCATGGTTGAACCTTCAAAATTATCATTACAATAAAGGCGATCATGGCGTTGTTTGACAATGGCTGGATCACCATTCCGATTGTCCGGTCCTCTTAGTTTGGCAAAATGACTCCAGGCATTTGGCAATCAAAAGGTTTTCAAAATTCGTCAAAAAGATTGTTCAACCTCCAAAGTTTTTCTCACAAACAGAAGATCATTCAACCTTTGCCGCCACTCCTCCAGGCATACTGCTTTCTGCAACAGTTTCCCTCACAAACCTGGAAAAATGTTTACTGTTTTAGAATATATATATATATACACACACACACAAAAACTGTTGCTGGAAATAGAAAAATTTCAGTTAATATCAGCAAGCCCTTGATAATCTGCAGTTGACTGCAGTATCAATGAAAATCTCCCATTGTTCTCCAAAGATATGCAATGAGAACATGTCATTAGTTATAACAACATGAACTTGTCACACATAACAGACCAAAAAACATTACCTCGCAAGCTTGTCTTGAGATGATTGCAAGACATAAATTGCAAGAATAAAGGAGAGAAGGAGACCTGCTTCCAAAATCCATAAAGAAGTTGAAAAAAAAGAGGTTAGATTATAAATAGTTGCATTTCATATGATATAATGAGGTGCATCCAAAATCTTTCTATGCATTTTAACAATACTAATGAATGGTTCATGATTCTTACTGCTATTTTTTCCCACTCCTATTTCAATGGTACTGATGAATGGTTAGGTCAACCCTTGGCAAAATGCAGATGTCATAGGAAAGGCAAAATATTTATACACAGAATTTTTTTTACGTAAAACAAATTTTGGCTCAAGGACACCATAGCATTTGGTCGACTTCTCCAAACAATAACAGCCATATCTTCAAATAAACCTAATATGACCCAAGTAACCCAACTATTTGACCTCATAATTTCAGCTGCAGTTTGAATGAACAAGGAAGCTGGTATGCTATATAATTTAAGACAATTATTCCCATCTATAAATTTTCATCCGCAGCATGTATTCAGTTTTGTATTTAATTTTTCTAAGTTAACAATGGATACTGTATCAACATCTCTCTTACAAAATCTTATATATTGTTGCAAGTTGGATTTTGCAAAATCTGAACCAAAATAGCATGCTACGAATATGATGCATCTATAAGAAAGCTAATCTTGAAGTTTGAGAAAAACCTAGGATCAATCTTCACTTTGACATCACTTGTGGAGAACTACTGGAAATGCACATTCTAAATGACTGGTATTCTAAGTCAAGGATCCACATGATTGTGTAAAAGTTCTGGAAGTCTTTTACCCACGCTTCAGGTGGACAAAATGGAAGGTACCAATGAAATTAGTGCTGAAGTATATTGCATGCCATTTAACTTCTGAATCCACAACATCGATCACAATCCACCCCTCTTAAAAACACATGAAAATTAGATCACCAGAATTTTGGATGTTTCTAAACCACAAACTAAATCAAAACATTGTAGCATGCCTTGAACATTTTTGAGGCCACATGATGCATAGAAAACATCTCTTTTTGGTCTCTAAGCATATTTGGTGATGTAAATCATGTTTCAACGGTATGAATTTTCAACTTTAATCTTTCATCATTGATTTTACACTGATAGGATTAAGGCTTCAATCCTATTGGTAAGATAGTATAGATACATACATAGTATAGATATGTACATACATATGTATAGATACATCATAGTATAGATAGTAAAAACACACACACACATAGTATAGATACATCATACATATGTGTGTATATCATAATTGTAACATGGAAAATCACTCACCAGGAGGTAAAATGAGCAACATACCTGATCCAAACATTACATAAAATCCCCCTGACACATCTATCTCTGAGCGCTCCTCCCTGTCATCAAATGCTTAGCTTGATATCAATCCATATTCAGATAAAATCAACCCGTAGATACATTTCCAGAAATTGCGTACACACCATACTTTGAACATAACCTACTGGATTTCACTTATGCATAGTTCAGTGAAACAAAACAGCTATGCAAGAACAATTTTACAGGATGATGTCTGAATGAGAGGTCATGAGCATCCATTTTTTTAAAAAAAAGGCCACTACAACCGCTATAGCGTTTTCAGCCCACAACCATGACACTAAACTTCACTGCAATGCCACATAGTTCTTGGGTATCTCACACCTGGTATATCAGGCAGAAACCTACCACAACGGATGCTATGATACAGGCTCAAGGCGAGCACTTTATTCCATAGCAGGTTTGACCTATTTCCAGATGGATTGGTACAGCAAGTATATATCAAATCAGCCAGTTCAGTAGTTCGTTTAAAACAAGGCCAGGCTACTTCTTTTGTGACCTAGCCAAATGGAAAGAATAAGAGCATGTGAAAGCAGGAGAAAGAGAGGGGAAAAGGTTTGCCCAATATTTGCTGTCCCGTATGAAACCACCAAGTTTGGTCATAAGAATTCAGAGGCTCAATAAAAGAGAATTTTTTAACAAAATTAGTCCTCAAGGGAGTTAGGAAGGGAAGCAGAAGGGAGAACTTTTTTAAACCACAAACTACAGAGCAGTAGTAAAGTCACTGGCACAAAAGTCATGAAATTTGCCTATGGTACAATAGTACTCATGCTGAGGGCTGACAGCCAAGTGAACTGTGGATTTCTGACATACATAGCATTGGATTACAAGCTAACAAAGCCAACAAGATAGCCAGAAACAGAACCAGATTGAGCAGTAAAATAAATGACACCATGGATAACAGGAGGCAGGCCACCTATATAAGCCATGAACAAGGACAATGGCAAATATGATTAGCTGCAATGATCTCAAGATGATAGGTCTGTTGTGGACATAAAGCACTAGAGAAAATTTTGTGAGAAACAGAACTGGCTGGTCTTGAAGTTGTGCTCTTACTCAAAGCAATAGAGACAGAATCTGAAATTGTAAGATAACAAAGATCAAATGAAGGCATGGCAGTTAAATAGATTGCTGTAATGTCCCTTAAATATTAAAATTACAAGCACCAAATATGAAGAAAACATGTTCAACAAAGAGAACCTGTACCCAAGAGGTAGATTAAAGGGCACAGAAAAAAATTCCAATGCACCAAGGCAAACAAGGAACAATAAAATTTTTAAGGGAAAAGAATCTAATAAGAAATTCAAGGACATCAAATAACAGATTAAAAATTACAGCATCCACCAATTCAGTCAGCAAATGATCCTTGTTAAGGTATATGCCTCCAGGGAATAATATAAGAATCATGACAGACAAGTGAAAACAAATTACTGGTATCAATTAACATGAGTATGAAATTCCTAAGTAGAGAAAGAAGACAAAACCTGAGTGAGATATAAAACAGGAATGTGCATGAGCAGATTGAAAAGAACCCAATATCCTATGAAAATCCAGTCAAGCAACAATAGAGAAAACAAGGCAGGGACTCATGAGAAAAATTATATGTCAAGAAATTGAATTTAAGTTTTATTATAAAGACCACAGCTAAGTAAAGATGGGCAAGTGATATAAAATATCAAATAAAAAATAATGTGAGATTGCAAAGGGACAAAAAATTCCACCATTACCAAAAAAAGTGTCGTTTTTGCAATATGACAAACTATTAAGCAAGTAAACCCCTAAATGAAGCCCCACATGCATAACAAGGAAGACAACTAGCCAAAAGGGACTAAAACTAATTAACAGTGGCCTGATATTATGAGCTATAAATATCATTATTCATGAAAGAATATTTTTGGTTGAATATTAAAGCAAACTATAGCAAAAAAATTTAAGGCTTCTCAATATCTAATGCATGAGAGGAAGAAAAAAATGCATGAATAGAGCATAAACAGATCCTTTTCAAAATAAAATACTGACTTGAATCCAAATACGCCACAATTGTGAGCATTGGATGGTATAAACAACCTAAACGAAAATTAAAGCTAAAATGAACCGATCTATATATCATTAAAACAACTACAAAACCACATCAAATTTTTGGGATGATATTGAAGCTAAAATGGAACATACTCCAACTAAGCGAGGGAGGAAGGTGAGCAGGGAAAGAGCAAAGAAAATGTTCAATGTTCACAACCATTTTGATGCATTGGATCTCTTCAAATGAAGGCATACAGTCTTGCCAAGGTAATGACAAAATCATTAAGATGATGATATCTGGTTATAGAAAAATTATTCAAAATGGCAGATTCCAGCTGCGATCAATAATTTGTGTCAATAGATTGCCCTCAACTAAAGCTTCAAAAGGAATATTGATGACCCAGTCAAACTTCAACAGCATTATTCTGATAGAAAAATTGTTTATGTCAGACTTGAGATAGCCGATAGCAGTATCGGAATAACTAGGAAGGCACAACTGAGTTCAACATGTAATGATGGTTCTGAATTCTCTCATACAAGTTACAAATAGTCAGCTTATCTTTGAGGTCAGAGTCAAAAACTAAATCTTCCAGCTCCAAGATTAACACATTTTTGGATGAAAGAGATGCAATAAGTAACTAGCATTTGGATATTTGAGGCAAATAAAGATTCGCACTTTAAGTTAACCAATCAATGTCAAGCAAGCATGTAACTCATTTAAATTCCAGCAATGTAATTCATATACAAACTGATAATGAAAGAAAGAGATTAAACACAGTGAATCACATATATCCTGTTATATAAACATATTATGATATTTGATCGACTCAGTAACAACTGATAAATGACATCAAACTCTAAAATAACCACAATTAAAAATATTTTGATTTTATATCAGTAATTGTATTAGTCACTGCAAGCAGCATAATTATGATATATCTACATTGATAAGCTTATCATACTAACCATGTATATCTGACAAGTACATGCTTTGGCCAATGATTGGGATCCCAAAAGTTCTTGCGTATGTCTTGGTGAGCCTCAATATCTGATCAGAGCAACAAGGAATGCTTTCAAATACCAAACGGCAACTTTAGAAAAATAAAGTCATTACAAACACCTTTTTAAGAAACATATTTTAGTCTTCAAAGGGTTCAGCTGACAGAATTAAATTATCACAGAAAACGAATTATTCATCTTTTGAATGTGGTTAAAAAATTCATAATACTAAACATAATTATCCATTGTTTCTCAAGCTAGACACATGCAAAAAACAATCTAAAGGATAATAACTGAATGAGTTCAATCATCGACACTTAAAGAATGGATGTTATGTTACATAAAACTGGTATGAATAATATTGCTTAATTCTTTTCCCCTTCAAAGGCCTCGAGAATGGATACTCCTCTTTTGATGTCTAAGAGAGAGGACATAGAGGCAAATCTCATAAAATAGAGAAGGTCCTGGGCACAAGTCACTCAGGAGTGGCAGCAATATCCATGGGAAACTAAGAAAGCTTCCAATGAGGAGATTGCACATCTCCAATAGATATTTATAGAGGCAATGGTTTTTACTGAGGAATATGACGGTGCTTCCAAATGATGGGCATAATCCTTAACAAGTAAGCTCATCGGTAATGGTCTTCTCCTAGATTTTCTTTTCAAGAACTAAGGTCTGATGGAAAACATCAACTGACTTCACCATCATCCCCAGCTCTGCTAGCCACTTGTTGTTTCACTTCTAAACACCAGCTGATAGGGATCGGGCAACATCCAATGGAACATGGGTGATGGCTGGTCAAGTTTTGGCTCTGGAACACTAGAGACCCAACTTTCCCTTCATAATTGATACCATTCGGCCTTGCCTTGGTGTGGGTTCAGTTTCTTGACCTCCTGGAAGAGCAAGGGGACAGTAAGATCACATCAAGTATAGTTGTTGCCGCTAGTACTCTCCATTCATTGATGACTAGATAGAGAAGGTTATTAGAGAGTGTTATGCTAGGGCATGTGTTCAAGTAGATATGAGGTGAAAAAAGTGCACTCTTTTGATCTGATTTGAGATACAAGAAAAATACATCTTTCTTAATAAGCTATATTTGTAATATTTTTTTAAGTCTATCATATTTATTGGACTTTTGATTATGCGATGGATCATCCTATACACAATTATTTCCTTTATCCTATAAAAAAAGCTAAAAATTAAAAAATAAAGGAATAGAACACCAAAAATTTTGTTATCTGAAAAAAAAGGAAAGACATCAAGAGACTACAGATTTCAGGTGAAAAAAAGGATTTCAGATGAAAAAAAAGGACTCTTTCCATTGAGTTAATCGGCTAAATATATTACTGTTATGACCTTTTAGCCTTTTTCTATTATGTGTTATAAATGTTGCTTATATAAATTATTTTATTATTTATTTAAAAAATATGCACCTTATTTTGCTCAAGCGCACGCCTTTGCTTTTCACATTGTGCCTAGGCTCCCATATTATATCTCGAATCCATGGCGATATGGTACGATACGATATGCCCGATACAGGACAATATGCATCGATATGGTATACCAGGTAGTATTAAGGGTTCTGATGGGCCAGGGTTTGAGTAAGGAGAATTTAGGCAGTGACTCCATAGGTGAGCCAAAAGGTTTAACTCTAATCAGAGCCAAGTGGAGGGATTAGCCAAGCAAAGGCAAACTTAAGTTCGCAGAGGGTTAACGAAAGATCCTATCAAAGCACAACACTTGTCCCACCCACTACCATCAATAATGTTGGTCTTAGTATTGGATCCCACTACATAGCTTTTCCAAGGCAAGAGGATGATGAGGATGAAGATCGTCTTCAACTGATGGAAACTATTGACATGTGCCACATGGAATATCCGAAAGACTCAAGCAGGTAAGCAAGAAAAGTGAAAGAGATCACACACCAGTTCTTCCTCATGCTCTAAGCCTAAGCTACTGATCATAAAAGAGTTGGGTGAGTCAAATGGTCAAGCAATAAAGGAAGCTAGCTAGGATACGTTGCCCACCCTGATGGCCGATTGATAAAAAAATTGCATGTTTATGGTCGAGCCTAAGCCCTAATTAACCAACTCAAACAACAAGCTCTGGGCATTTGCAATAGAACAAGCATGACTCTGACAAGAGGAGGGCAATTAAGATGACGAAAACAATTGAAATATGACATTAGATTGATGAAATGCTAGCATTTACACAGATTAAGATCATATGCAGTCAAATTATATGTATCAGCATTATATATCAAATGTATCCCAATGTTAGAAGCAACAATATACACAGGAAGGTTTCAAGACCTATTCAACTATTCTTCACCATCCCTCCAGTTTCACAGTACAAGCAATGGTTAATTGATTGAATAAACTACAAGTATGAATCACAATGACAATGAAAGGTCAAGGATAAACAATATGCAGCACACCACAACAATATTGATGCTTTAAAATATTGTTGCTTTGTTTACCAAATCAAGAGCAAAGACAACACTAGAAATATGGAGCTCCAGAAAAACTTACAACAAGGAAGCACCTAAATTCAGATCTACAAATTTGAGTATCACTTTTTTTTGCTTCTAAATGCATGGCATAATGATTTTGAGAAAGGGAGAAATCAATAAGATTGTCAATGATCATAAAATTGAAGGTTGATTTTGATAAAATATTTGTAGCAAAGAGCATGTACCAAGGCCTATCATAACGATCCGAACAGTCCTATACTAACCGTATCATACCATACTAGTAAAGTACCAATATGGTAAAATAAGGTTTGATTAAATATATGGGCCAAACCAGTTGTACCAATCTGAGCCGAAAGGGACAGACCGCTTGAGAGTGAGAATAAGTATTGAGAGCTTATCTTGGTACAAGATGTGCATCATGCCATACCAATTGTATCATACCAACAACATATAGATACAATTCCTAATACCAGTTTTGTATACATTGGCATGCACATAAGTTAAATAAAAGTGTTAGGAAGTAGCTATGGAATAGAGCACAAGATTCAAAATTGAACGCCTTGGGTAGAAGATTCTAGCCACTTACAATTCGCAAATAAGGATTCAATAACACCAACACCAAATTGTTAGGTCATATTTTGAAGGTTGCATTTGTACAATTTTGAGGAAGAAAAATTTCTTGTAAAGGATTTTTTGGTGAGCTATAAAGTAACTGTTTAATCATCTCCCTTGAACTCTAGCCATCTTATTTATAAATCTTGACAAAAATACAAGTTTATCTTTTGAGCCAACAATAATGCGAAATTTTAAAGACATAGAATAAGCAGCCAATATTTTTTGAACCACAATATTCCTTCAAACTTTTTAAGTAAACAAGCATTAGAAGTTCAATAATCCAAATGTTGCACACATGAAACGATAACAGAAAAAATAAGAGAAAGAGATGGTATTTGCATACAATGATGAGGCATATCTACAACTTTGGCCGTGACGCCATGCAAATCATTCCCAGAGTACCTCTGTAGTATGTTAGATTGCAAAAGTTACTCCTTTCATCCCACATAAAACAATTAAAGATCTTATGTATATATTCATTGATTATGTAACTAAAATAGAAATATATAAGTAGGAAAAATTGAAAGAAGTATGAAGGGTAAGTAATAGGTATAGCTAGATCAAACAAATGCTTGATACAAGTCACACTCTTACCAGATGGAAATCAATAATTGGAACTTCAGAGCTTTTGCGGTTTATAACAAAAAGCCATGGAACATGAAATTTCTCATGACCAACTTGAAAAGATCTGCAAATTGATCATCTTATGTGAAAAACTTCAAACTAAATGGACCTTAAAAATAACAGGCACATCGATAAAGATGAAGCCAAGCTCAAATACTTCACCAAGAATAACAAGAAAATATATGTCTGCTAGTTTCTTCTTTTGGAGGGAAAAAAGTGTAATGCAACAATAATTCATGAAAAGCTATTTGTTCCACATCAAAAGCATAAAAAACACAATTGGGAAAGAGTAGCACATTGTGAAACACACTAGTACAAAAGTAAGCAAAGAAAAGGATATATATATATATATATATATATATATATATATATATATAGAGAGAGAGAGAGAGAGAGAGAGAGAGAGAGAGAGGTAGACTTGGCTACATTCGAATGTAGCGAAGTTTAAATCCAATCACCTCCACTACCCTTTGATCCACATAATTCACAGATCCCAAAGATAAAAAGGATAAAAAAGGTGGGGTGGCTTCAGAATCCGTATAAGTCCAAGGTTGAGAGAGGTAACTGGATCCTGTACTTGACTACATTCGAATGTAGCCAAATATATATATATATATATATATATAAAGAGAGAGAAAGAGAGGTAAACTTAACTACATTCAAATGTAGCCAATTTTAGATCTGATCACCTCCATCTTTGAATCCATATGATTCACAGATCCCAAAAATGAAAAAGGTGAGGTGACTCTCAGATCCGTGTGGATTTAAAGGTGAGGAAGGTGATCGGATCCTAAACTAATGTACCCAAGTCTATATATATATATATATAACACAGAAGCATGTTGAAAAATGACAATAAATAAAAAGCACTGCTACCAATCACCCACTAATTATCACTGCTCAATTCACCCGAGATTTGGCAATCAAGGATTGGTGCCAAAGACGGCGGAAGTGGTGGTTAGTCAGGCCCCATCTACACTCAGGTAATCATTGGCTTCCACATCCCCTGGTGAACTGATTGGTGATCATTAGTGTGTGATCCATAGCTTTTCCATCAATAAATTGTTATACTAACAAATATGGATTCAAGGTTGGTCTTAATTTGGGACCTATGGTCAACCAATAGTTTGAAACTACAGATATAAATCAGTCTAAGTCAAGCAGAGTGCAGGTTGGATTTAAGTATGCTGACCAACAACATATACAGAAGCATCATTTGATCCTTAAACTGTTAATCCAACTAGATTTTTTTCATAAAATTTAAATTTCCCCAGGATAGTTCATAAAACTTCATTTTATTTTCTGTCACAGACATAATCAAATAACCCTATCAATGTACCATTACTTTTCCCTTATAATCTAGTCAAAAACTTGATCTAGTAAGTAACATCCATTATTTCGTTTCTATAACAAAGTGCTTCTGTAACATAAAAAACTCGCATAAGTTTCAGTGGAGCACAAGATGACTCCCAAGCTCACCACCCACCGCTAGAACCCACATTCACCATTGCGGCATCATATTCTAACCAATCATACAATACTTATGCAAGGAAAAACCAGGAAGAAAACATTGCAAAGCATGCGTTCATGGTGGGCATTGTGGAGATAACAATCATGGACAGAAGGGATGTGGAATATTGACAATCGACCTTGAAGACAAAGTTTACTTGGCGGAAGCCGATACAAAAAGCAGTGCCGCTATAGAATGATTTAGTTGATTTAAAAAAAAGAGGTGCTTGGCGCGGCGGGGGGGGGGCGGGGGGGAGGGGGGGGGGGCGGGGGATGTGCGGGGGAGTTGATGGGAATTTGCAATCCCTGAGAAAATCATACAAAAATATTTACTAGGATAACCTTGTCCAAACAAATCCATTAATTACTGTCACCAACAAACCTTAACCAATCCTCCATCAGTCATTCCAAGGAAATTGCTAAAAGATGAAATCATCCCAAGTTTTTGGATGCAAAATTACGCAACATATGAGACTGAATATTTCCAAGTAGTTCCGCTTTTAACCCAATAAGTAAACTAGATTACTAGTTATATATTTAGATGAAGCAAAATTTATTGGCAAAGAAGCTAGTTGCAACTATTTCTCATTTGGAAAACATATTCATGTCGCCCCATGCACTACGATAAATAGACAATAGTTTTTTGAGTTGAAGTAAGAAAAACAATTATAAAAGAGCTAGGAATTCAATTGAGGTTGAAAATAAGAAGTTATATTATGTCAATGACATTGCACTGTGTTACAACAAACACAAAAGGCACAGATAATCATATGACTTTAAAAATAACAAGAATAGCATTATTAGAATCAAGGTTGGCAGACCTAAACCGAACCGACCAAAAACTGATTCAAAAATAGCATTTGTTTCAGTTCTGCCTATGAACCAGTCTGAACCCTGCTGAATCTCCCAGCTCAGATGTGGGATGGCTTGAAGGTTGGCTAAGTAGGATGTGGGCTCTTATGAGTTTATTTAAAAAGAGAGAAAAGCTGAAAACCTTTCGTGAGCTCTCGTCCTCTCTTATTTATAGTCAAAACCCTTTAAATAATTCTATTTACTTAAAATTTCTCATAAAAATAAGGAAATTACTCCATTTATATTAAATAAAAAAAAATTAAAAAAATAAATTCCTTAAAAATAAAAGGTCAACTCTTCCTCTCAAGAATAAATTTAGAAAATTTCAAAAAATTTCAGTTGACCAAATATTAAGTTAGAGTACTTTTATTTCAGATAAAAATTGCAAAAAATTAATTTAACTTAAAAGTGATGAAAAAATAAAATACTAAAAAAGTTATCTTAAAATATAATTTATAAGGCTTTAATCAAACTTATAGGATTTCTCGACTTAGACAGAATCACAGTAATAATAGTGAACCTCACACTGATATATGTTGACTTTATTCACAGCTCATCAAAATAATAAAATTAAACTTACAATAAAATTCTAAAGTTAAAAAGTATTCCTTAAAGTCCATATTATAATGTGTCATTCGACTGGAGGTTAAGGTGTTACATCCTCCCCTATTAAAAGAAAAACACCCAAAACTCCATTCTACTGACGTTATAATTTAAACAAAAAGAAAAATATTTTAACCTTAAAATTTTATGGCAAATTTAATTTTATTATTTTGATGATCTGTGTATCAAGTCGACATAAATTAATGTGAGGTTTACTTTTCCTATGATTCTGTCTAAGTTTACAAACCCTATAAGTTTGACAAAGTATTAGTCAAAGCCTTACAAATTATATTTTAAAATATTTTTTATTATTTTCTCATTATTTCTAAATTAAATTAATTTTTTGAGATTTTTATCCAGATTGAAAGAATCCTAACTTGATATTTGCTAAACCATGATTTTCTAAAATTCTCTAAATTTATTCTTGAGAGGAAGAATTCACTTTTTATTTTCACGGAATTTAATTTTTTTTTGATATTTTTGTTGAATTCAAATGGAAGCTATTTTCCTTATTTTCATTAGAAATTTTAAGTAAATAGAAAGGAAAAAAAAAAAAAGAGAAGAGAAAGGATGGTATTTATTTAAATGATTTTAAATGTAAATAAAAGAGGAGAGAAGATGAGAGCTCATGGGAGGCTTTCATTTTCGTATACCACATAAAAAAAAAAATTAAAAACTATGAAAAAAAGAAAAAAAATTGGCTCAAGCCATCGATATGCTAATCAAACCAGTTCAGTATTGATACCCAGTTCCACCAACTTTGAAATTTACGTATTATTGCATCACCTAAAATTGCCTATCTAATTCACCTCATTAGAGATCCCATCAGTAGCATATAGGGATAATGATAAATTGTCAAGTCATGGGTGGTTTTTAAAAGCACTAAATGGAATTGACAATTACTATCATCCCTGTGGCGATTGCACTTGGACACGGTAAAAAGAACAATGACAAATTGAGGATGCACTCTTGAATGTGTTCAAGGACATTAGGCAAAGGGTTGAGTTGCAATCCGCCATACGTGATTCACTTATTCACACAAAACAGCATGCTTTGCAGGCTTTAAACTATGAAATCTAGGTATTACTATTTACTCATAAAATGGCTATAATATTGCATGGTTGCATAATTTTAATGCAATAATCTATTGCCTATATCTCATTTTAGAGACCGATTAGGGAAAGAATGAATCTATCTATATTCAAGGACACCATGTTGTCCTATAACAAGGCAAGGCAATATTATCATGCAGACAAAGTTCAAATCAAAAAGATATCTTTCTTGTAACATAGCTCTTTGTTGCTCATATTCATTTGGCCCTTCTTGAACTAGAAGACTGCTGAGTGCATTAATATTTATAGCAGGAAGCCAGAAGCTTCCAATTATTCAAAACTTATAAATACCTTACATCAAAGTTCCTCTACATCTCATCTTTGAATAATTCCAGGAAAAGAAAGATAACTTCATTTCCTAGCTTATGAGGCGAATATCTTTCTTTTAAAGGAAAACCATCCAGGATCCTCAATTCATCCCATTTGAATAAAAATGGTACACCTTTTAGCATATTAAGGGGACGATTCCTAGTGGCCTGGAAGTAACTTAGCAATCACATAACTGAATACACTCGGAACTGAATGGTCTTAGCATGCAGGAAGAAGGTTTATAAGAAACTGATAATGCATTCACGTGCTTGTTTTTAATTCAATCTTCCTCAGAAGTTTTATCTCTTTCATGTTAATACGTGCCACGTTAACCTCAACAAATCATACAAAAATTCATATAGCTGATCAATTCTTGCATAGAAACCCTAAATTGACTAACAAAAAAAAAAGAGTATTCAAATGACCCTTTGGCAAATTAAGAAAAACACGAAAAATCAAATAAACTTACATCTTGTAAGGATCGGCACCAGTGAAACCAGTAGGTTTCGGTATTGGAATCGACACCTATGCACAAAATCAAAAGAAAAATATAACAAACAAAGAGCAAAATCATGAAAAAGAAAAACCCTAAAACAAAACTAAAGATCCTACCTCCCGATTAACGGCAAAAATAGGGCAATGGCGGCCAATAACATCGTTCCAGACGGTTCTTGACTGAGATTCCCCAAATTACGTCAGATCGAATCAGATCAAGAAAGAACGGATCCACATAAAACTAGGGTTTCGGTTCGAGTTTTTACCCCGTGGTACTGCCCCGCCTTGCTCATCGGAACGATGTCTCCCGGCCTGTAAGCAAGCGAGATCGAAAGTAGAGACGAGATCCAGAAGAAGAGGAGTAGGCAAAGAACCGGAAAAGCTCTGCGACCTCCAGCCATGGCCGAGGCCCGGACCCGAGCTTCGACGGCGAGGAAGTGGTTGAACCAGCGTCTGAGACCCGAAACTCTCGGCTATATAATCCGACTTGCGATCACCGTCGGAAAGAGTAGGCACTAGATCATTTAGCACGAATCGTAAAGCACGGGCATGCGCTGCCTCCGCTGGTTCACGTGTCGCGATTTGACTGGTGCGAGTCCCCTCAGGAAACCGTGAGACTGACGAGCTTGGGGCGGAGAGGGGAAAGGAAAAAACAATTAAAAAAAAGGTCAAAGTCACATGACGTCAGGGCAGTTCGGAAGGTTGCGGTCCCTTATCGAGGCCGACAAAAAGGCGTCGAAGCTCCCGGTACGGCTCGATACGAATGCCCTCCGCCGCAGCCTTAGAAGTTTCTTTTTCCAAATTGCCCCTTCTTCGCTCTCTGATGCTATGTGGCCCAAACTGGTGCCCGAGAACAACAGCCCCAGGCCAGCTCAGTCTCCGGCTCGCACTGCATGACCGGCTCTCCTCAACCATTGTGATGCAACCTCGTGAACTCCGCTTCTCATTTTTCAGTTTCCTTCAATATTGAAAAATTATAACTGAGGACGGTAATAAATTAAGTCTGTTCCATTTTTAGCATGTGCATTCAAGGAAAGTTATCCCAATTTTTTCTTCGCCTTAATATTTCTTAATATCAAACTAGAATCCCTAATATAGATGGTGATGGATTGTGCAATGATTGAGCAACCTTGGGTTGAGATATAGATGCCAGCGAAAACCATTCGAACTATTTAAGAAACACGTTACCAATTTAATTAATAGATAGTCTACTTTCTTTTATAAACTCATCTAATAAATGTATTAGATAAAATCAAGCTAGTTAAATAGACTTTAAGCAGGGTAAATAGTTCAAACGGGTCAAATACATCTTGAATGATTTGGTTATAATTGCATTAAGGTGCCTTATTTATGAAATAAGATGAATGAATATGGACACATTAAGTTTCTAAATTTGAACCCTATCTATCTAGTAAAAGATTTAAGTTGGCATAATCCAATTCATAAAAAAATTTATTTTTGTACCAAATTTAAATCTAATTATATCAGGTTGGTTTGCTTGCAATTTATGTTGATGAATGAGACATAAATTATATTCTCTATTTGCATATGTTATAAAAATTTTTCATCAAAAATCTCTTTTCGAATTCTATGCTTTTGAACTTAGAATATAATCTACCATCAGCTACCCCTCCTTTTTATCATTTTTATGCAAAGGATATGTATTTTGCATAGTAGTGCTGATATGTGAAATATTTATGCCATCCAAATTTTTGAGTTTATGCATAATGGTGTTATAGGGCTCAAGTATGGTACATAAAAAATCAATGTTTGCATCTTATGGCTTAAGGGAATTGATGTATTTTATAGGACTTGTTTGATAAGTGATGGGGTTGATGCCGTCATGGGATGAATGGTAAAAGAGTCTTAATTTTTTTTCTTTATTTTGGAAAGAAAGGGGTTAATTAGTGGATTGATTCTTAAGGCGTATCAACGCTAGGCAACTCAAATGGAAAGAACATAATTAATTCTTATCCATATATTATTTATTTTTATTGAAATCAATGCATAATTTATTAGTCTTGTAATTCATTCATGATATATGAAAAATGAATTCTAATAAAAGCATAAAAAAAAAAAAAACATTCAAGAACCGTGACAATGGTGCAATGTTAACCTTACTCGAGATAAATTGTAGGGAGCGTGATTGGTATGGTTGTTGTTTTGTGGTTTTATTACTTATTCATTCTTGCTTCCGCTTTTAAAAGCAATTAAGTTCTTGTATCTGAAGTTTTAAAGGCTTTAGAAATAATTAAAAAAAAATGATAGATTTTTACCGTTCGCATGGTTCGGCCAGGCTGGTTTTTGTCTAAGCATTTGATATAAAAGCAGAGACAGACGACGCAACCCACACTCCATAAAAAGCAGGTATATCAGCCGTGGAGAACGACAGCTTGCGGGGCCCACCCCTCACTGTAACTCTTGTGGGAATCTTCCTCGTTTCGGCGGCTCTCTCCTCCCCCGAGGTTTCCGTTTCTATTTATTTCGTGTCTATCGCTTGGGGCAGTTTGGTCATTGCACGGAAGTTTGGTAGCTATCGTACTTTTGAATTCTGGAGTTAAAAAGGATTAAATGGGTGGTTTCCTGCCAGAGATTACACCCGGGCGCCAGCAAGTGTCGTTTTGCGCGGCGGTCCAAAAAGTGGAAGTGATGAATGAGAATAACAGCCCGTTCTGGGTTGGGCGGGTTCGTGGCAAGGGGAGGTTGATTAGTAACGTGCTTCCAAGTTTTAAATGAATTATGACAATGAGATATAATTGTAGCAGTGAATCAATGCGATTTTCTTCTTTTGACTGTGTAAATCAATGTGAATTCCGGATGCATTTAATTGGACTAAAAATAGTATGTTTTCATCGAATAAAAAAATAGAATGCATTTTTACTCAGACAATAAAAGATAAAGACATGCAACAACTTTTTGTTAGCTAACCATGCCATCCGGAATTGTTCGTCAAACCAAACAAGTGAAGTTCTACATTGAGAACTTTTGCCTAATTTAAGGGTTTCAATAATCTATATAAAGAAAAAGATCAAAAATAGTTCTTAAAAGTTGTAAGCCCTTAGAAACCATCAAAGAACTTGTAAATAAGCATGTATTTGTAAAAAAAAAAAAAATAGAATCATTCCAATAATGAATAGTTCATCAGAAAAGCAAGCATAAATTCTCATACGATAATTTGGTACATAACTTATTGTTTCTTAGTTCATCTCACTAGAAAGACCTTTTTCGACCTACCCTAAACATGAGGCTCTGCAACCATCAATAATAAAATTAACAATTAGTTTCTAATGCAATCAAATACTATTTTCCATTGTTTTAACTCATCACAATATTTTGTTTGAGCACATCACAAGTTTCTTAACATGGTTATCATTCTAAACCAAGCTTCAACATTGCTTGAGATAAAATCATATCAAAGCAAATAATTCATGAACTTCCTCTTAACACTATGAAAAAAGATATAGCAAATAAGATGGCAGGCATATGATGTTTGGTGATGTCAATTTTATAAAAACCTCAGAGAGGTAAGTTCTTATACACTTGCATTATGAAAATTCTAATGTTAACAAAGTTTTGAATTAGCATATTTAAAAAGTTCCCACTCATCCATATAGTGCCTTGATTCAATTGAAAAGCATCACATGCTATAAATCGCAGGTGGAAACTTCATTGAAATAAATAAAAAGAGAAATATGAATAGTCGGTCACTGTTTTTTTTTTTTAACCAATTATCTATGAGACCTGTCGACTTCATAATGCAACAATGCTTTACAATGTGTTTAATTAAACCATGTCATTAACTATATATCGTCTTAATCATGTAGAGAATATGTTCGATGTGATGTTTTCATAATAATTCTAGAGTCAAATTTCTTGCCTTGACTTAATGTAAAGGCGATTGTACATCAGTTGATCTTTTCTAAGTATCTTGATATCTTGAATAACTTAGGTTAGTATATTAGGGTTTTCAATTAAGAAGTAGATCATGCTAAATTAGCCACACTTTAACGACTAGTACTAAAAATACGAAGGCAAACTTGCCACGTATTGGATGTTTTCGATTCATTTTAAAGCTTATAAGATATGATCATTAAAAAGTGTACCGATATATTGATTCGATGCTTGTACTTATTAACATATTTATTGGACATGTGTAGCTCAACCGATAGTACCAAAACCTTCAAAAGCTGTTGTTTCTTAATAAGATTCGATCGCAAAAAAATCAAACAACATTGCAAAGGTCATTGAAAGAGCTTTATTAAATTGAGCTTATGAGATTCGAAAAAAAAAAAAAATCAAATCTAAAGAGCATGGATATAAGGCTATCCTACTCTCCATTTTTTTCCTAATTTTGGTCAAATATCAAATTTCCTTCCTGCAACACATATAACTAGGGTTTTTTTTTTTTTTTTCTTTTATTTTTTTGGATAATATTTTGCCTTCTCAAAATTTTCTTTTTAAAAATTTCATTCTAGTCCTCGGGGGAATCACCGCGGATATGCCTCACATGAACGCAAGGGTTGATGAGGTCGGGGACCCAGGGGGCGGGTGCAACTGAGATGCGAGGACCGCGGTCTTCACAGCCTATGTTCCAGTCCTCCCCTGGGCGACTCCCCTATATAAACCCAGGAGGTGAGGAGGGTGGGGGTTCATGCCTCCCTAGGAGAGAGGAGAGAGAGAACGGGAGAATAGCCCAGTAAAAGAGCCAAAAAAAAAAAAAAAAAAAAAAAAAGTGTGAAGCGCCTCCCATGTTTTCCCTTCGATAGCCTCTCACCAAATTTATCAGAGTGAGCGAGAGCTCTGAGAGAAGAGAGAGCAAGAGAGAGCGAGAGAGATAGAGAGAGATTGGGGTTCCTCGCGACGGGGATTTTCCCGAGAAGGACCTCGGATCGGAGCCCAAACGCCGAAACTTCCCTTCGTTGAGCTTCATTCCTCCATTTTCTCCTAGAAAATTATCCATCTTTGGTCATCTTCTCGCCTCCCTTCGCCCATTTCTCGTCCACTGACGCCGGAAACCGCTCGGTTTTCTTCCATCTAGTTTTTCTCAGGCGCGGCTCCGATCGACGTGTTTGAGCTTTTCACTCTAAAACCCCTCGCATTTCCCCTCCTCGGCCGGCTCCTTGTTCGGTCCGAGGATCGGGTGTCCGAAAAGTCTCGTGTTTTGGACATTTTTCTCTTCTTGCAGTAGAATTCCTCACCATGTGCGACCTCGAGGCCTTTCCGCCGCTCAAAAGCAGCGTGGAGAGGCAGCGCGGTAGATCGGAGCAGGCGTCGACTTCGTCGCCGTTCCCGTACCGCCGCATGGCAGGAATCAGTGCTGCGAGTTGGGAAAAAGCGGAAGAGAAGGCAGAGGAGATTATAAGGTGCATTCAGCCGACCGAGGAAGCCGAAAATAAAAGGTCGTCTGTGATACGACATTTGCAGAAGCTGATAAAGACTAAAACTGATTGCAAGGTGATTCGTCGCCTCTCATTTGATTACCATATGCTTTATTTATTTATTTATTACTTTGCTAGTTGATATTTGATTTTTTTTTTTTTTTTTGTGATGTACCAGTTTTGTGACACTTTGATTTCTTTTTTAAATAATGTTGATGGTGGTGTTTACTCTGTTGGTGTCTTATGATTTAATCTGTTCCTATCTTATTATCTAGTTTTAAACAATTCTCTCATTTGATTACTTTATGTTCTTTTCTACTGCTTATCTATATTTAACATTTGATTATTTCCTTTCTTTTGATATACTAGTTTTGTTACACTTTGATTTCTTTTTTCAATAATCTAGATCATGGAGTTTGTTCTGTTGATGTTTTATTACAGTCTGCTCTTGTCTTATTTTATAGTTATAAACAATGCATGCAACTCTCTATCTTTCTCTCTTTCTCTCTGTGTGTGTGTCATGTGTTTCTTAAGATTCTATTGTATTACCTGGCTTGCAAAAAAGGCATCATAAGGTAACTGGTGCATGAGGCTCCTACTTTTGCAAGGTTTGAGGAGGGCCAAGTATACACAGCCTTACCCCTTTATATTTTGATCCCAAGTCACAGTAGAGCAGCATCACTATTGTGCCAAAGCTGAATCTTGCAAAGAGGGCATCATCTTTCCACAAAATCAAAAGGATATGCTTGCAATTTGTTTTTAACCTTCTAGTTTATGTTTTATTCATATCCTCCTTTTTAGTTGGGATTTTCCTATATATTGCAGAGATTTGTTTTGAATTTCAAGAATCATATATTCATATATCCAATGACATTCTATAAAGTATGTGATCATAGATTTTATATGTATGTATCTGTCTAAACATGCATAGACTAGAATTTTAATTTTGTATATGTTTGTTTGGTTCAATTTTCTGTGACATGTTTCATAATCTTGATTCAAAACACATCAACAAGCAAGACATGATATATTGGTCTATTTTGTGCATCAAGTTACTCTCTCTCTCTCTCTCTCTCTCTCTCTCTCTCTCTCTCACGCACGCACGCACGCACACACGCATGCACGCATGTGTGTGCATGCTCTGCTGTGCCTTCCTCCCTTTTTACAGCAGAATGCTGCAACAGCACATTGAATGCATAAGGTTGGTTTGATTCCAGTTTCAGAAAATTCAGTTTAGTGGTTGAGGAATAATGGTAGCATGTTGCTTTATACAAGCTTGAATCGACATATATGGTAGAAAATAATATGTGGACATATGTATTTACCTGAATAAGTATAGAATATGGTATACACTTATTCTGCAATCCTAAGGCCTGTTTTCTCAACTTTATTCATCTAATCAATTTTAGTATGTCCTATAATTTTTCAAATTCCTCTCCCCTTAATTTACTTCCCTTTTTTATGCTTATTAATCTCTTCAAAAAATTTAAGCACATTTTATTCACTATTTAACTCTCTTCTAGTGAGATTATGCATGTAAATTTTATAGATCTACTCCTTTTTTATGGAAATACAAATCAATATTGTTGTTCTTAATTGCTAATAATGATTCACATTTTGAAAATATTTTCTACAACTGTCTTTAAAGGAGTTTTACAAGTTATTGTTATCGTACTTTTAACTAAGAGAAGATCATTATGTTTGATATTGTTGACCTGAGAACCCAGTGGGGCTTTAGTCTGCCAGTCACCTTTCTACTCAGCGCTAGTACTGGGTACATGTTCCAGTAGTTCGAACTCAGTATGGTGGCATTCCCACCATTATTCTCAAGAAAAAGGAAAAGGTAAAAAAATACTGTTAACATAGGAATAGTAAGTTTGTATCTATTTTCTTATTAAAAAAAGAATATGCTTCATTATTCTTTCTGCTTCTCATCTTCAGCATTGTTCATTGTATGATTTTCTCACCAGATGGGCTTTGACTATAGATTTGGAATCTGGTGGTGGCTGATATGATCATGACATTGTCAGATAATTAGTATATGTTTAATGCAAATTATTTTTAGGTTAACCATGATAGAACCATGGATTTTCACTGTAAAAAGTGATTGATTCATCATACCTCCTCTTCTAGAGGATGCTAAACAATTTGTGTTACATAAGAATTGATGTAAGTAACTCTGATATCCAGGTTTAGATATTTTTGGTCTGTTTTAGAACTTTAAATTGTCTCATCCAGGTAGTGGAAGGTGTCGAAGCTCTCTATTTTTGATAAACTTATTTGCTAGGGAATAGAGGAAGCTCTGCATCTTTTCACCTCGCTTGCCTAAGCATACAAAAAAAAAGAGATAAAGGAAAATTCCATAATCTGGAGATCAAAGCTAGTGGAGTTTTTCTGTTTACTTATTTGTCAAATTGTAGAATTCTTTGTTCTTGAAAAAGAATGTTTGAAATCCTTTAGTTCCTTGTGAATGTTTGAAATTCTTTAGTTCCTTGTGAGGCATGGACTTTTGTTTGGATCGCAATGGAGGAGAATCTCCAAGAGTGGAAGGGAAAAGGACTCCAGTTTTTTACCTTAGATATTTTGATGTTGAATTTTGTAAAGAAATATCACAAAATGAACTTTCCTAACTATACTTTGTCTGCTTTAGATTTCTTATTGGCTAGGCATTTCTGTCTAGGGTTACCACTGATGTTTTTTCAGCTCTTCCATATCCTTTTCACAGCTTCTATCCATCTCGCATTAAATCTTCACATCCACTTCATATGTCCTTCAACAAAGATTATAGTACCCTCCTTAATGCAGCTCCATCAAGTTTTTTGGGTGCACTATAATGCATCCTTCATGCAAGCCCAATGTGATTAGAGATACACTTGTTGTGCCATAACTACTTGGAATGCTTGTCAGTACTCTAGCACATATGTCTATTTAAACGACTATTTATGCATGCATTTCCTTCTTAAAAGCCACAGGCATACCTTCTCACCTAGGATGTCCATGTTGATTTTCAGTGACATCATGATAAATGCATGAATCTCTTTCTTATGTTATCAAAATTCTAGTTGGAATGATAATACATGGAAGTTACTTACATATCTTCAGACCTGGGTCAGCACACCTTCAAAGATTCTTTTGTAAGCTATCTAATACATTTTTTGGGGAAAAAATCTCTATATAAAATATATATGGCTTGATTAGCAAATTCTAATGTGTTCTTTGATAAGTTAATTTTTATTTTTGTTCATCACATTTTCCTGCTGTCTGTGTTTGAATGTACTTTGAGTTGTTAATTTGCAAGCTTATGTTTAACGTCTCTTTTGATTTTTTGATCAATGCTCAAATTTTCTCATGCAGCCAAAAAGATACAAAGGAGAGGACAAAGTTACATAAGATGCAGCTTAATGCCCCACCACACTGCTGGCTTATTTTTGATTACGAGCACATATCCTCTTCATTTTTAGAAAAACACTGAGTTAACCTGAAGTTTGTACTCAATGTGGCTATTCAAAGAGCTTCTAAGACATACTCTTACCATCTACCTGAACCCATCATTGCAAGCTAACAATTGCTCTGTATTTCCATATTTCTGAGGTGCCTTGCAGATGTGACTCTTCAAGGGCATCATCAACTGAAATCTCTGGACCATATAATTGTGTTTAACATAATTGACAATTGCTGTGAGAAAGTAACAATGTGCTGCTTTTTGATTTTGTGAAGGAATTTGTTAGGTCTTTTTGATTGATTAAATATCTTTGTCATGGAATTAATCCTTCATTATATATCTCTTTCCTAATTTAAACACCAGAGATTTTAGATCTACTTATTGTATATAGACAATATTAACATATGTTTAGTCTATGCAAATCCACAGGTATTTCCATTTGGATCAGTTCCATTAAAGACATACCTTCCTGATGGGGATATTGATCTGACAGCATTTGACAGTCCAAATTCTGATGGGAATTTGATCCATCATGTTTTATCTATCCTTCAAGCTGAAGAGGATAATAAGGATACCGAATATGAAATAAAGGATGTGCAGTGCATCCAAGCTGAGGTTTTTCATTCAACTGATCTTTATTTATATTAGTTGTTTGATACGATGCCATGATTTATCTTTTAATGAATTCTATGTTTCAGTTTGGTTTTGTCTTTACGATATCTTTGCGAGCTTTTCTGTACATAGTTACCAAATTCTGCATAAATGGTCCATAATGTTTTAGATAATTCTCTCCTGAACATTAGTGCTGTTCATAGTTTCTTAGTTCACTTTCTTGAACATCGCTTAGTTGTTGAGCTAAATCAGCAAATCTTGTTCATACAGTATGTGTAGCGGAAATTATGAAATTTAAGCAAATAAACAACAAGTAATAAGGTGATTTGTTACTGCTTTGCTTACCTCTTTGTCTACATTTAGCGACATCTTTTTTGTATTTACCAGGGGAATAATAATTAATATATCAAACCAGTAAGAAATTTAGAGGGAAAACATGGCAGAACAGCACGAGCTATTGTTTGTTGAACTCCAACCAACATAGGGACGATTGGAAAATGAAATTTACTAGAATTACACAAGCTATTGTTGGTGGACAGTTTTTGGCAGTTCATGGAATGCAATTTTAAGGGTTTTAAGTGGGTGAAGAGTGAAAGTAATGTACAAGATGAATATGTGAAGTTTGCTAACCGCTAAGAAAAAGATATTATTTATTCTTGATATTAGCTTTACCTAATGTATAGCCATATGGATTTGGCTGTTCATATATTCTCCTAGAAACTCCATAGTTTGATGGGAACCATAGCCCCGCCCTTCTCTCCGCCCCCCCCACAAAAACAAAAAAAAAACACCCACCTGTATCGTGAGGGTCAGCTACTCTCCATGAACTCCAGTATGTGTCGACCTCAAACATCTTTGCATATTTTGGTCTGTCTTCTTATTTTTTGGCATAATATCTTGTTGGTTTTAATTATATAAAGAAATTTTTATGCCAGGTCAAACTTGTGAAATGCCTCGTTCGGAATATTCCTGTAGATATATCATTTAATCAGATTGGTGGACAGTGTAAACTATGCTTCCTTGAACTGGTATGATGATAAAAGCTTGCCCTTGCTGTTCCAAATGTTAGCTTGTTCTTTCTTTCCTCATATCTGAACTTCCACATTGCTGGATCTATCATCCAAATTAAGTACTCTTCTGTTTCACCTCCCAAGTCACATTACATTGTTCTTGCTAATGATTCAAGAGTTCAGGGAAATTGCTTCATATGTATTATTGTTGTAGATTGATAAGAAGCTTGGAAAGGGCCATCTCTTTAAAAAGAGTGTTATATTGATTAAAGCTTGGTGTTACTATGAAAGCCGCATCCTTGGTGCTCATCATGCCCTAATATCTACATATGCATTGGAAACATTGGTCCTCTATATAATCCATCTATTCCATGAAACTTTGGATGGCCCTTTGGCGGTAAGTGCTCAATTGGACATACATCATTTGGATCATTGGGTTTCAAGTTGCAGAGATCAATCAAGGTCTGATGAAGAAAGCTGGCTTTTCACAGGTTCTGTACAGGTTATTGGACTACTTCAGCAAATTTGATTGGAACCAGTATAACATCGATTTACATGGTCCCCCCTCCTTCCCTCTCTCTCTCTCTCTCTCTCTCTCTCTGTGTGTGTGTGTGTGCGCTTGATGAATGGTTATATTTTGAATTTCACAGCTGCGGCAGCAGAAACAGACAGTGGTGATTTATTGCTTACCAAGGATTTTCTTAAAAACTGTGTGGACATTTTTTCTGTAAGCCCAAAGGATTGTGGAAGCAGCTCTTTAGTCTTCCAGAAGAAGTGTCTAAACATAGTAGATCCACTGAAAGATTACAATAATCTGGGAAGAAGTGTGAGCAAAGGTCAGCAGTTGCCCTCCTCCTCCTCCTCCTCCTCCTCCTCCTCCTCCTCCTCCTCCTCCTCTCTCTCTCTCTCTCTCTCTCTCTCATACACGCACTCCAATTACTTATAATATTGCTAGAATATGGTTTTCTTTTCATATTCTTCTGTAGTTCTGTCTGATGTGGTGCTCACTTGCAAATGCAGGAAATTCTTTTCGCATTTGCAGTGCATTTACATTTGGTTATCAAAAACTTAGGGAGATACTGTTGTTACCTCATCATCTTATTGCTGACGAACTTAGTACATTTTTCAAAAACACCTTGCGTCGACTTGAGAAGAGAGGGCGGCCTGACCTGCAGGTTGCCTCTCCCTTTGGTTTAGATGCCTCTAGACACCAACAGGCTGGAAATATCCTGCCCAACGTTACTAGAGTGGAATCAGATGCTTCTTTAAAACAGTACGTTGCCAGCAATAAAACCTCAGTCTCCAGCACCACAAGAGAAAATTGCAAGACTTCAACATCAATCAGTGAAACAGGTGCGCTTCCCAACAACAAAATTTTATGATACAACACAACTATTTTTTTGTGAGAAAATGGATATGGGTTTAAACTTTTAAACTTTAAACAAAAAATTCCACCGCACTTCAGAACTAATAACAAGGTTTCTTGTGATGTACCTTTGGCCCCCAACAAAGAAACCAATCTGTTTTTGCAGGAGTCCTATGAAAAAAGACTTACTATCTTACTTCCTGGTTTTCTATTAGCCGTGACACTGCTGGCTCAATTGATGGGCCAGTGAAAGCAAGTTTTCATTCTTACCTTTCAGAAAATTCATACCTTGCAGATTGCTCATTAGTGACTGGAATGGCATGTTGGCATGCAAATAAAGGCACATCTGGGAAGATAGCTGATCTTGCTGGGGATATCGACCTCCACTTGAGAAATCTTCATCAAGCTCAGTGCCAATTGGATTACAAGTTCACAGGTTCTGAACTTCCAATGCATATTCGCCGGAGAATGTTTATTCATAAGCACTCAAAGGTATTGGCCTCCCGGCATCCAGTTACTTGCACTCCTCGCAGTCGGCCAATAAGCTCACAATTGGTTTCTGCACCAAGCAATGTAGATCCGCTAAAGCAGCGTGGAACAGGAACTTACATCCCAGAAACGGTATATTTTCATTCAGACCCTTGGGTGTTTTCATTACAAGCTAGCCTTTTGAGCTCTTCAGTTTGGTCTTGTAGTTGTGGGCAAGTGCCATAGCACTAACTCATCAACTTTTCTATAAATTGATCCACTGCTCAGTAACTGGGGAGAAATGGACGAATTGATCCATTGCACTCTAGTTGTTATGAATTTGAGCACAAACCTTGCACGTTGCCGAAGAAGATCCTTACCATTAATATCCTTTATTTGTTGGGTTTTGTAGACCTACCGTACCTACAGGGAGCGGTTTGCACTGGGCAAACCAAGAACTTTTGTGCCTGGAAATTGGCCACTGACAGCCTGCAACAGTGATGAAGTAACAGCATCCAGTGGCACAAACTTGCCAGAAAGAGGGAGTCAGGAGGGATCTCCACAGACACGAATTCCTGGGTCTGGTGGTGAAGGACAAAGGAGATCAGATCTAGTGGATCTTCCCCAGTCTTCAGGCTCCTCAGTGTGGGGTTATTCCGAAGCCAATGGCTTCATGGTACAAGAGGCTCGGAGGCCTGACAGTGGGTCCTTGGCACCTGTTCCACTATCAGAATTTTCACAAGAGGTTTGGAAGAGGTTCACTTTCAACAGACCCCAAGGTCAGGGTTCTGTGACAAGTCCGACAAGTTTTGCATCAATTCCAATGACAGACAGGTGATACTTTCCAACAGCTTAAGCTTTTATGATTATGGCAAGCATGGTATATAGGAAAAAGATGTGTAAGAAGATAAATATGGATAACCGTCTAGGTAACGTAGTAAACACAATGCACAACAACTGTTCGCATATAAAAAATGGGCACTTGATTTATTTTATCTTTAAAATCATTAACCCACCTTATAAGATTTTCAACTGAAATATATATTAGCACAAGATGCTAGAATATAATAGCATATTGTATAATGGAGTTTTATTAGTTTAGATTTGATATAGAGATTGTCATAATCTTTTCCTGTGAATTAAACATGCAGGCCCACACCAACCTTTCGACTCAAAGATGACGTGGACTTCCCTCCTCTATCTGGTTAAGGCTTTTTTATTTTTAAGGGAAATCTCACATATGCAGAGATAGAACCAAAATAGGAAGAAAGAAAATACTAACAGGTGGAAGCATACTTTGTCCATGGTGTTGTAACAGTCGGCGTTCTCTGATGGCTGTGGCGCATCAACTTCCTGTGTGCATTCAGATAATTCACTTGTTTGGTATCCTTCCCTTCTTCCCACCCCCATTAGGTGGGCACAAACAAGACTCATTGTATGAGTTTCTCCTTCCACCACCTCCTCCCATCATACTTCTCCCCTTGACGGGTGGTTGATATGGTGAGGTTATCTTTACTTTGATGTATTTAAGGTGGCAAACTGGTTGGGAAGTAGGTGTGCTATCTTCCTGTTATATTTTCATAACAATATTGAGCAGGTAGTCTTTTCTGAAATGGGGCCAGTGAGTAATCTTTTGTTTGTTTTTATGACCACTGATCATGGGAGACTGGATGAGGCGCCAATTTTCTCTTCTCATTCTGGATGTCATTATTCATCAGAGCTTGGCGGGCCATCCTGAGGGGCCAGTTCCCTTGGTTCCTGAGGAAAGTCAAATACTTGGAAACCTCGGTCAGGAGTATATATTATCATGGAGGCACACGGCCGTGTATGTGATGTTGTTCCGCAATCTCCATTTTGGCCTTGGAGAAATATCCTGGAGGAACTGAGGGTCCGAGCCAGACGGATTAAGGCTTCAGGACTCGACCCTAATCTTATTTACAGTGTAAACCGAGAGGCGGCGGGGATCTGCTGGCTGGTTTGTTTCCACTGGCTTTAACCAAACTCCAGAGTGCCCAGTCCGTCCCCAACTCACACGCACGGTTTGTATTTGACCGGTTGTTGCCCCAACTCAAACCAACCAAAGCGCGTGGTCCGTCCCCAGTCCAGTGAGACTCACGTGGCTTGGGCTTGGTTCATGACCACTCCACGTACCGGTTTCAGTGTCTACGTGGGGTCACGGTGAACGTTTAATGGGAGTTAATGGATCTGTGGACCCATTCTCCAAACCGTAGTTCCTAATGGTAGGCAGGAGCTTTCAGAAAGGGATGAGATAAAGTGGTCGAGAATGATCCATCGCATTCGTACAAAATTTGTCAGGATGCTAGAGGTCCACCCCAAAGGAGATTTCTGATATCCCAAGTATCTTCCGATTATGAGGTCCGCGAACACGCTAATGACGTCTTCAGCTTCGCTTTCTCGTGCTTCTTTTTCTTACGCATGAGGTATAACGTGGATAGGATTTCCAAGCAGGCCTAAACTTAGAGGCATCGTTTTCATGAAAGTATCACTCATAAAAAAAACAAACAAATTGGCTAGCCATAACAATTGGGATTAGCTGTGAACCAGTACCGAGCTAGAAAATGCTGAATTCAAGTGACGGTTAATTTTGGGAACAAGAATTTATTTTCTGGAAAGATGAACTAAAGGGTTTTAGTCATGGAAACCAATTTTTTATTCTCCATTTCTATTTCCTATTTTCCTCCTCCATAGAAAATTTGAAAAATCAATTCATTTGTTAAAAATAAAAAATTATTTTATAATTTAAAAAATTTTAAAAAGAATAAGCCGTAGAGGGATGAAGGTAGCTGGTGCTAAAGGTATGATGATGGATAATGAAGGAGAGTAGTGATCCATGACTACTCTTTAGTAGCCCTGGGTAGGTTTTGATTAAATATACTTTGATTAAATCGGCATCTTTTGTTGTATAACTATTGTTAACATCTATTGATCCATTCTTTAATGGTCACATGATAATCATGCGATCATTTTTTTCGTTAACTTTAATACCTTTTTAAATGACAATGGTGAAACGCGAATCAAATCGCAATTAGGGAGTTAATTATAATTTCTTTTAGTTTAGGAGGCAAAGTGCAAATATTTCATAGGTTATGAGGGTTAAGTGGAATTAACCCTATAAAATTATAATGTTTGGCTGTGGTAAGTATATATAATATTTTGATTTTGTTTATTATAATAATTAAATTTTCATAGTCTTTTGTTTCACTACATGCAATTCTACTTTATAAAACAAAAAAATATATTTCGACTAATAGGAGTATTCAGTTAAATGCCATCTAATCATCATAATTTTGATCATTTAGATACCTCATAGAACTCATTTATTGTGTTAATACATGGGAAGCATTTCTTCCATATGTACAAGTGTTAAAATATAGTCCTTATATTTTTGTTTGTCTTCTTTAGTTCAACTTTCGTTTCCACCTCTCTCTTCTTTCGTAAAGTTAGACAAATCCTTTTTTCTTCTATTGATGGATCCCTATAGAATGAGGCAGACGAGTCCATTTTTTCTATACTTTCAATAGTAACATGAAAGAAGATCTAGACTCCTCACCTTTCGTTTGGATTTTCAGAAACTAAAAAAAGTGGTGCATGGCCGCTTGGATTTTATCCCTTTAGTTTAATTTTTTTCATTTCCTTAAAGCTACAAGTAGGTTATTTTAACTCCCTTCTTGACTTACTAGTTGTTTAGTTGCACCTTAATCCTAATTTAGGATTTTTTATATTTAATTTATGCAATACTTTAAAACTTCTTGCAACCCTATTTAATTCTATCATCATATCTTATGCTTAATATGTTATTTTTAGCTTGAATGGTAGCTTTTGGAAAAATATAATAATGGGTTATGCATCTTAGAGATAAATATTTTTTTATATGACAAAGATATTTCTAGAATGATTGGCCTTTTGTCTTTGATATGTTTAAGCTAAAGCTATTGCTCATTCATTTATGTTTTGGGGCTCAATCATTCAAGTATGACATTATATTTTAGCATGCCTATAAGTTATTCGATTAAAATTTTTAAAAACTTTGAGACATTATATTTTGATTTTCTTTTTATATTGTTGTTTTGAAACTTCAATTGCTTGCCTTACCTTTAAAAGGTGAACTTTGCAAAATAAAAGCTAGCTAAAAAATCAAGTGATTAAGTGAATGAAATTTGGTTTTGAGGGTAAAATTTTGCGAGAACTTGAATAAAAGGGCTGAAATCTTTTATAAAATGGGTTTTAAGTATGCTGAAATATTATATTAAATGGGTTTAAGTATGCTGAAATATTTTATGAAATGTGTCTTAAGCAAATGGATTTTATGTAATCTTAAAGCTTAGCAAATTATACAACTGCTTAAAAATTTTAGCCTTCATTATGCAAAATTCTTTGCCAAGGAAAAAAGGAAAAAAAAAAAAAAAAAAAAAACCCTTACTTAAGCAAGGAGGATTAGGTGCCTTTTGATGAAAGATCTTAAACCTCCAAAGGATGTTAATGTCCCTTTGTATGGGCAATAGAGGGTATGATCTGACCTGTGCAAAAATGAATCATACATAGTTGATTGATTTTATTGATTACAGACGATGTATGGGATTAAATTTTCTGAATATTTGAAAAAAAATAACATTTTAAGTTGATTTAATGTTACATTATGTACATATTGTTAATAAATCATATTGTCTAATCCCTCTTAGTAGGGCATTGAAATTAATATTTTCTTAAAGATTATTTCTTTGCTATCCTTTACACTTATTAAGAATAATTTTTTAATTGAACATTATTTGCCTAAATAAATTCTATTTTGGCAAAGAAATTATATCTTCAACTTGTGAATGAAGTGGAAAGTTGCGAGTGAATCTACTAGGCAATATTTTGCTCACCTTATAATTTTGTTCTTAATAGGTTTAGAGAAGAAGCAAGATTTATTACTTTGAGATATATATGTTTGGTAGATATTCAGAGCTTCAAAGATAATATTGCTTCATATATATGTAAACTTATAAACGTTATTACATTTTTGGGGTTAAAAATTTTGGATGTATATATTTGTTTCATTACCAAGAGCATATTTTGAAAAACTTTGGAAGCCAAATTTTTTGTGACATATCTTGAAACAATATATGTAAATGTTAAAGTCCAACATTATGACTACTACTATGTACCTAAAGACTATTTATTTTGGAAATAGATCTCTCCAAAATAGTTTCATAATTTATTTTTATATTGAGCCCAATTTATGAACAAATAGGAATTGTTGGTAGTGAATAGCTATTATTTTAAAAGTTTTTCTTAAGTTTCATAGCTAAACATTATTATTAGGTTCAAGGCTCTTTTTTTTTTTTTTAAACATATGTTGCAACCTTGAGGTTATAGAGACAAATTTTATTGAGTTGATGCAAGAAAATGTTGAAATAGTAAGATGTGTCTGACACTTATCAAAAAGCAACTCTCTTGTCAACTCATTTTTTAATTACCCTTGAATATAAACTTTTCTTAACAAGAATATCAAGTTTATAGGGTGTGACTATAGTTTTACGCTAGTCGTTAACCTATCATAATCCTCCTTCTTTATTTAGGCTTGGGACTGACTATATATAAAAAAAGCTCATGTATAAGCAGAGTTAACAAGAATATCAAGTCTAGTTTAGAAATAACTAAATTTTATACGTTAAAAAATTTATAAATATAAGCACTCTATCATACTTTTACGACCACAAAAATTTAGAATTGCTTCAACAAAATACTTATTAACCTTATTAATAGAAATTGTAGGCTTTGTATCTTATTAGCTTTTGATCCAATAAGATATGGTCGGTCATGAACCTAGGGTCAAAGAAGTGTGATAAGAATGGTATCAAAGCTTGGTTATATTTTAGAGAGATCCAGTTCATAATGATGATGATGATGATGATGATAAACATTTTAGTTAGTTTGTGATACTGACATTTACATATATGCTTATTTGCATGCTTGGGCTAGTATAATTTAGATGATCATGGTTGTTTTGTTGAAATATTGATGCTATAGCATGTCTAGTTCAACACATTATTTTGAAATGATATATTTCTTATCATGCTTATAAGAATCTTGTGATTTTATGCCTTGTGAAAGAATGCTACCAAAATGGGGGCCCAACACACCTCACAACCTACCTTAGTCTAAGAGAAACCTATCTAGGGTATTTAGAGTACTCCAATGTATGGCAGAGATGATAGTGAGGCATACGACCAGTACCTAGAATGCTACCCTAAATCAAGCTTCTGGATCCATAGAAACTTTTAGGGCCAAGAAGAAGATGATCTTATTGTGAGGGTTTATGAAACTAAATCCATCAGACTTTTGTAGGAATTTAGATCCTAATGTAGTTGAGGGTGACTAAGGCAAATCAAAAAATTGGACATTATTGAGATGCTTGCAGAACACTAGGTTGTTATTGCTGCCTACATGCTATAAGGGGGGTAGATTATCAGTGAGGTCAGATCAAGAGGACCCGAGATGTTGATGAGATGACTTAAAAAGAATTTGAAGAAGTTTTCTATCCTAAATATTTCAAGGAGATTGTGAGGGATGCTAAACTCTAGAAATTTTTAATCTCATACAGCATAATATGATATTGGCCCAATACGAAACCAAGTTTGCTGAACTTTCATGTTTTGTAGCCTCAATCATTTCTATCGATGAAATAAAAGCTAAAAAGTTCGAGTGAAGATTGAGGCCATCTATTAGAAGCAATTGGCGGCCTTTTAGCTTAAGAAGTATTTTGAGATAGTTGAAAAAGCATCTTTCATTAAGAAGGAGATAGAAGATTCACAAAAGATTGGGAAATGGAGGGCCAATAATCGCAATAAGTTGCAAGCTTCATTGAAGAATTGAAGTACTAAATTAGTTACTACACAAAATAAAAGATCACACCCTCAAGATTATAGAAAAGTTACTTATTATAGTTGTAGGTAGCAAGGGCATATCAAGAGAAATCATCCTAAATCTTCCTCCTCTATTTTGCTAAGTCAACATGGACCATCTCAATACATAGTCTCTTCTGTTTCTCGACTTACCATGTCTTTCCTTTCCTTCCTACAGTAGCCTTATTAGCAGAGACATCAAAATTTTCTTCCTTATACTTTATGCTTTGAGGCATATGTTGGTTCTTCTAAGGCAACCATACAATCTAAGAGAAAAAAAAGGAGCCTATGTCAAAAAGATCAAAGAGGACTTTTGCACTTGCCCAACCAGAGCGGCATCCATAAGCCAATCATGCAGATGTGAAAGGTATAATTTTGATTTATAATCTTGAGCTTGAGGCTTACTGGATACTGGTTCTACTTATTCTTTTATTTCTACATCCTTAATTACCATGCTTGGCTTGCAAACCGAATTGTTGGGTCTAGTTCTCCACCTCACTATTCTAATAGGGGCTGAAGTATCCATTACTCAGATTTGTTGTTCCTATGTGCCTTAGATTGCTAATGAAGAATTTGTGGCTAATTTGCTAGTATTTACTATAAATAACCACAATATTATTCTCGGTATGGATTGGCTAATATGATACTGAGAGTACTTGATTGATTTAAGAAGTAGGTTTCCTAGGGTATAAGAATATATTAGGCTCTTATCTTATGCTAGATTCTTGTGTGAGAGATTGAAGAATTGAGAAAGTTTGTATTTTCTCTCTGTACTCTGGGGGTCAAAAGATCAATGAGTTTATTCTTCCTATGCATCTATGGTGAATGAGTTCCTAGATATGTTTTCGAAAGAGTTGCCGAGCATGCCACCATATAGGGAGATGGAGTTTTTGATTGAATTGTATCTTGATACTACTCCTATATCTATGCCACCCTATCTTATAGCCTCAATTGAGCAATGGAAATTAAGAAAGCGGCTGCAGGAATTGTTAGATTTGAGTTCCGCTAGTTTAAGTACATTGCTTTGAGAAGCTCAGTTCTTTTTACTAAGGAGCATGATGGGTCACTTCGACTATTTATAGACTGTTGAAAACTAAACCACGTGATCTTCAAGAATAAATATTCTCTACCTTATATTGATGAATTATTGGATTAGTTAGATAGTTCTTAGTTATTTTCAAAGATTGATCTTCGATTTGGATATTACCAACTTAGGATAAAGGAGAAGGATATTTCAAAGACTACTTTTCATATCAGATATGGACACTTTGAGTTTCTTGTCATGCATTTGGTTTGACGAATGCACTGACAATTTTCATGGAGCTGATGAATCGAGTTTCTTGATCATATCTTGATCAATTTGTGATCATTTTCATAGATGACATTTGATTTACTCTAGGTCTCATAGCGAGCATAAAAAGCATCTTCAAGTTGTGCTTCAAACTACTCAAGAATATAGACTGTATATTAAGAAGTTAAAGATAAATTTTAGGCAATCAAAATTAAGATTTTAGGTCATGTAATTTTCAAAGATAGTATTTTAGTAGATCCATCCAAAGTGGAAGTAATTTTTTTATAGGAAAGGCCAAAGAATATTAGTGAGATATGTAGTTTTTTTGGATTGGCCAACTATTATTGGAAATTTATAGAAAACTTTTCTAGATTAACCGCTCCTTTGACATGATTGAAAAGGAAGGGGTAAAGTTTGAATGGAGACTTTAGTGTGAAGATTCATTCCAAAAGTTAAAGAATCGGCTCACTGCTACACTCATCTTGATTATCCCAAATAGTGACAAGAGCTATATAGTCTATACTAATGCTTCGACTACAAGATTTGGGTGTGCTTTAATGCAATAAAAAAGGATAATAGCTTATGGTTCTTAGCAATTGAAGCCTTATGAGCATAATTAAGTGACCCGTGACTTGGAGCTAGCAGCTATTATGTTTGCCTTAAAGATTTGGTGATGTTATCTTTATGGAGTATAGTTCAAGATTTATTCTGACTATAAAAGTTTGAAATACCTATTTACTCAGAAAGAGTTGAATTTAAGAAAAAGGCAATGGATAGAGTATCTCGAAGATTATGATTTAACATGACATTATCACCAAACAAAGCAAATGCAGTAACAGATACGCTAAGTAGAAAATTAAAGGGATTAATGGCCAACATTTCTATTCAAAGACAACAAATGTTATGAACATTGCTGCACATGATTTGTGTGTGGACACACCTGGCATTCAAGTTTTTTTATCCAACTTAATAACTTGCCTTATGTTGCTTCAAAAAATGATCAATCTACAATTTTAGGATGCAGTGCTAGTCAATATTCAAGCCCAAATTTTTGGTGAAGATAGATAAAACATTGGTTTTTGTATAAGGATGGAGGATTAAGATTTTATGGGAAAAAAAAAAAAGCAATTCCTCAGGATGAACAATTAAAAACCAAGATTCTGAATGAGGCACATCAATCTTGATATACCATTCACCTAGAAAGGATAAAGATTCATCGGGACTTATTATCGGGACCTCTCTCCGACACATGCCAACTTATAGAAATTTGGCTAGAGTTCTACTAGTCTTATGGTATGAACCATAAGGCACAAATGAACCCTATCAAATTTCCATAAGTTACATGCTTAACATACATAATCCTGTCAATAACATTTAACCTGCTCAGTTTAATCACATATATTATCAAACAACAACAGCTAATTTATTTAATCCTGCTCAGTTTAAAAACATCTTATACATACACATCACTATTCATCTCCAAGCCAAGTCTGATATTTACATCATATAATTACAACTTCACAGATATAATATATATATATCATCATCTCAATCACCACTCTTAACATACAAAAGTACCTTACAATCCCCTTTACATCCACCAACTCCTTCTTCAAACACTAATAACACATACAAAAAAATTTCGGTACTGAAACTAGGATGCTAAGCCCACCTGCTTAGTCTTTGAATAATTTAAACTCAGCTGCTAGCCCCGAAGAATTTCTAACACTGATCTGAAATAAAAATGTGAACACAAGAGGAGTGAGACCTAAGTCCCAATGACTGGATAACCATCTAACTATGAAAAGAAGTTGAGAACCACGTTATACGCTCATAAGTATATCAGCGCAACATATCGCAATCGATATATAAATTTTTATAATGAGATAAGTTAACTTATAAGTTAGCTTATGCTTCCAATAATATAATTTAAATAAAGAATTACCACATTTACAAAATTTCATGATGATGGGCTGGGTGTGCTACCACTAAGGTACATCCCTACAGTCACCCTCCTGCAGGTGTACTCTCAGTGGGTGAGTGTACTGAGCGCCGAGCATCTCCGCACCACATGGCACCCCTCACATGTGCGGTTCACCCCAGGTGTAAATTTGCCCCTTTTTCCTGGGCCTCCTGATTGCCCCTCCCTTAGGCTAATATCTCTGAGCCACTTTGGCTCGTATAGTATCCTAACTCTTTACTGAGCTGTGATTCTTTGCCCCACTGGGCTGCTTGCACCGCCCACCGAGCCGATCTAGCTTGTAACACCCCCAGCCTAGGGATCATAGTACGATCGAGTCGCAAGGAGGTGCGGCTATAATAGTGTGTGCAATGCTCATGCTATGGCACGGTCTATGGGGTGATCGGCCCCATAGATGCCCCAATGCTATTTATGCCGTATCTTTGTAAAAATACTCAAGTATAAGTTTTATAATCCAATATACAATCGGCTATATTTTCTTGAAACATTTCTATTCATGCATGCCCATGCATTACTTTGAAATATAACTGCGAAGGATAATTTCCATGCTTTCTTGAAACATATGTTTTATCCAAGAAATGCTTTTTCATGAAACTCTATACTTTGCTGAAACTCATGCTTTGTCTGAAACTCATGTCTTGCTTTAAAACATGCTGTAAATCCATACTTATTCTTTAAACTCATGCCTTGCTTTTAAACATGCTTTACAAATATAATAACATTATAACCGATTTTCATTTCCCATATTTGATTTTTAAAGATACTATACTTAGTATAATAATACTCATTTTGTAGCAAAATGTCACTATACTATTATGAAACATTTCACAAGATAGATGAGAAACCCACTCACCTGTTATTTCTTCATTTCCACAGTTGCTACCCCTCTTGAAAAGACTCCTTTACTTGATTTTCTTGACCTATAGTACCACATATGAATTTATTTAAGCAACAGACACCTAGGTTTTTTCATGAAACATGCATGCATGCCCCTTAAATGCATACCAAAATTCTCTATCTTTTCCTCTTATCATTCGGTTTCATAACTACATGGATTCATCACCCTTACATGGTATCATGCTATCTCTTAAGATGATATGAAAATGATATAAGAAAAATATTTCATTCTACACATCACATACTAGGTTTTCCACCTTTTCCTCCATCAAACATAAATCCTCATCATTTTCATAACATGAAATCCTCTCTTATTTCTTTTCCTTTTCTCTCAACATATGATTTTATCATTTATCTAAAACCTTAGAAGGTTTAGGATTTACCTTAAGGATGACAAGAAGAGAAGACACCAAGCTTTCTCCCTTTCTCTTCCTCTTTTCTTCCTCTTCCTTTCTTTTTCTTTTTCTTCTTTCTTTCTTCTTCTTCTTCTTCCCTATGGCTGAAATTTTCTCTCCTCTTCCACCGCCCTCTTCTCCCTCTCTCTTGATTTTTCTTACGATGGATGAAGGAGAGGATTAATGGGGTTTTTAAATGCCTTGGCAAATCCTCAATTTGCCCTCAAATAAATCCCCAAAATGCTCTTTTAAAGTCCAAATGGCATGCCTCTTCACCATGCATTTTTGTCCTTCTCCACTCATGAAAAGCCCTTGACAAATTCCCTCTTTACCCTTGAAAAAATTTGCGAATGACGGCAGGATCCCTTTTTTCCACTTTACCCTTAATCAAATTTCCAAATGACTTTGGTATCCTTTCCCTTTATACCCCTCGCCAATTGTTCAAATGGCATTGATAAAATTTCAAAAGTGCCCCTTTATTCATGATAAATTTTATGCTTCAAGATTAGGATACTGCTTTGAGATTCGGGATGTTACACTTATGATATCAATATCGGTGGAAAGGGAGGAGAAGGATGATGTTTCTACCAATTGTGTTACTGGTCAACAAGTAAAGGCCAAAATCAAAAGCCTCCTACATTACTACAACCAATGCCAATAATTGAATAGAAATGTGATCATATTACCATAGATTTTGTATCCAATATATCATGAACTTGGCAAAAGTATGGCACAATATAAGTGGTGATAGCTGATCGACTAACAAAATTACAATATAGGTGGTAATAGCTGATCGACTAATAAAGTTATTAGTAATAGTTGATTGACTAACAAAATCTATCCATTTCTTATCTATCTGGATTTTAGATCTTTTATCCACTTTGGGCAAAATTGATAGGAAAATACGTTTACATAATATCCCACTGTCAATAGTATCAAATCGAGTCCCTTACTTTACTGCTCAATTTGGGCAAAGCTTGCAACAAGCTTTGGGCACTTAGTTAAATATGTGTGGCACTTAGTTAAATCTGAGCACAACATATCATCCTCAAATTGATGGCCAGTTAGAGAGGATTATACAAATACTGGAAGATATATTATGAGCTTATACCATGGACTTTAGTGGAAACTAGAGCAACCATTTGGCTCTTACCAAATTTGCTTACAACAATAGCTATCAAGCCAGCATCAACATGGCATCCTATGAAGCATTATATGGTTGTCCTCATAAGTAATCCCAATGTTGGGCAGAAGTAGAGGACTATAACATGAGTCCCACTCAAGATAATACAAGAGACTACAAAGAAGATCAAATTCATGTAAGATCACTTTTGCATAACTCAAAGTCGATAAAAAGTTATGTTGATAAAAAAAGAGGCCTTTGGAGTTTGAGGTTGGAAATCAAATATTTTTAAAATCTCACATCAAAAAGAGGTTATAAAATTTAGCAAGTTCAAAAAGTTAGCTCTTAAATACATTGATATGTTCAAAGTATTGCAGCAATTTGGAACAGTAACTTATTAGTTAGCTCTGCCACCTTAATCATCTCATGTACACAACATTTTTCATGTTCGCATGCTCAAAAGTATCGGCCTGATCCATCTCATGATATACTTAAGTGACAAGGTTTGAATCTTAAGGATGATAGTACATATGAAGAGTGACTACACAAATCCTAAATTGAAGGGAGTAGATCTTGCATAACAAGGTAGTGCCTTTAATGAAGGTACAATGGTAGCACCATGGTGCGGAGAAAGTCATCTGCCAAATAGAATCAGAGATACATAACAAATATTCAGAATTGTTCTTTAACTAAAGTTTGTCAATATTTTAGGGATGAAATATTTAAAAAGGGACAATGTGATGCAAGGACAATGCTTTTTTGTGCATCATTTATGCTTTATTTTCATTTATTCAAAGCTTAGTTTTTCATTTTTAATATGCTTGTAAAATACATATGTGATTATTAAAAATACTTTTATTTTCTGATCTAATTATGAAATTATAATTCTTTAGTTTGTTAAGTTCACATAATATTTTGACTTTATTTAGTATGACAATTAAAGTTTCAATGTCTCTTTTTTCACTATATGTAATTTTACTTTGTAAAACTTTTAAAAAATTATCATGAAATAAAGAACATTTTCTCTTATGTATATTTGGATCAATAGGAGTATTCACTTAAATGCCAGGTAATCTTCATAATTATGATCACTTAGACAGTCCATAAAACTCATTTATCATGTTAATACATATAAGAAGGAACTCTCCCATATCTACAAGAGTTAGAAAAATTGAAACATAAAAAGAGACATGTTGCCACTAAGATTTCAACCCTTCAGTTAAATTTTTCTTATTTCATTGAAGCTACAAGTATGTTCTTTTAACTCTTTTCTTGATTTATTGGTTATTTAGTTGTGCCCTAATTTTTATGTTTAATTTATGCAATACCTAAAACTTGTTATAGTCCTATTTAATTATATTATCACATTTTCTACTTAATATGTTATTTTTAACTGGAATGGTAGCTTTTGGAAAAGTATAATAGCAGGCTATATTTCTTAGAGATAAATAATTTTAGGATGATGAAACAATTTTGAATTCACTGAATGACTGGCCTTTTGTCTTTGATGTGTTTAAGCCAAAGTTATTACTCCTTTCTTATATTTTGGGACTCAATCATTTAAGTAGGACACTATGTTTTAGCATGCCCATAAGCTGTTCGATTAAAATTCACAATTACTTTGAGACCTTATACTTTGATTTCTTTTTTATACTATTGTTTTAAAACTTTAATTGTTTGCCTCATCTCTAAAAGATGAACTTTGCAAAACAAATGCCAGCTAGAAAATCAAATGAATAAGTGAATGAAAATCTAGTTTTGAGGGTAAAATTTTGCATGAACTTGAAGAAAAGGGCTGAAATGTTATATGAAATGGGTTTTAAGTATGCTAGAATGTTATATGATATGAATTTTTAAGTATAATGAAATGTTTTATGAAAATGGGTTTTAAGTAATCTTAAAGATTGATAAATTATGAAGCTGAGCTAAATTCTTTTGTGATAGAGGCCCTAAACCTCCAAAGGATATCCAATTGTATGGGCAAGAAAGGGTACGATCCGATGGATATAAAAATGGATTGTGTATAGTTGTTTTTATTGATTACAAATGATGTATGGGATTGAATTCTCTGAATATTTGAAGGAAAAAAAATATATATTATGTTGACATCATGTTATGCTATACACATATTGTTAATAAATCATATTGTCTACTTATGCATAAGGGTTGGCATGTCTAAAATTTGATTCTTTTACTCCTACGGTATTTTTCTTTTAAAAAAAAGTACTACCCTTTATTTTTAATTATTTATGCATGCTTATCTTTTTGTTAGGGCCTTGAAATTAATGTTCGCTTGAAGATTATTTCTTCCTTATTCTTTATACTTGTTAGAAAAGATGATTGAACATTATTTTCCTAAATAGATTCTATTTTGGCAAAAAACTTATGTCTTCAACTTATGAATGAAGTGGAGAGTGCGAGTGTATCTATTGGGCAATGCTTTGCTCATCTTATAATTTTTCTTTAAGAGGTTTGGAAAAGAAGCCAGATTTATAAGTTTGAGATATGCATGTTTGAAAGGTATTAAGAGCTTCACATGTGTTAATATTTCATGCGTTGTGTTTTGAAGTTATAATTTTTAGAAACTATTACCGTTCTGATGCTATGTTTTTCATAAAACTGTTTTCATTTTTTTTATCAAATGCATTTGCACTAGTATTATCTTTTTTTTTATGAAAATAAAAATAAAAAACAGCATTATGCTCAAAAACCTTTTTTTTTTTTTCTCCTTAAAAA